>OX381586.1:24045193-24378327 GCA_947458855.1 Monopis laevigella | reverse complement strand
TATGAAAAACACAAGTTAAAAAATGGAATAAAAATGACAGTATGTACAATAATGTATATTATTCCCTTTGAGACTAGATAATAATAGTAATAATAATAATAATAAAGTTTTTTATTACATTACTACTAGATACAACAAAACTTAACTAAGTTTAAAAAAAACTAAAGTTAACTTTTAAACTTAGTTAAGTTTTGTTGTACAGAGATTTAAGAAAGGAAAATTTTTCTTTATTAAACCCCATGGGTGGATGTTTGCATGCTATAATTTTTTGGAACCTCCGTCGCAATGCTACGGAGGTCAATCCGGGGCCAAAATTTTGCTTGGACAAAATTGCCCAGACTTTGTCTCCTCCAAGTTTTAGTTTTTTATAAGTGTAAGCATGTTCTAAAATGTTTGTGTCTAAATGTGGTGAGTAAACTGTGCGATGATGTGATTTTGGTATTGTAGTTGAGGTTATGTTTGTGTTAGCAACACCTAACCACTTCTCAAGTACTTTTTGCCCTTGCGGTACAATCGGTACTTGAGAAGTGGAAGGTGTTGCTTTGGCTAGGGTATGACGTAGATGTCGTGGTGATAATGGTGGTGGTGATGGTGGTGGTGGTGGTGATGGTGGTGGTGGTGCTGATGGCGGTGGTGCTGATGGTGGTGGTGGTGGTGGTGGTGGTGGTGGTGGTGGTGGTGGTGGTGGTGGTGGTGGTGAAGGTATGGGTAAAGGAGGTGCGTTTGGTGTGGTGCGGGTTAACCAACTAAAAATTGATGGAGACGGAGGTCTGGGCAATTCTGTCACGTTGTCATTTCCATGAGTGATCTTCCTCCAAATAATTTGGACATTATTCTCCTCGTGTTCGGAGTATGATTGTGTTAGTCTCAAAGGGAATAATTCACATTTATTAACAAATTCGGTCAGGAGTTGAGTCAGTTGTTTTTTGGCGATATCCTTCACGAAGCTGCTCAGGATCCGTAGAACGATCGATCTCGGGTAAATCAAGCTTTGTACAACATCGTACGCTGTCACCTCACCTTCGACGTGAAAACCTTTACGCGTAGATAAATATCGACGCGTAAATATTTTCACCGCCGACCGTGACTGCGGACCTCCGGCTTCACTGAAGCAAGAGACCCGCACGTACTGGGCCACAGCCAACAAATACTTGTCAACTGCACCCGTGTTGTTCGAAACCTGATCTACTAAGAGATCGATCGCTTTGCGGATCCTGTGGCTAGCCAGTGCAGGATATCGCTCGCATCCTGACACACTGATTGTGCCAGAATCAATTGTACTCATAATGATATTTATATCTAAAATAGAAATAGTCCTATAAATGTGTCTAAAACCGGTACATGTTGATTTCAACAATGTACCGTTTTTAAGACACATTTTTAGGGTACTATATTTAACATTCGCTGTCGACCCTGTTAAAATGAAATTTAAAAGAGTCGACAGCACATGTAGCTTGTTGATATAATATTGGTTGATCTCCGCAACAGGCCGGTTGTGGAGATCAATCATTGGGTTAATATACACATTTTTAATATTGGCATAGTATTGTTTCCAATTATTGAAAACTAGCGGAATTTCTTCCGCTAGTTTTCGCATGTTTGCAATATTGGATGGTATATCTAATTCACTGCCATTACAGTAATTAAAGACACCTTCAATACGTAATGACAGTGAATTAGATATCGTTTCATTGTATTTTAGCAAGGCCCCGATGTATTTGAAAGCGTCATTATTGATTTCGCTAATTTGGCTATCAAACACTTCGAGGCCTCGCAAAATATAGCTTGTGACCACCGGAGGCTTCACCGCAGATTTTATAATATGTCCGGTGGGGTCATAACATTGCAGGTGGGTCAGCATGGTGTTACCGTTGACCACACCTGACGTATGCCCCACATCATACAGCAAAAATTTGCGGTAAAGAGTCGCGGTGGAACACAGCTTTTTCACTTTAGCAAAATTTGCTAAAATAAATTGGTCGTTTTCCGGAGTTACAGTTACTGCAACGTGTATTTGCAGTAACTGCATCTGACGGAAATCGACCAATTGCTTTAGCATTAAAAGAAACCTCTGTGGCTCACACATTAAACCATGCCCAGCTCTATAATAAAAGACATCGTACGCATTCAGAAGCACATTAAGAGTGTCACTTAATGCGCTTCTGAATACGTACGGCTCATACACACAGACTTTCTTGTGTCGGAAGTCCACCCGCTCTCCGTTGTGCAGCTTGGTCTTTCCGCCCGAACTTAGCTGCGAATAAGCTTCGTCCAGGGCGGCGTCGACGAGATGCTCCAACGAAAATCTGGACACATTCTAGAAAAAAACAATACAAATTGTATTAATGTTTATAACGATCTTTTGCTAAAAAAAAATGTGCATGTATGTTATATTTACCTTCGGATGTAAAATCACCATATAAACAGAGTCTGGCCCGTAATTATACAAGGTAAACTCTGAAATACGGTTTTTTTTTAGGCATTTACCACGGTAGATCTGCGAGGTCATCTTTGTGTTGAAACAATTGTAGCTCTTGTTTAATGACCGCGCCCAATCCACCGTGATAAAAAAATTTCTCTCCGGAAACCCCGACAGATTCTCCGAAACTGCGACAAAACTGTCGATGTCAAACTCCCTCTTCAGTTCGTTAATTTTTTTCACATTGGTGAAAGCCATTTTTAATTAATTATCAAATACCTACTCCTTCAAGGTAAACTGAATAACTGAATACAAAACGACTACGAAAAACTGTCATGAATGCTACGCGCATCTATACCTACCTACATGCATATATATATATATCAACAACTCTATAACAATCCTAATTTAAACCTTACGTTTTAGTTATAAAGTATAAATTTCTATAACAAATAATGCACTTAAAACTCTTTGCTACTTCACAATAGTTCTAATTATATTAATGTTACATACTAATATAAACCTTACTCCTCAGTTATAACGTTCAAATTCCTATAAATAAATAATGTATTTACATCTCTTTCTCACCGCGGCCATTCCAAGAATTTCATTTATTTAACCCTTAACTGTCCAGCGGCCACTTTATTTTTCTTAAAAAGATTAATTATTGATTGAAGTGATTATTTACGTGATTATTTATTATTAACGCTTACGTTATAAGAAACAAAATGTGGTCCCAGTATGCTTTTGTAACGTGACTGACCGGGGTCAAACACGAATATAAAATGTCGGTAAAACATGTCGAATTCTACGCAGCCTTCGAAAAATGTCGAAAATTAGTGATATCTTTCGCTAAAGTTTCAATAAAACGTTTCATTTTTCAATTAAGGAAAACATATATAAATTATAATATCGTATTTTAATTGAATATATTTAAATTTTTTTTTTATTTAAGAAATATGTAATATTTTTTCCCGGAACATAAAAAGTATTTTTTCTACGAAAGTACATGCACTCTATGACTTTGTAATAAGGTACAATTTATAAGACTTTTTTTACCTAGCCGTTGACTGCAATAAATGTACTTTTAGGAGAATTTATTGTAGGTATTTATTTTATTCATGGGATAATAATTACAGACTGCCCGTATTAAATTATGATCCCTCTTATTTTTTTTAATATAATCACACAAATTAATGTTTTTTTTTGTTTTTAAAAATAATTAGTATTCATAAAAACAAAATAAAACATTTTTGTGATAAATGATATATAATATATTGGGTGTGTATAAGATTTTTCACATCTCTTATTAACAATTTATATTTCGACTTCATCTACTACATTTGTAACAAAACTTTACAGTAAATTCATAAAATATACTTACTCAAATTATGAATTAATGAAAAATAAAAATAAATACCTAGTTGTAGGTTAAAAAAATACAAAAAGAATCTCAAAATAGAGTAATGGCGGACGATTCACTTTCGACATTGCAAGTTCCAGGTGGGCAATTCTCGCGCTTTCGACATTCATCTCGATTCGAGATTTTTAAACGAAAAACGACTAAATATGTCATTTTTCGCTTAATATATATATATTTATTATGTATTAATTAATATATATTATTTATTTCGTTTAATGATCGATATTTTTTAACGAAAAATGGCATATTTAGTCATTTTTCGTTTAAAAATCTCGAATCGAAATAAATGTCGAAACCGCGAGAATTGCCCACCAGTGATGACAACCACACGTACGTAGTGGAGCGCAGGCGGTTCGAATAGATCGAAACTGAGATTCCGAGAATACGCAATTAGTATTTTTTTCGATATATGTAATTTTTCGTTCAAATATATCGAAAATCGAGATGAATGTCGAAAGCGCGAGAATTGCCCCTACCAAATGACACATCACCTTATTTTAGGGCATAGGTATAATAATATTATTAAACTATTAATACATTTGTGACTATACAAGCTTATTTTTTCTAATTGTTTCAACAACTCACGTTTTTCTGTCACGTTACTTTCACTCTCAGGACATAAATGCTACTACGACTTCTTTATAATAAAGAAATCACGGAATAATAAAACAATTCCGTAAAAGAAAAGATAAATGGAGATTTTTTTTTATTAAGATAAAAACGCAAATATGTGTCCACGAGACACTGGTGGGTGTTTAAGGGTTACATCACCGGGCGTCAACATTCCGTGTGGTAATAATAATAGGATGACATAATTTAGCATTTTTTAGTTACCTATTTAATATTTATTATGATATAATTATTGCACTTATTGTTAATTATTGTTTATATCGAAAAGTATGCGTCGAGCGTCTTTGCGTCCATAATACTAAATGTAGAGGAGGGGTAGGCGCGTTCGATGGTATATTTTTTTTTCAGGATTTTTTATCTCACTAACGGCAACACTTAGCGTGTGTGTCTCGATACACGGCAATGTTCGGGTGAAGCAGGACTATCTGAAAATATTTTTTGTTCAGTATTTTTTTTTTTAGAATTTTTTTTTCTGAATTTTTTATCTCACTAACGGCAACACTTAGAGTGTGTGTCTCGATACACGGCATTGTTCGGGTGAAGCAGGACTATCTGAAAATATTTTTTGTTCAGTATTTTTTTTTCAGGATTTTTTTTTTCAGAATTTTTTATCTCACTAACGGCAACACTTAGAGTATGTGTCTTGATACACGGAAATGTTCGGGTGAAGCAGGACTATCTGAAAATATTTTTTGTTCAGTATTTTTTTTTCAGGATTATTTTTTTCAGAATTTTTTATCTTGACACTAACGGCAACACTTAGAGTGTGTGTCTCGATACACGGCAATGTTCGGGTGAAGCAGGACTATCTGAAAATATTTTTTGTTCAGTATTTTTTTTGCAGGATTTAAAAAAAAACATCATCGAAATAAAAAATCTTAGCACTTTGTTGCTGCTTTAGTGATTTTAAGGCAATAAAAATGCATATAACACAATAGCCTCCCGACGCCCACGCAACTCTATCCGACTACTTTTGTGCTTGTAACATAATAATTAAATCAGCTAAAATTCAAGGCCCCCAGCAGCTCTCGACCACCGACGTGACGTCAGCCCTCCTGCTGCTCCTCTACCATGAGTTCCAATTTAAAAGAGACCCAAAAAGCTCAGACGAAATAACAATGGACGGAGATTACTTCATATTTTTTAAATCGTATCGTTTGTAGATTTTTGCACTATCTATACTATAAAAAGAAAAGATTTGTATTTTTGTTTGTAATAAATAAACTCAAAAACTACTAGACCAATGTTTAAGAATGTTTCACTACTAGAAAGCAACATTATCAGGGAGTAGCTGGTTTGGGACACCATTTTATTTTAGCTAGTTTATTTATAATAAGGGCCGATTTTTCAATCGTCAGACAAATTTATTCAATAGATAACTTGTATGGAGAAATAATAAATTTGACAGATCTTCATACATGTTAACTGTATCTGTTAACTGTCGAATATATTTATATCTATGGTTGATATACATGTCATGATACTAATGATATACACAATATTTGAATCAACACTAAACTGTGTATTGTATAGGAGGGTGGTGTTTCAGTAATTCATTCCATTCGGGAGATTCTTGAACTAATCAAACAAAATATATATATGAAAGATATTTTTTTAACTACCTACCAATTTTAAAATAGAATTCTAACTGAAAACTTAATTTTTACGGTGATTTTAGCAATTTTCTTGAACCTCAAATAAAAAACTTGGTATGTGGCATGCCACTATCCATCTCATTAAAACAAATACCATAAAATGAGGTTTGCCAACCCTTTAGGATTCCTTGCGTTTTTAAGAAAAGCAGAACTTTTTTATGGATTTCTCTGTAAATACACCTAATGTCAAACTAAGTTTAGAGACCAACAATTTGGATATTATTCTCTAGAAACGAGAAGACCTTTGGGGTGGATCGGCCAAATATTTGCTGCATGCCCTCGATGGTCTGCAGAAACGTGCATCTCGTATTATTGATGACAAAGAGCTCACTAACACCTTAGAGCCACTGCAGCTTCGCAGAGATGTAGCGTCGTTGAGCGTATTTTACCGCCTTTACCATGGACAGTGCTCTGAAGAACTTTTTAATCTCATTCCCCCTTCCCCTTTCCGTTACAGAACCTCACGAGCAGGTAACAGAGTGCGTGCGCATTCTGTGGCAGATATACCAAACCGCACTAAAAGATTTGGTGATTCGTACATCTGTCGCACTATTAAAATGTTGAATGCTCTGCCTGATTGCGTGTTTCCTTCATACTATTGACATTGAGTCCTTTAAACGAAGCCGTGATAATGGATAGCCGGCATAATGGATGAACACAGTTCTAAGACTTGGTTGTATTCATTCTTGGACCTGCATACTGCTTTCGATCAGTACCCCTAGTGTGAGTTTTCTAACTATTACTTTGCGTTTGAGTTAACTAAAATTTTTAGGTATGGGAAATGGTTCAGCGCTCCAAACGGAAATTTTGAGAACTAGAAATCCGGTCGTGTGATTGGTCAAAATGTTAACGCAGTAGTATAGTTAACGCGAAAGTATACGTTAAAAAAACTCACACTAGGGCTACAGGTAGATGTGGGGACACATGCCGAGCTCCTATATAAAAAAAAGACCATAAGGTCTACTTCTATTCCATTGCTTGGAATAGAAGTTCAGCGTTACCTACAGGTTTTCGGTATATGATTATCGGGTATATAAGGCCATCCTTTTGTATGGACTCATGACAAAATAATATAAAATATGATTGTTACTTCTTTGTTTCTATTTTTTTTTTAAATAAAATTTTATTTGGCTTTGAAAGATAATATCAATTAAGTTAAAATAATTTATACAAATTAAATGAATATTACCTAATAATAAACAAATAATTGGACAAAGATTTTAGTAGTTACAACCATGTGCTGACTGCCTGTAAATATACATATAACAAGAAATATTATATTAAATTTTCAGGCGTTTTTTTAACTTTTAAATAATGCAAATAATGTTGTTTGACGACATTAGTGACACATTAGGATACAAAAACGGGGCCTCAGTCAAATATACGTGCTAGCTATTGTACAAAAAGTAATTTTATTTTTATGAATAACGCCTATATAAATTATAACGGCAATAGCAATGACTTATAGAAGTCATGGGGCAATAGTATTGTTTAGCGGAATGATGACATGTGACACGATTTAAAACTCGATGTGAAACACAAATATATCTTATTAAATTATGTTTTTAAGAAATATTTAATACCTAGCACCGGTATTCATAAAATCTTATTGTCTGCCCGGACTCAAAAAAAGAACTTAAATAACACAATATTATTTAATGACCAGCGCGTGGCGACTTTACAGTGCACCACTCGCTGGTTGTCAGGGTGCACCGTAGTAAATCTAACAAATTACCTATACTTATACACGAGTATGTATACCTAGTTATTAAGACTTAATGGTTAATCTACCCTCCATTTCCTTTTTTTGTGCTTCCATCAACCATTTTCTTAATTTTACTTTAAAATTAGTGTGTTTAAAAATTTTTATTGCACAAAATTGTACTTGGGCGAGCTTAATGCCTTGGGCATTTTCTAACCTATCCATTGAGAGAGTTAAATATGCTTGGGGTGCAGACGTTTTCTATTATTAAATTTTATATTTTCAATTATTTCTATATATAGATTTATTTTTCATATCCTTTAATGATTCACACACAAGTTTTGCTCTTCCAAAGAATGTGCTATTATAATGGTATAGGGGTGGAACCTGAATGTGCATACTATATCAAGTGTATTAAATAAACAACTTGAAACTATCAATAAAAATTATTAACACAAAAAATCCTTAACAAACAAGAAATTACCTTTTTTTAGTACTTCATAATACAATAAGGCTATCAAGTTATTTACGTTGACATATTATGTATGTAGGTAACTGTGAAGTTACATAAATACCTACATAAAAGCAAGTCACTTATTGGACAAGGAATATAGAGTAAATAGTGAGAATGAGCAAGAAAATATATAGTAATGTATTATAGAATGTCAATAAAATGCTGTTATGACTCTTATGTATTTTTTGCTATTCCTTGTAGTATCAGATTTAAACTTGGGATGCACTTGAAAACATCACGCTATTACAGAATAAAACATAAAAGAAAAACAAAGTCAGTATTATATTAATTGACATCTTAATGAATATACGAGCAAAGCAGTGGAACAGATGATGATGTAGTGTCGGAGATTTAAAGAGGTATGTTAAGGTGGTTCGGCCACGTTGAGCGTATGGATGATGAACGAAAGACAAACCAAATATATAAAGTAAAAATACAGAATGATAGTGGATTAAGTGGCCGACCAAGGCGCGTCTTTACAGATCAAGTTCGAGAAGTCCTTAAAAAGGGACAAATAACACAGACTCTATGAAGTGGTGCATGGATGTAGAGGAAGCTAGGGAAGTATGTAAAGACAGTGTGAAATGGCGTACATTACTCTCTGCTTACCCCTTAACAGGGATATAGGCGTGATGGTAAAATTTAATGAGTTTAAGCATGAAAATGATAGTAGCAAAGAAGACAATCATTGCCGTCCAAACCGCGTGTCGATACGATGAAAATTGCCAAAGATACAACGATTTTAAGATGTGATTCAGACTCCATCTTGGAAATTTTCAAATTGCTATATCTCTGACTATAATCGTCGGATTGAAATGCGGTTTTGTTCGTTGGATTGAATTCGTCAAGGACTATCATATCCCACATGAATATAATGAACAATTAAATAAAACTCAAACAAACACATAAAAATATATATTAAATAAAAACCTTTATATACGTGGTGGCCTAGTTGGTTAGACCTTGGACTTAAAAACGCTTAGGTCCCTGGTTTGAATCCCGGTGTGTACCAATGAGTTTTTAATTTAAAAATTTATGTACATTTGTTTGACAACACCACTATAGTGCCTCGGAGAGCACGTTAAGCTGTCGGTCCCGGTTTCACTATACCAACTTGTGAAACTGTTTATAGATGGGTTATTGAGTCTATCCAAAACATCGCGACGAGCTAGCCACTTGTTCGGTGTAGACTCATACCATCGGCTACAACGAGGTGGGTTTAAAACCCCTCCGCTGGGTACCCTGGGGCCGTCTAGGCGGTCTCGGGCGCTGTAAGGCACCCGTAATGATATATATATAAAAACCTTAAACTAATAAAATGTCTTTGTACACAACAGCAACTTAATATTAAACATATAATTCATATTCCATATAAATAGAATTAACAATTAAATAAAACTAACAAACACATAAAAGGATGTATAAATAAAAATCTAATACACAACACAACTTGATATTAAACATATAAATTACAACTTTAAAATATAAATAAAATGGTTTACACCGGGCATGGTTTAAATTGTCTTGTACAATACAACTTAAAAAACGGAATACAAATGACAGTATGTACAACACAACTTAAAGAATGGAATACAAACGACAGTATGTACAACACATCTTAAAGAATGGAATGGAATACAAATGACAGTATCTACAACACAACTTAAAAAATGGAATGGAATACCAATGGCAGTATGAAAAACACAACTTAAAAAATGGAATACAAATGACAGTATGTACAATAATGTACATTATTCCCTTTGAGATTAGATACAACAAAACTTAGCTAAAAAAAAAATTAAGTTAACTTTTAAACTTAGTTAAGTTTTGTTGTACAGAGATTTGAGTAATGAAAATTTTTCTTTATTAAAACCCAAGGGTGGATTTTTGCATACTATAATTTTTTGGAACCTCGCTATACTACGGAGGTCAATCCGGGGCCAAAATTTTGCTTGAACAAAATTGCCCAGTCTTTGTCTCCTCCAAGTTTTATGTGTGTACGCATGTTCTAAAATGTTTGTGTCTAAATGTGGTGAGTAAACTGTGCGATGATATGATTTTGGTAATGAAGTTGAGGTTATGTTAGTGTTAGCAACACCTAACCACTTCTCAAGTACTTTTTGCCCTTGCGGTATAATCAGTACTCAGTATGAAAAACACAACTTAAAAAATGGAATACAAATGACAGTATGTACAATAATGTACATTATTCCCTTTGAGATTAGATACAACAAAACTTAGCTAAAAAAAAAATTAAGTTAACTTTTAAACTTAGTTAAGTTTTGTTGTACAGAGATTTGAGTAATGAAAATTTTTCTTTATTAAAACCCAAGGGTGGATTTTTGCATACTATAATTTTTTGGAACCTCGCTATACTACAGAGATCAATCCGGGGCCAAAATTTTGCTTGAACAAAATTGCCCAGACATTGTCTCCTCCAAGTTTTATGTGTGTACGCATGTTCTAAAATGTTTGTGTCTAAATGTGGTGAGTAAACTGTGCGATGATATGATTTTGGTAATGAAGTTGAGGTTATGTTAGTGTTAGCAACACCTAACCACTTCTCAAGTACTTTTTGCCCTTGCGGTATAATCAGTACTCAGTATGAAAAACACAACTTAAAAAATGGAATACAAATGACAGTATGTACAATAATGTACATTATTCCCTTTGAGATTAGATACAACAAAACTTAGCTAAAAAAAAAATTTAGTTAACTTTTAAACTTAGTTAAGTTTTGTTGTACAAAGATTTGAGTAATGAAAAATTTTCTTTATTAAAACCCAAGGGTGGATTTTTGCATACTATAATTTTTTGGAACCTCGCTATACTACAGAGATCAATCCGGGGCCAAAATTTTGCTTGAACAAAATTGCCCAGACATTGTCTCCTCCAAGTTTTATGTGTGTACGCATGTTCTAAAATGTTTGTGTCTAAATGTGGTGAGTAAACTGTGCGATGATATGATTTTGGTAATGAAGTTGAGGTTATGTTAGTGTTAGCAACACCTAACCACTTCTCAAGACCTTTTTGCCCTTGCGGTATAATCAGTACTCAAGAAGTGGAAGATGTGTAAATTTTATATTTTAAATTATTTCACCATTGATGCTATATATAGATTTTTTATTTATTTTTCATACCCTTTAATGAATAAAGAATGTGCTATTATAATAGTCTATACATATATAGGGGTTGGATCTGAATGTGCATACTATATCAAGTGTACTAAATAAACAACCGGAAACTGAATAAAAATAATTAACACAAAAAATCCTTATATTATGTAACTTCACAGTTACATAAATACCTACAAGTCACTTATTGGACAAGGAATATAGAGTAAATAGTGAGAATGAGCAAGAAAATATATAGTAATGTATTATAGAATGTCAATAAAATGCTGTTAGACTCTTATGTATTTTTTTGCTATTCCTTGTAGTATCAGATTTAAACTTGGGATGCACTTGAAAACATCACCCTATTACAGAATTTTAGTGTTGTAATAAAATTGTTAATAATATGTAACTAACCACTTAGTATTATTGCTTGCAAGGAAATAAAACTTATTTTATGTATGTATTTAGAGCTACATGTTATGAACCATTTTCTCAGCTATAGCAATGCTTTATCTTTGACTATATAATGTTGTGGCGATCCTTATGGGTGGCCTATGTCCAGCAGTGGACACGTGAGAGGGTGGTATGATGACGATGATATAATGTAATATTCATAGTTAATATTAATCTTCCTGGTTATAACTAGCCTATAGAGTAGCACCATGTGTTCCAAAATAATCTGCAGACATAACTTCAAGAAATATTTCAATTCTTATTATTGTTCCAAACGCAGTGCTACAATGTAGTAATATTCTTGAATGTTTTATCCTGCACCAAACTGCCATGAACGCTGAGCACAAACAAGTACCTAAAACAAAAAAAAACATAAACTCAGACATAATATTTAAGTTAATATATTTCTCCTACTTTAATTACCTATGCTTTTATGGGACTTTGGTTCAAACATGACATGCATCCACCGAATGATTAAATCGCATTCAAATATATAAAATGTTTACTTGAATCTGAAAAAATGATTTGTTATAAAGTAAAGTAGGTACACCTATCGTCTACCTTAGATTCTTTCCATACAAAATGACCCAAGGTTCTTTATCTACTTTTCAGAAACTTACCCAACATCACCCCAAGACTATGATCTAACTTTTCATATTGAAGAAACATCACATCCGTTTGATCTAAGGATAGTATAGTAGTGTTTCTATTTAAAACATTTTATGGCGCTCCTAGGCCCCAAAACGTCGGCCGCTACTATCAGTAGTAGGTACTTATTTTATTATGGATATTTATTCCGAACACATAGTGCGGAACATTCTTTAGAAAGCCGACGATTAGATAGGCAGTCATGAATTTTATAACCATTTACAAATATTATTTTTTCTAAATTACTTTACTAATCACATAGGTATATGAAAAATAATTAAAAATCACAGTTTTTATCAGAACCTAAAATTACAAGCTATTTTATTATTAACTTAAATTAATGGCATCTACGCGTGCGCTTAATTTTGCCAGTGTTGAGTGGGTAGATTTAAAAAAAAACTTTTTTATTTTAAAAGAGAGGGATAATAGGATAGAAAGGAATTGGGAAAGGACTAGGGTAGAGAAAAGAATGGCGACATGATCGTATGAAAACATGGTATTTGTCCTGCCAATGTCAAGTGAAGAAGAAGGAAAAATCTATATAAAATGGGTGACGCCATTTTACTGAAGATTGCGGGATTATCTATACTAATATTATAAAGCTGAAGAGTTTGTTTGTTTGTTTGTTTGTTTGTTTGAACGCGCTAATCTCCGAAACTACTGGTTCGAATTGAATAATTCTTTTTGTGCTGGATAGTCCAGTTATCGAGGAAGGCTATAGGCTATATAACATCACGCTACGAACAATAGGAGCAAAGATATAGTGGTAAATATGTAAAAAACGGGAGAAATTATTTATTCTTTGAAGCCTTCCGTTGCGTGCGCCGTGAAAACGGTTCAAAATACACAAAAAATATGTATTAAAGAATAATCTAAATATATATTACTCAAAGGTGACTGACTGACATAGTGATCTATCAACGCACAGCCCAAACCACTAGACGGATCGGGCTGAAATTTGGCATGCAGGTAGATGTTATGACGTAGGCATCCGCTAAGAAAGGATTTTGATAAATTCTACCCCCAAGGGGATAAAATAGGGGATGAAAGTTTATATGATAAAAAAATAACTATTCCACGCGGACGAAGTCGCGATCACAGCTAGTTTGAGATAACACAAACACCGAGATCACTGCGTAAATGCTACACTTCTCACACTTACTATACGAATGCTTATTCTACAAAATTAGTACACTTTTGCACAATAATATTCAATTAATTTAAATTTGAAAAATATAATATAAACACGCATCTACAGTGTTCGGGCTACCCTCAAAGAATCCCAAGCTATTTTATCTTATTCTTCTTCTTCTTTAATTTAATGGCAAAGACTTCGATCTTGTATACGGAGTAATAGTGCCAGAGTCATGTGGGGAGATTGACGGTGCAATCAACAACGGTTACGCAGATCCTAATAGGGAATATGCATGTAACGCCAATTATTATTATTTTAATATATAAATCTCCTTTTATGTCTTTGAACATATTAACAGTAATATATTTTATTTTGATTAGCTAATTTATATATATATATATATTTAATGTTTTTTTTTGTAGAAACGGAACGCATTTCTTAACGCTCCGACCACGGAATAGAAAAAAAAAAGTGGAAATGCTATAAAGCACCAAATGTATTAGAACCGGTGTCGCCAAAATCATTTATACGTATTTGAGTTTATCGTTATAAAGAGTTTACACGTACATTTTATTATTCTAAGCCCACACTATTAAAAAAAATGCACATACAATTTGAATAAATATTTAAAAAAATATGTAAGTATATAATTTTGTATAACTGCCGAAACTGCTCCTTCTTTTCTTTAAATAAATAAGTTTTATCGATAAGCACCCACTACAACACTAACCGAGTAGCAAAGAACTTTTGATATTCCAAATTTCAATCTAAAGTATTCTTTATTACAATCACATAAGGTTGATTTTAACTTCATTTAAACTACAATTATTAGTAAACTAAAATAAGCTAAGGTTTTTAAAGAATACTAACAAAATCGTACTTACCGATGATACGAAACACCTCCATTACGAAGATTTTTTCTCCTGCTATCGTTTTTGCATATTTACAATAATTATGCGGAAAAATCAGGAACGACGCGAGACTACCAACTCGAAGCGATGTTAGACACGACTGATAACGATTGGGATCAAATAAGCGTAGCTACGCTTAATTGTGCCACGCTAAACACGCCTACTTTGCACTTCCACTTGTTTTTTCTATTCCGTGGCTCCGACATTAGCAAACACAACATGTGACGTCAATCGCGCAAAAACAAATGTCAACGTGTGTTCTGTAGTCTACAGTTTCTTGTTTTCTCGGGTATTTATTGTCCTTAATTAAGATAATTTGAGATAAACATACCTTTTGACTAACTTTTGAGGTGCAATAATATTAAACTAATATGCTTTTTGAGCACGAATGAAGTCACAGAATTGTGGCTAGTGATGTACCGTTTTTTACTGTGGTAGTGACAGATAAAGTTTAAATCCTTTTATTTTTGTATTATTACCCTTTAAAAAATGTTTAATATTTGTTTTAAGGGTCTAATGTGGTTAATCTATCAAGTAATGAAATAAAAAAAAACATGCATATTCCCTATTGTTGGTTGCATTTGTTCTTGGACCTTCATACTGCTTTCAATCATGTAGATATTATGAAGTCCCAACGATACCAAATGACGCCGATTGAACGTGAACTTGTTTTATATATTGTAAATGGCCACTATGAGCATGTATTTTGACAGAGGGGAAAGCCTGCTTATGCCACATCCATTGGTTATATGATCGAAGCCAAAAAGTGATAATAATGACAAAGTTTCTTCGTTTGATGGAGAAAATAAAAAAAAAACTGTCAAAAAGGATTTTGAAATGCAAATTGCGTGATCAAAGCATATAAATATTTTTTTGTGCATATCGACATGAAAAACCAAAAAAAAAGACCAAGGTTTTTTAACTAGGACGAAGAATAAGTATTTTATTAACTAGGGTCGGATTGAGTAAATAATATAATTAAAATAAAATTGAGCTTGGGACTTTCAAGCAATGTTTAATTTAACTTCAATCACGACAAACATAAAAATATCACACTAACAATGTCAACAAGCAAACAGCTGATGCAAAAAGACGCCGCCGGGTAATTAATTTGACAACTAGGTACTTAAATAGACATATTAGTTACTCATTAAAGTTAAGCAACGTTTAGAAGTAAGAATAATTTTTAATCAATGTCTGATTACCTATTTAATTTTAATTAACGTTTAGTAAGGCTGTAAATATATTAATTTCACCGATTCTAATTACCAGTAAAACTAAAAATAAATAAATTGTACTAATGTAATAAAACTTTTTTAAAATCTTATTTGTAGTATGAAGTTCAAAAACTAAGATTTTTTTAGTTTTCCAAGTTGTAGAATGTATTTGTTCGGTATGCTAAGGCTGTATGGGCAAAAACTTGCATTTTCGTTCTTGACACAAAAAAAAGAAAAAAACAGGTTTTGACAGTTTTGGGTGGTCAGTTAATTTTTGTGTGTAACGAAACACTGGTAGGTGTTTCGTTCCTTGGTTCTTTACTTATAAAACATTTAATAAACAAATTACTTCCACTATTTGCTGACTTAGACTGGAGCATAATAGTTCCCCTATACATCTTAATAAAATTAAGGTCCATGATA
Organism: Monopis laevigella; assembly: GCA_947458855.1. Taxonomy (NCBI): domain Eukaryota; kingdom Metazoa; phylum Arthropoda; class Insecta; order Lepidoptera; family Tineidae; genus Monopis; species Monopis laevigella. The sequence goes on along the minus strand of OX381586.1, from coordinate 24,362,081 downwards.
GTGCATTGTGTGATTGCGGTTTCAAGCTAGGAACCCTGGAACATATTAACATATTCTTCAGATGTCCAAATCAGTCAACCTCATTGTATGACACTCTTCCCTGTGATGTCCCCCGACCTACCACCAGCTTCTTTGGACTCTGTGCTTTAGCAAAATATATAAAAAATATCAAATTAAAACTGTAACTAATATGTAAGTTTTTTATATTGAGATGTTTTAGGGCCCCCTGTTACATTCGGAGATGCCAACCATACAAACATTAAAATTATTATATTGTTTACCCTACTATTTCTTATGAAAAAGTTTGCTTGGTATCTCTGAGTGTACATGTTTATGTATTTATAATTCTACATAACAGGGCATAAAGTGTTTTGAATCATATACTTATTACTAAATTGCTGAATGTTTCTTTTTCAGATAAGTGTGCTGTCCAGTGTATGTATCCTGACTTTTGGCCATTGTGATGTCTTTGCCCCCTCCTAAACCATACCTTGAGTAACATCTTTGTATTTTATTCTCCCTTATTTGAATAACAATGTTATTCTAAACTTAAAGACTAATAAGTGAAAGTGTTTCGTTCGCCATATATTTAGGCGCCTACAAATAATTATCAGATTTGTTGCGTTGCAGTTGTGAAGTTTGGTGTTAAAGTGTAGTGTTGTTAACAATTATGTGAATAGTAATTGCGTCAGAGTGGCATGTTAGTGGTTTAGAAGACTCTAGTTGTACCCGGGGAACCCGATGCTGAAGCTACCACACAAGAGCCACCAGTAAGTAATAGTTAAGTTTACTAACCTATCTTTCACCTCGTTTGACAATTGCTGTTTCTAAATAAAAAGTCTTTTGGGCAATTAGTCACGTATGTGTAGAAAGCCTTTCTGGCACTCGCCGGCCGCTAACGCGGCACGCTTCGCTCGGCTCGTGCATATGGTCTATGTTCTAACACGAACCTAACCTATCCTTCACCTAGTTTGGCCATTGCTTTTTCTAAATTAAAAGTCTTTTGGGTAATTAGTCACTTATGTGTAGGGAAGCGTTTCTGGTATGGTCTATGTACTAGTTGGTCATTAAAAAAAAAAAAAGTATTTTTTTCTCATGGTAAAGCCTCAGGTCAGGTCTGCCTAGGGTGCACCAAAACCCATCACACGCGCCACCAGTGACCTTCAAAGAAGAGGAAATCTGCTGGACACATTGTCCTACTAATAGGCCATACCTATGCATTATTGAATCTGAAACATGCGCAAACATAAAATATGGATACCTATGCATATTGCTAACAAAATAATTATTAAAAATATATGAAAGACATAAATTAAGTAGCAGTACCATAGGTAGTTGCAAATCAAACCTAGGGTGCTGGCTGGCGAAAGCTGATCATAATTTTCTTAAACACTTCTTATTTAAGTAATTTGCTCCATGGACATGTGAAGAGAAAGTAAAAGAGTTTGACATCGCTCGATATAGGTTGAAAATAATATTATTATTATAAATATATTTATTATTTTATTGTTAAATACAATATTATAATTTATTATATAATGTAGTTATTTGAAAATTTCCATTAGGTATATAAAATTATTTCATCATTAATACAAAAAACATATTTCTTCAAATTTTTATTTTAATCTAATATGTATTAAAGCGACGTCTAGTGTGTGGAACTAATAGTTATAATTTTCATAAACAGATGGGTATTTAAAAACAGATAAGGCAGATGGTATTTAGGCCGCCTACATAAAATGGTCAGATATATCGCTTTGTGAATTTTTAATTAATAAAACAATTTTCTTTATTAGATTAAACTAATAGAGGACTATAATATCCCATTAAATTACGCTAATTGTGATCTGCGGTCACCAGGTCAGGTGGTAGAAAGGTTAGGAAGTAAAAATTATAAAGTCAAAGAAGCAATTAGTAGGGAAATGCACCGACATATTGACCAGTTAAAAAGTCTGGGATATCTTTGGCAGAGAGTACGGCATCTCCGGGTGGGGACCAGAGATATGACACTCCGGACGATGAGGGTAAAAATGTCTACCAACCTGGGCAGAGTGGATCACCACTCTCAGAGGAAATAGATCAGGGTTGAAAAAGAGATTTGTGAATAGAATTAACAACCAAACCATTGTCTACTATCGATTCACCCAGTCCCTCAGCTACAAAACAAGAAAGAAAATCTACTAGGCGATATGGATTTGAAATTGATTAAAAGAAAAAAGAACTGGAAGTATAACCAAGAATATATTTATATATAAGTAAAGTAAAATGGAATAAAGTCAGAATATATTATAGAAACAGAGATCAGTTCAGTGTTGTCATAGTGGAGGGTAGCACATAGGTAGGCATATCATTGAGTGTATATTTTGTACTTATTACTACTTTACTATTATTGTTATAATTTTCTTTATTAATATATTTTGTTTTGTAGTATATATGTTATGGACCAAGTAATAAATTAGACATTATGTATAATGCCCGGCCATTATGAAAAATGCCCAATATGAGAGTGCAATTTGATAATATTATTCAAATTATCAAATTGACCGGGCATTATACATATTGTCCATCACCTTTTGGGCAGAGTAATTCAAACATATTTAATTACTATTTTTTTATTATTATTGTCATTTAACTTAAATTAACTAAATGTTAAACAATTTAAATAATCAGACTGATTATTGTATTAATTAGCAAAGACTTCTGCACTATGAATCCACTAGTTTATGCATTTAAAACTTAAGGAGTCATATTAAAAAATAAGTAACACAAAACATAAAAATTGAAACAAAAAAATCACAACATATCTTTGTTTATACCATAATAAATATTATATGTAGGAAGTAACAGATTTATTTATTAGAACAACTGCCGCTACTCAACTGCATTTGAGTTACACAACTTTTTTCTCTTTCTCCGATTGGTCAGAGCGTGTCACGCGTGCTTCCCTTCCCGCACCACGTCAAATTTAGCTTTATTCTCAAATTGCCCAATTGTTACTTAGCAATATAATAATGACCGTGCAATGTGATAAATAATTAAATTTATATAGTAATTAATCACTTAGCCCGATAGAGCTAGACATTATTCATAATGCCCGCACATTATTAATAATGCCCGCATTAATCACCTGGTCCATAACATATACATTTTTATTTTTATTTGTTTTAAATGTATTATCACTGTTAGTTACACATGCTGTATTCACTGTTCTTAAGAAGTACATATACCAAACTTTAATTAACTAATTGTGTATATTTTTTATATTGTAACTTTTATTTAGTGATTCAATAAATAAATTTAAAATAAATAAAAAACCTATAGTCTGGTCCTTGTTAAATTTTATTTTAATACCTAAATATATTGTATTATTGTGGAAGAAATGCATTTAGTATTATAGGCCAATTGTATGAGTACCTACTTTTATTGTAATAATAATAGAGGAAAAGATAATGCCAATTTTTCATTTTATTATTTATGTATTATGGTATAGTAGGTTTCTATGAATAAGTTAATTTGCAAATATTTGGTTTGTATAGTGGTTTTAATTGTACTTTAAGCAAAGTGTAGTAACATGGCTAGTTATTTATTATTATTAATTATGTGTTAGGGTGTTATGTAGTACTACCCTACAAGTTTATAAATAGCTATGTTAGTGAGACAAGCGGTCAGTCGTGGAATAAACTAAATCCGAATAAGCTGTGTTTCATTACCTCCGCCCTTAGTACCTACTAAATGGCCTGTACCTAATAAAACAACTCTGATAATATTAAAAATGTTATAATGAAATTACCAGCGGAAACGATAGCCGCAATACAATCATTGCCGTCCAAACCGCGTGTCGATACGATGAAAATTGCCAAAGATACAACGGTTTAAAAGTCATTTGACAGTTCAGACGCCATCTTGGAAATTTTCAACTTGCTATATCTCCGCATAGGAACGTCGGTATGAGATGCGGTTTTCTTTGTTGGATTGAGTCCGTGGAGGACTGTCATATGCCATTAACAGCTCAAGAAAAAACGTAATGAGTTTAAGAGTGAAATTGATAGTAGGAAAAAGTCAATCATTGCCGTCCAAACCGCATGTCGATACGATGAAAATTGCCAAAGATACAACGGTTTAAAAATCATTTGACGTTTCAGACGCCATCTTGGAAATTTTCAACTTGTTATATCTCCGCCTAGCAACGTCGGATTGAGATGCGATTTTCTTTGTTGAGTTAGGCTCGTTGAGAACTATCTCTACATCCAAAAAAAATGAACTTTTATTTACTAACACATACACTATAACACATACATCGAAAAATAAAATACCCGAAATACGCAATTTTATATCGATTTAAAGTTTATCGGTAATAATTACCGGCAACAAAATACGCTTATAATGTCCCAATATATTGTATTATCCTCAGCCACCCTGTGTAATTAGCGATTATACTTAGATAACTAGTCACTGGAAGTTGCGATCGCGCGAAGCGCGATCACTGAATCGTGCAAAACGCGAGTCATAGGAAGTTGCATTCGCGTCAAACGCAATCGCTGAAATCGCGCGAAGCGCGAGTCATAGAAAGTTGCGATCGCGCGAAGTGCGATCACTGAATCGTGCAAAACGCAAGTCATAGGAAGTTGCATTCGCGTTAAACGCAATCGCTGAAATCGCGCGAAGCGCGAGTCATAGAAAGTTGCGATCGCGCTAAGCGCGATCACTGAAATCGTGCAATCGCTGAAATCGCGCGAAGCATGTGTCATAGGAAGTTGCGATCGCGCGAAGTGCGATCACTGAATCGTGCAAAACGCGAGTCATAGGAAGTTGCATTCGCGTCAAACGCAATCGCTGAAATCGCGCGAAGCGCGAGTCATAGAAAGTTGGGATCGCGCGAAGTGCGATCACTGAATCGTGCAAAACGCGAGTCATAGGAAGTTGCATTCGCGTTAAACGCAATCGCTGAAATCGCGCGAAGCGCGAGTCATAGAAAGTTGCGATCGCGCTAAGCGCGATCACTGAAATCGTGCAATCGCTGAAATCGCGCGAAGCGTGAGTCATAGGAAGTTGCGATCGCGCGAAGCGCGATCAATGAATCGTGCAAAATGCGAGTCATAGGAAGTTGCATTTGCGTCAAACGCAATCGCTGAAATCGCGCGAAGCGCGAGTCATAGAAAGTTGCGATCGCGCTATGCGCGATCATTGAAATCGTGCAATCGCTGAAATCGCGCGAAGCGTGAGTCATAGGAAGTTGCGATCGCGCGAAGCGCGATCAATGAATCGTGCAAAATGCGAGTCATAGGAAGTTGCATTTGCGTCAAACGCAATCGCTGAAATCGCGCGAAGCGCGAGTCATAGAAAGTCGCGATCGCGCCACGAACCTAACCTATCCTTCACCTAGTGTGGCCATTTCTTTTTCTAAATTAAAAGTCTTTTGGGTAATTAGTCACGTATGTGTAGGAAGCCTTTCTGGCACTCGCCGGCCGCTAACGCGGCACGCTTCGCTCGGCTCGTGCGTATGGTCTATGTACTAACACGAACCTAACCTATCCTTCACCTAGTTTGGCCATTTCTTTTTCTAAATTAAAAGTCTTTTGGGTAATTAGTCACGTATGTGTAGGAAGCCTTTCTGGCACTCGCCGGCCGCTAACGCGGCACGCTTCGCTCGGCTCGTGCGTATGGTCTATGTACTAACACGAACCTAACCTATCCTTCACCTAGTTTGGCCATTTCTTTTTCTAAATTAAAAGTCTTTTGGGTAATTAGTCACGTATGTGTAGGAAGCCTTTCTGGCACTCGCCGGCCGCTAACGCGGCACGCTTCGCTCGGCTCGTGCGTATGGTCTATGTACTAACACGAACCTAACCTATCCTTCACCTAGTTTGGCCATTTCTTTTTCTAAATTAAAAGTCTTTTGGGTAATTAGTCACGTATGTGTAGGAAGCCTTTCTGGCACTCGCCGGCCGCTAACGCGGCACGCTTCGCTCGGCTCGTGCGTATGGTCTATGTACTAACACGAACCTAACCTATCCTTCACCTAGTTTGGCCATTTCTTTTTCTAAATTAAAAGTCTTTTGAGTAATTAGTCACGTATGTGTAGGAAGCCTTTCTGGCACTCGCCGACCGCTCACGCGGCATGCTTCGCTCGGCTCGTGCTTATGGTCTATCTAAAGAGTCTCTTGGGTAATTAGTTACGTATAAAATTATTATATTTTTTAAATCTACTCTATAAAAATGAACTTTATGAAAATCTGCCCTTATTTTTTTACGGAAAGAGTTTAAGTCTAAATGTTTTTATTTTTAGCTAGTTATAATAATATGGTTGGTGGCTACCTACAGTATTTTTTTTGTATAGAAATGAGCAAAAAAAAAAAAATCTTAAATAATAATTGCCGGTAATAATTACCGATAAGTCTAAAAATTAGTGCAAAGAGAGAATATTGACTCCTGTGACTCGCGCAAAGCGCGACTCAGCAAAGCGCGATCGCTGAATCCTAGAACAAAAATGAACTTTATGAAAATCTGCCCTTAATTTTTTACGGAAAGAGTTTAAGTCTGAAAGTTTTTATTTTTAGCTAGTTGTAATAATATGGTTGGTGGCTACCTACAGTATTTTTTTGGTATCGAAATGAGCAAAAAAAAAAATCTTAAATAATAATGGCCATTCCTAGTACAAAAATTACTTTTTGAAAATCTGCCCTTAATTTTTTACGGAAAGAGTTTGAATCTGACAATTTTAATTTTTATCTAGTTATAGTAATATGGTTGGTGGCTATCTATAGTATTTTTTTGGTAACGAAATTAGCAAAAAAAAAAAATCTTAAATAATAATTGCCGGTAATAATTACCGATAAGTCTAAAAAATAGTGCAAAGAGAGAATATTGACTCCTGTGAATCGCGCAAAGCGCGACTCATAGCTAGTTGCGATCGCGCAAAGCGCGATCGCTGAATCCTAGAACAAAAATGAACTTTATGAAAATCTGCCCTTAATTTTTTACGGAAAGAGTTTAAGTCTAAATGTTTTTATTTTTAGCTAGTTATAATAATATGGTTGGTGGCTACCTACAGTATTTTTTTTGTATAGAAATGAGCAAAAAAAAAAAAAATCTTAAATAATAATTGGCGGTAATAATTACCGATAAGTCTAAAAAATAGTGCAAAGAGAGAATATTGACTCCTGTGACTCGCGCAAAGCGCGAGTCATAGCTAGTTGCGATCGCGCGAAGCGCGATCGCTGAATCCTAGAACAAAAATGAACTTTATAAAAATCTGCCCTTATTTTTTTACGGAAAGAGTTTAAGTCTAAAAGTTTTTATTTTTAGCTAGTTGTAATAATATGGTTGATAGCTACCTACAGTATTTTTTTGGTATCGAAATGAGCAAAAAAAAAATCTTAAATAATAATTGCCATTCCTAGTACAAAAATTACTTTTTGAAAATCTGCCCTTAATTTTTTACGGAAAGAGTTTGAATCTGACAATTTTTATTTTTATCTAGTTATAGTAATATGGTTGGTGGCTACCTATAGTATTTTTTTGGTAACGAAATGAGCAAAAAAAAAAAAAATCTTAAATAATAATTGGCGGTAATAATTACCGATAAGTCCAAAAAATAGTGCAAAGAGAGAATATTGACTCCTGTGACTCGCGCAAAGCGCGAGTCATAGCTAGTTGCGATCGCGCAAAGCGCGATCGCTGAATCCTAGAACAAAAATGAACTTTATGAAAATCTGCCCTTAATTTTTTACGGAAAGAGTTTAAGTCTAAATGTTTTTATTTTTAGCTAGTTATAATAATATGGTTGGTGGCTACCTACAGTATTTTTTTTGTATAGAAATGAGCAAAAAAAAAAAAAATCTTAAATAATAATTGGCGGTAATAATTACCGATAAGTCTAAAAAATAGTGCAAAGAGAGAATATTGACTCCTGTGACTCGCGCAAAGCGCGAGTCATAGCTAGTTGCGATCGCGCGAAGCGCGATCGCTGAATCCTAGAACAAAAATGAACTTTATAAAAATCTGCCCTTAATTTTTTACGGAAAGAGTTTAAGTCTAAAAGTTTTTATTTTTAGCTAGTTATAATAATATGGTTGGTGGCTACCTACAGTATTTTTTTGGTATAAAAATGAGCAAAAAAAAAAAAATTTTTTTTGTATGAAAAATCTGCCCTTAATTTTTTGTGCCGCAGGGGTAAGTTTGCGCACCATGGTCCGGAGGAGTTATTTGTTGCTGAGTAGCAGGAGCATCTATAGGAATTTTTCCGAGCGATTTTATTTTATTGTCGCGCTAACCTAACCTAACCTAACCTAACCTAACCTAACCTAACCTAACCTAACCTAACCTAACCTAACCTAACCTAACCTAACCTAACCTAACCTAACCTAACCTAACCTAACCTAACCTAACCTAACCTAACCTAACCTAACCTAACCTAACCTAACCTAACCTAACCTAACCAGTCACCGTCGGGACCTCGACGGGAGCGGGCGCGCACACTGTTGTGTCATCCTCATCATCCGTCTCTCATCCCTTCGTCCTCATCCCTCATCCTCATCCCTCATCCTCATCCTCATCCCTCATCCTCATCCCTCATCATCATCCCTCATCCCTCATCCCTCATCCTCATCCTCATCCTCATCCTCATCCTCATCCTCATCCCTCATCCTCATCCTCATCCCTCATCCTCATCCTCATCCTCATCCCTCATCCTCTTCCCTCCTCCTCTTCCTCATCCCTCTTCTTCTTCCTCTTCCTCATCTTCTTCTTCCTCGTCCTCATCCTCCCCCTCTACCTCCTCATCCCCCCCTCACCTATTAAGGTTGCCCTCCCGAGCTCCTTTATACCGCCAGTCTACGCTCGGGTGCCGGATCAACCGAACGTATTCCAGCAGGTGGGGAAGAGGACGACCTCTTCCCCATCCTCTTCCTCCTCGTCACTCTTCCTCCTCCTCCTCATCATCATCTTCTTCCACATCCTCCTCGGGGAAGTCCTCTTCCTCATCCCTCATCCTCATCCCTCTTCCTCATCCCTCTTCCTCATCCCTCTTCCTCATCCCTCTTCCTCATCCCTCATCCTCGTCCTTCTTCCTCATCCCTCATCCCCGTCCCTCTTCCTTTTCGTTACGGATCAACCAAACGTATCTCAACAGTCGTAGCTCTCATCCTTTCGACATCATATGAAGAATAAACAAACTCACATATTGGACTAAAAAGTTATAATTATTGTAAAAGTGCAGTGCCGCCTAACAAAACTGGACTGAAGATTGCCTAACAACTCAAGCCTTCTAAATTGGATTGCAGTGCTTGTGATGTGATTATAGTGAACACCCTATTTCAAGACAGTGATTCCCAGCAAAAGGGCTATGTAGTGCTGAGCCATTTAGCCACACAGCATTCAGCCCCCAACTAAACAGAAGCCACTCATCTGTAAGTTATAAGCCTTAATTCTAACTTAACTTCACTTCACTCACTCGCTTCTCTCCACCCAACCTCAACTATCAAACGACTGCCAAGCTTCACCTCAACCCGGAAAACACAACCAAGCAAGATGATTCGCACTCCACCTTCAACTCCACGAAATAGTAACAACAGCTACTTTGAACCTGAATCCCAGCACCAAAGATCAGGAGCAGCCTCGCCGAGCACCAGCTTCAACGGACTACTCAGGCCAACACCCACATACACATCACCACAAACACCAACACAACTCACCTCACAGACCGAAATCAGATATCCAAACCTACCAACAGGTCCCCGAGCTCGAATATCGAACAACACCCCTGCCGAGGAGGAACACACAAATGACCCTCATAAAAACTTCCAAAACAAAATCCTGGAACTTACACAAATTATTATTGCCAGAATTACCGAAGGAAGAAGTGTCACTAAAAACAATAAAGAAATAATCCTAACAACAACTAAGGAAATACAAGAGCTAACAAAACAATATCAAACACCAGTCCCAAATAAACAGATAGTCTCCTCACTTGACCCATCCACTATTAACATTATCAAGGATACAATTAAGACAGAATTCGAGAAAATTAATACTATTATACACGCCCCAGACAAACAACCTTCTTACGCTTCCGTTCTCACAACCAAACCCAAAAAAACCCAATCCAAACTTCCACCCACCACCAAACCTGCACTCATCATCGCATCCAAAAATGAAGTGAACAACCCCACTGAAACCCTACAAAAATGGCGTCAAAATATAAGCTTCACTGATACCAACTTCACACCAGCCAATATAAAATTCGTTTCCAATAACAAACTAAGAATAGAATTTGACACACTAGAACAAAGAGAAAAAACGCTCACCAAAATCAACCACCCCAACAGCACCCTGGAAGCCGAAATCTCCAAACAACTTAAACCAATGCTCGTACTCAAAGGTATTGCAGAACACATCCCACAAGAAAAACTAATCGAGATCATCACAAACCAAAACGAAAACTTACAAAACTCACTAACCAACAACACAGACCTCACTCTAAAATACACCAGGAAAAATAAAAACCCCAAACTTTATAACGCTGTCTTCACCGCATCCCCAGAAGTCTGGAGACATATCATCAAACAAAGGAAAATCAATATCGATCACCAACGTATACATGCAGAAGAATACGTCCCTATCCTACAATGCTATAAGTGTCTGGCTTACGGACACACCAAAAAAATTTGCAATTCTGACAATATCGCCTGCTCACATTGCGCGTCCCACACACACGTATACAAAGACTGTCCGGACAAAAACAACATCGAAAAACTGAAATGCCACAACTGCACCAGCCTCCAAAATAAACACAAACATATTAACCGCGATACTAAACACACCGCCACCTCCAATAAATGCCCATGCCATTCTTCCATAACTGCTAAGATCCGGGAAAGGATCAACTACGGCCCAGCCAGATAAAAAATGATGACAAACAAACTAGTACCCCCTCACTCATTCCATAGACACACTGACACACCCCAACTATCCCAACAAAATTACTATAAATGCATTCAAATAAACGCTGGGAAAGGAAACAGCGCCATGCATGAAATCATTGTACACCTAGACAAAAACGACATAGATATAGCATTCATCAACGAACCCTACACGAGCAACCAGAAAACCACAAAATTTATCCCAGGATACAACATTTTTCAATTCCCCTCCGACTCCCAAATCAAATCCGCAATATTTATAAAAAACAAAGCATTTAGCGCCATAGGTATAACGCAACACTCTGACCCAAACATCAGTATAGTCCTACTTAAAGACCAAAACAACAAAAAGATATACCTAATCTCCGTATACGTCAAACCCAGATCCGACCCACAAAACACAATCAAACGACTGGAATTATTCCTACACGAAACAACAGGGTCTACCCACATTATATGCGGAGACTTCAACGGATGGCACACCACATGGGGATCGATCAAAAACAACAAAAGAGGAAACATAATAATGGAATTATTAACTAACAACAACCTCACCCTGTGCAATACTGGCAACACACCCACTTATCAGAGCACAGCCAACAATCAAAATAGAGAATCAATCATAGACCTTACCCTCATAGACAATACCAACATCATCAATATCACGGACTGGAAAATCAACAAAAACGCCTGTCCTTCCTCTGACCACCACGCCATCGAATTCAACATCAAACCCATCAACACATCGCTCAACAAAACACGAAAGCTCTCTACCTTCAAATACAACACTTCAAACATAAACTGGGAACACTTTACACCCACCTTCCACACAGAACTTAGGAAAAACTTTCCCAAAACAACAGAAATACACAACATGAGCAAAACTGACCTAGACAATTACATAACTAACATCACCAAATCAATCCAGAAATCCTGTAATAAAACACTACCTAAATCCACCAAACCTGCAAAAAAAGCACCATGGTGGAGCAAGGAACTCGACCTGCTCAAGGAACTTGTAATCAAAAATCACCACAAAATTTGCAACGCAGCAAAACATAATCTGCCACTAGAAGACCTGATAGCGGAAAAAAACAAATACAAACAACAATACTCAGACGCCTTCTGCGCAGCGTCCACCTCGCACTTCAAGGAATTCTGTAACAGGCAAAAAAAAGAAGACGTTTGGTCAGTAACCAACAGAATAATCCAAACTAGACCCATTACACGACCACCTGCCACTCTTAAAATTAACGAACAAACCTACACTACTGACACTCTGGACACAGTTAAAGCACTCATAAACAACTTCTTCCCCGACGATACACCAGACACAAAAATAGAACAAGTCAACATGCGCATCTCCATGAACACACCCAACACTACCGAACCAGACCCCCCCTTCACAACCCACGAACTACTCACCAACATCAACTCCATGAATCCCAAAAAAGCACCAGGCATAGACAATCTCACGTCAGACATATGTCAAAGCGTAATAGAATGCTACCCAGATGAATTTACCACAATCATGAACAGATGCCTGGAGCTAGGACATTTTCCAGAATCATGGAAGGTAGCATACGCTAAAATTATTCCCAAACCTAACAAATCAGACCACAACACTCTCAACGCATATCGCCCCATAGGATTAATCAATGTACTGGGCAAACTACTGGAAAAGCTAATCACTAACCGATTAGTACAGCACCTCAACCAAACTAACAACTCCTGCAACAACCAGTTCGGATTTAAACTACAAACATCCACCACCATGGCCATCCAAAGCGCCCTTGACGTTGTCGGGAACGCTAAGCTGGCCGGCGAACATACAATAATGACGTCGCTGGACATCAAGGGCGCTTTTGACAACGCCTGGTGGCCAGCTTTATTCAATAGACTAAAACACGTAAAATGCCCAAGCAACATATACAACATTCTAAGAGACTACATTAATAACAGATCAGTCACCATGAACCTGGCAGACTGCAGCATCACCAAAACAATGACAAGGGGATGCATCCAAGGATCCATATGCGGCCCAACTATGTGGAACCTAATATTAGATGAACTACTTACAACCTCCCTACCCACAGGATGTCATATACAGGCATACGCCGACGACGTACTTCTCATCACACACTCAAAAGACATCAACCACTTACAAAACATCACCAACACATCCCTATCCATCATCTCCACATGGGGGGAGAAAGTCAAATTGATCTTCGGACCAGAAAAAACACAAACAATCGGATTCACTAACAAATCACAAACATGTCAAATAGCAATAAACAACAAACCAATACCCTTCTCAACTAACATAAAATACCTCGGGATAATAATTGACAGAAAACTCAAATTCATAGAACATGTCAACTACATCACAGAAAAAGCCAAAAAACTATTCTACAAGCTGTCCACTTTCATCAGAGCAACCTGGGGAGCACACCCCGGAAACGTACGAATAATTTACCAACAAGTCATAGAACCTATCATCACCTATGCTGCGAGTATATGGTCAGGCACACTCAAATACAAAAAAGTGAACAAAAAACTTCTATCAGTACAAAGATCCTTTGCAATAAAGATCATACAGGGTTTTCGCACAATCAACACTGCTGCCTCAATCACACTAGCTAACATCACGCCCCTAAACGAAAAAATCAAAGAAATCGCCCTAATAGAGTCAGCCAGAATAAACAAGACAACAAAATACATACCGGACGACACACCAATAGACTCAGCCGCCGCTGCACACACTCTACTGTTACATCAACTCAGAACCCCAATCACCTTCCATGAAATCTCCTCCCAACACGAACTCAACGACTTCCTCAAAGAAAATAACAAAAACAACGAATACTGCTTAATTTTCACCGATGGTAGCAAACATGGCGGAAAAGTAGGCGCTGCTTACGTAGCATATCCTCCATCCAACGCGAAAACAATCACAAAAAAACTAAAACTACACAACCACTGCTCTGTATACCAAGCCGAACTCCTAGCCATAAAATACGCATGTCAACTAATAGAAAAACACAAATACCCATTAAACATCATTCTCTCAGACAGTAAGTCATCACTCATGGAATTACAAAACACCAACAGCACCAACAAACTAACCACAGATATCTTCCACTCTATTTCACAAACTAAACAACTCAACCTAAAAACACAATTCGCATGGGTACGCGCCCACTGCGACATCACAGGTAACGAGGAGGCAGACTCCGCGGCCAAAGCCGCCGCCACCAGCCATAAAAGTCCAGACTACAACCAAATCCCCATCAGTTACATCAAAAACTGTGCAAGACAGGAATCCCAACTTGCTCTCGAAAATCTATACAATAACCCAACCAATTGTAAATACACAAAAGAATGGGCACCGGACCACCACACCCTCATACAAGTCATCAATTCTATGAATCCACAATTTGCAATCACTCAGCTACTCACCAACCACGGATACCACAAACAATACTTATATAGATTCCATATCACTACAAACAACTACTGTCCCTGCGACTCACAGTCTGAACAATCGCTAAAACACCTAATTACAGAATGCCCAATCTACAGCAAAACCCGAAACGATCATTTCATCACTTCAAACACACACAATCTAAACCCATTTCTCATAACCGACATCATCGCTAAAGAATCAACTACCAACTCATTTTACAACCACATAACACATATAGTCAAAACATTAAAACATCACAACCAAAGCAACCCGCCTCAAAACCCCCCCATGCTCCCCGCACCCCCATTGCTAAACTAATCCTCTTCCTCTTCCTCTTCATCCTCATCTTCATCTTCATCTTCATCTTCATCTTCATCTTCATCTTCATCTTCATCCTCATCTTCATCTTCATCTTCATCTTCATCTTCATCCTCATCTTCATCTTCATCTTCTCCTTCATCTTCATCTTCATCTTCATCTTCATCGTCATCTTCTTCTTCATCTTCATCTTCATCTTCATCTTCATCTTCATCCTCATCTTCATCCTCATCTTCATCCTCATCTTCATCCTCATCCTCATCCTCATCCTCATCCTCATCCTCATCCTCATCCTCATCCTCATCCTCATCCTCATCCTCATCCTCATCCTCATCCTCATCCTCATCCTCATCCTCATCCTCATCCTCATCCTCATCCTCATCCTCATCCTCATCCTCATCCTCATCCTCATCATCCTCATCCTCATCCTCATCCTCATCCTCATCCTCATCCTCATCCTCATCCTCATCCTCATCCTCATCCTCATCCTCATCCTCATCCTCATCCTCATCCTCATCATCTTCATCTTCCTCAACCACCATATCACCATCTCACTTCAATATAATATAATACAAACTCACATCTTCAGTACACAGAAACCATACCCAACAGACTTACGCCTCAAACTCCGCCACCTCACCTCACTCCTCTTCTTCATCATTTTACACATTAGATTCTACCTCATCCCTACTCCTTCTCTAATTTATTTCTCCCTACATCACCTTCTCGTGTTTTCTCTTATAATACTCCTCCTCCTCATCTATCTACCTACCTCCTCACTCACATCTATCCCCACAAAAAAAAAAAAAAAAATGGCAGAGAATAGCTGTCCCTTTTGTCTCTCCAATAAAATTGAACTGGAAAGGGCACAGCAAGTAATACACAACATATCTATCACCAACCGATTCCTCACGGAACAGTTACTGTCGCTACAGGATTATTGCAGGAAACTTAACACCAACCTCCCCACAAATAATAAAGAACCAAATAATCATGTAGTACCCCGCTCCGACTCCAGCTCCTCCTCGGGGTCGACTTCGGAAACCAACTCAGACACCGAGGAAACCCAAGACGCGACTCACACCACCAACCCTAACCCTAACCCCGAGACTCCTGCAGCTACCCCTTCATCCACCACACCACGTCATTCACTACAACCATCCTCTTCACCTCAAATCCTCCCGCGTCTGCCCTCCTCCCCCCCTCTGTTCTCCCCCCCGTTGAACCAATTACCGGCACACAACAACACAACCACAACACAACACAACGAATTCTTGAACACAATGATGAAGGACCTTGCCACGCTCCCGCCTCCACTCTCGCCAATCGCAGAGAGCAACGGGAGCGGAGTCACACAGTACATAAAAAATAAAACCAAATGCCCACAATGTAACAAGCTCATCAGAACATCAAACATGGCTCGTCACCGGTCAAACATCCACGGCAGGGGAGTGTCGCGCTCGGGCTCGGGATCTACTCTACTTTAATTTTACTTGTAACCTTAAGACTTTTAATCTTAGTGTAATTTGCGTTCAAGTCATAATTTGCGTTTATTATTGTACTTCTTTTTTTTTTTTCTTTTCTCTTCCTAAGTCTAATTTGTGTAAAAAAAAAAAAAAAAAAAAAAAAAAAAAAAAAAAAACCCAAAAAAAAAAAAAAAAAAAAAAAAAAAAAAAAAAAAAAAAAAAAAAAAAAAAAAAAATATATATATATATATAATCATATATATAATTTTATGTGTCACTTTAAATATAACTTCTTACTTATAATCTTAAGTCTAATTAATTTGTACACTTTTCACTTCATGCCATTAAAAAACATATTATATAACATTCCCTTGTGTAATATCATTGTTACTAATTAGTACACTTTTACATATATATAATTTTATGCGTCACTTTAAATATAATTTCTTACTTATAATCTTAAGTCTAATTAATTTGTACACTTTTCACTCCATGCCAGTAAAAAATATATTATATAACATTCCCTTGTGTAATATCATTGTTACTAATTAGTACACTTTTACATATATATAATTTTATGTGTCACTTTAAATATAATTTCTTACTTATAATCTTAAGTCTAATTAATTTGTACACTTTTCACTCCATGCCAGTAAAAATATATTATATAACATTCCCTTGTGTAATATCATTGTTACTAATTAGTACACTTTTACATATATATAATTTTATGTGTCACTTTAAATATAATTTCTTACTTATAATCTTAAGTCTAATTAATTTGTACACTTTTCACTTCATGCTAGTTAAAAAATATATATTATATAACATTCCCTTGTGTAATATCATTGTTACTAATTTGTACACTTTTACATATATATAATTTTATATGTCACTTTTTTTTTCTTACTCATAATCTTAAGTTTAATTATTACACTTTTCTTTTCAAAAAACACATAACACACAAAACACATAGCCAGGAAAGCTCGAGTAAACCGATAGCACGACTTTCCTGGCTAATTAATAAACACACCATCTTACGGGGGAGGTTTTAGCACGTACTCACTGGGTCACCTTCCCAGTGGGAGTCGGGCATAACCACCGCATACGGGTGCGGTGGTATCCATAAAGGATTTCCTCCCCCACGCAAAAAAAAAAAAAAAAAAAAAAAAACCTAACCTAACCTAACCTAACCTAACCTAACCTAACCTAACCTAACCTAACCTAACCTAACCTAACCTAACCTAACCTAACCCCCCCCCATAGGGCCACCTTGTCGTGGTGGGGGGGCACTAGTAGGCGGTGGCTGGTCACCACCGCCGAAGCTAACGGCCCCACAATTGAGATGAACCAGGTCAGTCCTGGTTAACCCCAACTACAACCACTCCTCAACCAAATTCATCTTTCACACCAACTTCTATACCGCCGAAGCTAACGGCCCCACAATTAAGATGAACCAGGTCAGTCCTGGTTAACCCCAACTACAACCACTCCTCAACCAAATTCATCTTTCACACCAACTTCTATTTTTGGTCAAGGGGCAAGTGTAACCCATTAGCACAAACCCCTTGACAACATAGCAACCAGCTTCTTACAGGGGAGGTTTTAGCACGTACCCACTGGGCCACCTTCCCAGTGGAAGTCGGGCATAACCACCACATACGGGTGTGATGGTATCCATAAAGGATTTCCTCCCCTACGAAAAAAAAAAAAAAAAAAAAAAAAAAAAAAAAAAAAAAAAAACCTAACCTAACCTAACCTAACCTAACCTAACCTAACCTTTTTTTTTTTTTTTTTTTTTTTTTTTTTTTTTTTTTTTTTTTCTCGTGGGGGGAATCCTCCGGGTGCGGTCCTGAAAAGGACGCTCAGGATACCTGCCGCACGCCGTCCCAACCGGAATACGGAAGAGGCGGCATACGAGAGGTTATGCCGGACTCCTACCGGCTAAACCCCCCACGTTGTTCCTACACTTGCCATAATGCCGAGGTCGCCAGAACGTTCGCACAATACTACGGTAACCCCGGCTGGTACAGTCCGGTTGTCGCAGACTCCATCTCGTGTGGTGCGGGGGAGGCTTAGTAGCTTCCCTCTCGCCAGACTCTGAAACAAAGGCGTTCGGGAACACGTCGAGCGCCTTCCCACCAAAGGTTCTTTATAAAACCTCACCTAATAATTGGAGAAATATAAAATTTAAATATAAATAAACAGTAGCTTTGCGCATGTGTTTTCATCACGGCGCCATCGACAGACGCCCACGCCGGCCGTTTACGGAGGGCGAAGGTCATTCCGCCGTCTTCGTGTGCGGCGGCGACGGACGGCGGGGGCGTCTATGTCGATTTCTCGTGCCCTCTCCGCTTCCTCCTTCAGTATTAAAACTGCCTCGCTGAAGTCGAGAACAGCCTTCCACGACCTGTCATCATCGACCATCGCTTTGGCAATGGACGGCAACGAGAGGTCGTTCCCTACAACAGCCGACATCTCGGCGCGCTGAACAGCCCAGGCCGGGCACCGTTCCACGGTGTGGCTGGAGTCGTCTTCGTCACCACAGCAATGGTGACATCGCGGCGTCGATTCCCTCGCCGCGACATGGCACAGGTACTTCCCGAAGCATCCATGTCCGGAAAGCACCTGTGTCAGTCGATAGGTTAGGACGCCGCGTCTTCTGTCCATCCATTGCGCTAGGACTGGACGGAACGCCTCCACGGTGCGACAACCGGCCCTGGGGTTAGCCAGTCTCTCGTCCCACCTTTCAAGAAGAAAGAGATTCGCATCTCGATTCCGCTCTCGCTTCGTTCTCCCGTCTCCGCGCCGCCAGTAATTATCGGCCCAAACCAACGCCTCCAAATCCCACGGAGGTGACTTGGCCAGTAGGCATGCCGCTTCCCCAGAGATGGTGCGGTATCCACGTATGGCCCTAACCTAACCTAACCTAACCTAACCTAACCTAACCTAACCTAACCTAACCTAACCTAACCTAACCTAACCTAACCTAACCTAACCTAACCTTTTTTTTTTTTTTTTTGTTTACGCTGGGGAAATGCATTTACGCATACCGCCACGAGTAGATCGGGGCGGTTATTTTATTTTATTTTATTTTATTTTATTATATTTTAGTACAGACAGTCATTTAAACAAATATTTACCAATATAAATACAGAAAGACTTAAAGTACTCATGCAAATTATACAAATAACATTAAAACGATAGACATAGACATTTGACAAAACTAAACTAAACTAACATATATATATGTACACATAGAGAAATAAAAAGAAGGTAAATTTTAAACTAAAGAGATTTTTTTTTTTTTTTTTTTTTTTATAGAATTTACACAATAAAAAAATTAATAACAATAAAAATATGTATATACTTGTTTTTCTCCAACAAAAGTTAAAGAGGCGAACCCAATCCATTTAAAATTTGTTTAAGTTTATTTTTAAAACATTGCACGCCCTCATAAAACATGTCACAATATTGGAAGTGCTCGTTATATAGCATCATGCTACGGCGAATAAAAGAATTCTTCGCATAATTAGTGGTGCAAGGGGAAAGGGAGAAAAGATCAGAATTTCTAAGGCGACGAGAAGAGGCTTTAAATGTAATTTTTTCTAATAGGTGAGGAGAATCAATTAGGTCATTAAGAATTTTATATAGAAAGGTGACGTCAGAAATGATGCGACGATCCGAAAGATTGGGTAAATGATGGTGATCAATTCCATCGATACGGAAATTTAGGCTCTTTAGGAATTTGCGCTGAACCTTGTCAATTCTCTGTACATGGTTATTATAATGTGGATTCCAAACAACGCTGGCAAATTCAAGATGACTTCGGACAAAGGAGTAATAAAGTACTTTATAGGTGAAGGCATGATTAAATGGTTTACTTACTCTCAGTACAAATCCAAGTTGTCTAAATGCTCTACTGACAATATTATCAATATGAGGGATATAACTCAACTTCTCATCCAATGTAACTCCCAGGTCACGAATTTGTTTGACTCTTTTTAATTCTTTGTTATTTAAAGAATATCTGTAAGAGATGGGTACCCTTTTCCGACCATAGGAAATTATGAAGCATTTATCCGTGTTGAGAAAAAGTTGGTTATTTGAGCAATAAGAATTGAGGTTATCAATATCTGATTGAAGAACATTGCAATCATCAACAGATCTGACAACCCGAAAAATTTTGGTATCATCTGCATACAACAGCGTAGGTGAACTTAGAATGGTATCCATATCATTTATATAAATATTGAAGAGTAGGGGACCCAGATGAGAGCCCTGCGGTACTCCGGAAGTTACATTCAAGTAGCCAGACATGTGCCCCTTCAAACATACTGCCTGGCTACGGTTCATTATATAGGATTTAATCCAGCGGTAAAGATCACCATGTACACCGAGTTTAAGCAGCTTATCGAGTAAAATACTGTGGTTAATTTTATCAAAAGCTTTAGAGAAATCGGTGTACACAGCGTCAACCTGATACCCCTCGTCCATAGCGCCCAAAATATAATGGGTAAAGGTTACCAGGTTGGTCTCAACACAACGACCCTGCACAAAGCCATGTTGATTAGGTGAGATGTGACGACGAATAGAGGATGTTAGTTGTTCTGTTACCATCTTTTCAAGAAGTTTAGCGAAGATACTTAGTTTTGAAATTGGCCTGTACTGGGTTACTTGGGATTTATCTGTAGTTTTAGGGATAGGAGTGATCAGTGCCCGTTTCCAAGCTGTTGGAAAGATGCCCTCTTTCATAGACTGCTTGAAAATTAATGTGAGTGGAACGGTAAGGGCACTGGAGCAGTTGCGGATAAAGAGTGGGTGAACACCGTCAGGGCCTGCTCCTTTTTTAATATCTATACTATTTAACAGCGCCAGTACTCCTGACTCTGAAATACTAATAGAACATATATCTACTGGCGTCTGAACAGGAATTATTTGATCACGATTTAAGGCATCTGTAATAAACACTGAATTAAAATATTTATTAAACATATTACAGATTTCAACCGGGTCTCCTGACACCTTATCGCCGTAATTAATTTGTTCTGGAATATCATTGCATATTGATTTTGACTTTATAAAGTTCCAAAAGTAATTTGGGTTATATTTTATTCTTTCCTCAGCCAAATGTATATAATTTTTATAACATTTCTTAACAATTTTAGATTGTCTCTTTCTTAGCATTGAAAAAGTTTGATAATCTAGAGGATTACCATACCTTTTCCAATTGCGGTGAAATTTTTCTTTTTCCTTTATTAGTTTAATCAAGGGAATGGTATACCAAGGAGGGAACCTAGAAGATGCTGAACTAAGTTTTTTACTGGGCACATATTTTTCTATTAAGTTGTTAAGTTTAGTATAAAACACTTGCAATGCCTCATCCATACTAAGCTTGAGAAACTCACGACTCCAATCTACATCATTTAAATCAGCACAAATAGAATTATAGTCACCATTATGAAACAGTTTTATAAAGCGCGGGCTACTTTTCATTAATTTGGAGGTAGAGGAGTATTTGAATGTTACCACCGCAGATTTATGATGATAGTCTTCTGGTGTGAGCGGATGATCACACGATGAAAGCAAAATTATCTTATTACAGAAAACTAGATCTAAAATTCTATTATTAACGTTTAATAAGTTGTTAAATTGATAAACAATTTTATCCGGCATGTTTTCTCGTTTATCGAAACCATTATCCGATAGCGAACAGTTTGAAATAGTGATTCATAATATTAGACCGTGTTATGCATCGGTACTCGCTACTAGTACTAGCATTACAAATATTAATGAACTTAGAATAATCTGCAAAAATTATGAAAAATTTCAATCTCGCATTTCTGATTTTAGGGAACCTCCTAAAGCTCACGGTAACCTTCTTGCACCTGAATTTGCATATAAAAAAACTTCAGGTCATATTTATAATTTTAGTAATAAAAATAATAATTTTTCTAATACATCATTTAATAATAGTTATTCTTTTAGAAACGGACGGTTTCCAAAGAATTTTAATTCACAAAATAATTATCCTAGTAATCAGAATTTTAATAATGGTAATAATAATAATTTAAAAAGTAATAATAATAATGGCAGAGATTTTAATAAAAATAAAAACTATCAATGCTCAGCCACGTCAAATATAGTTAAGGGTAGGTTTTGCCCGCGTTGCCGCTCAGAGTCCCACAATCTGACACAGTGTACCGTTGAAAGAAAGTTATTTTGTTTTAAGTGTGGTCTTGATGGAGTAACATTTTATAATTGCACTAATTGTAATAAAGCTCAAGAAAATTCAAAAAACTGATTAGGCAGGATTGTAGTAGTAACTTTGATGTTAATGATTGGGAAATGTGGTTACATAAAGTTAATATTTTTTTTACTACTCATTTTACTTCTTCAATCCTGAATTATAAAACTAATGGTGATGAAAGACCGTATGTGTATGTGAATATATTAGACATGAAAGTTTATGGTTTATTAGATTCTGGATCAGCTGTCACTATTTTAGGAAATAATTCTCATTTATCATTAATAAATAGAGGTTTTAGGTTAACAAGTGATAACCCACTTAATATTACTGCTGCTGGTGGTCAGAGACTTAATACCATAGGATATATTCTTCTTCCTATTTCATTTGAAAATAAGCTTCACATAATTAAAGCTTATGTAATACCAGAAGTGGATACCTCTCTTATTTTAGGTATAGACTTCTGGCGCGTTTTTAATTTATGTCCAAAAATTTTAAAAAATATTACGTCAGAAAAAGATTGTTCATCACATACAGATTTATATTTGATTAATACTAATAAATTTCTAAATTCATATGATAATTTAGATAGTTCACAACAATTAATTGTGAATAATATCATTGAACAATTTAAAAATATTTCTTTAGAACGTAAGGGATTAGGTCGTACTAATGCAATAGTTCATCGAATAGACACCGGTGACTCGCCCCCCATTAAACAAAGATATTATAGGTTGTCACCAGAAAAGCAGCGGATTCTGGTAGAACAAGTAGATGAAATGCTTAGTTTTAATGTAATTGAACCGTGCGAAAGCGCTTGGTCATCACCAGTTCTTATAGTAAAAAAAAAGAACGGTCAACCTAGATTTTGTTTAGATAGTAGGAAGTTAAACTCTATTACTAAACGCGACGCTTATAATCTGCCTTACGTGTCAGAAATATTAGATAGCTTACGCGATGCAAAGTTCTTATCCTGTATCGATTTAAGTAAAGCTTTCTGGCAAATTCCGATTGTAGAACAGGATAGAGATAAGACTGCTTTTTATGTCCCAGGACGCGGTACGTTTCGTTTTATGACCACAGCTTTTGGTCTAACAAACGCACCAGCTACTCAGCAAAGATTAGTGGATAGTTTGTTCGGTTTAGAGTTTGAGTATAAAGTATTCTGTTACCTTGACGATATAGTAATCGTTTCTAGCTCTTTCGATGAACACGTGTCACTCTTATTGCGCGTATTGAAGAAGTTAGAACAAGCAAATTTAACTATAAACTCAGATAAATGTATTTTTTTTTGTAAAAGTCTCAAATACTTAGGTTATGTAGTAGATGCTAACGGCTTACGGACAGATCCCGAAAAAGTAGAAGCAATCTTAAATTTTCCTACGCCGAAAAATAAAAAGGAGGTCAAAAGATTCTTAGGTACAGCGACTTGGTATCGTAGGTTTGTGCCAAACTTCAGTACAATAGCAGGTCCTTTAAATAGACTCACTTCGAATAAAAAAAATGCACCACCTTTTGTTTGGTCATCTGAGGCTGATAATTCTTTTAATAAACTAAAAGAGTCTCTAATATCTGCCCCAATTCTGTCGTGTCCTGATTATAGTTTGCCATTCGAAGTGCATACCGATGCTAGTAATTACGGTATAGGCGCTATGCTCACGCAAAATATTAATGGTAAAGAACACCCCATAGCTTATATGAGTCGTTCATTAAATAACTCGGAGCGCAATTATAGTATTACTGAACGGGAAACTCTTGCGGTGGTAGTAGCGTTAGAACACTGGCGATGTTACCTGGAAAACGGGAGTGTTACAACTATTTATACTGACCACTCTGCATTAAAATGGTTTTTATCACTTAATAATCCAACAGGTAGATTAGCTCGTTGGGGAGTGCGTCTGTCTTCATTTAATTTAAATATAAAGCATCGTAAAGGTTCGGATAATGTCATACCTGACGCGTTGTCTAGATCAGTACCGGTTGCTGCCATTTCTACATCCAATTTTTATTTAAAATCAAATGATAAATATTATAATGATATATATAATGGTTGTTTAAATAATCCAGAAATTTTTGTTAATTTTTTAATTAAAAATAATACTCTATATAGATTATCAAAAAATAAATGCGAACTCACTTCTGAATTCTCTTGGAAAGAAGTAGTTCCAGAGGAGTTGCGCGAAGAAATTATTAGGGAAAATCATTCAGAACCAACTGCTGGACATTTAGGTAATTTTAAAACGTACAAACGATTATGTCTTAAGTATTATTGGCCAGGAATGTACAAAGATGTAGTAAAAATTGTGTCATCTTGCGACACTTGTTTAGCATATAAACATTCAAATCATATGACTTTAGGTGAAATGGGAAGACCAAAACAGTGTAGTAGACCATTTCAAATGCTGTCAATTGATTTAGTAGGCCCCTTACCTGTCACAAGAAAAAGAAATACTTTTATACTAGTAGTTACATGTTGTTTTTCTAAGTATTGTTTGATTTTTCCCATTAGAGAAGCAAGAGCTGATATAATAGCTAATATTCTGAAAGAACAAGTTTTCTTGATTCACGGAGTACCCCAAACAATCATGATGGACAATGGTACTCAATTTATTAGTAAAAACTTAGATAGCTTATTTTCTAAATATAAGATACCTAACGTTTATTTTATACCTAAATATACGCCGCAAATAAATACGGTGGAAAGATATAATAAATCCATTGTGACATGTATTTCTACTTTTGTTGAAAATGATCATAGGTCTTGGGATATAAATATTAATAAAATCAAGTTTGCAATTAATAGTTCGGTCAATGAATCTACCGGCTATTCTCCCAATTTTTTAGTTTATGGTCGTGAACTCGTTTCATGTGGTTCGTACCTCGTGATATATATGCGGAAAATATTGGTTGTTTAACAAAGATTTTTGAGGAAGTGCAGGTCTCTTTATATCGCGCACACCTTAAAAATGCTTCCCATTATAACTTGCGACGCAAGTTCGCTGAATTCAAAGTCGGTGACATAGTCTGGAAGAAGACTTACTTTCAGAGCGATAAGGAGAAGTATTTTACTAAAAAGTTAGCACCAAGATTTGTTAAGTGTCGAATTACCTATAAAAAGTCTCCATTAGTTTATGTGTTAGAGGACATGAATGGAAAAGATCTTGGTACTTGGCATATAAAGGATTTTAAGAGTACAAATCATAAATAAATAAAACATTTTTATAGTTACATTACTCATTTACTTTAACTTTTATACTTGAGACTAGTATGAATAGTTTGATTATTACATCATCTTATTCCCACAGTATATTAGGACGCCACAGTAATAATAATATGAATGTTACTGCGGCCAAGGCTGAATGATTGAGGTATGACAGGCATAGTGGAAGGTTAGTATGAGTGTGTAAAATTAGTTCTCATGTGGCGAACTAAGGATTTTTTTATTCATGAAATAAAATGATTAAAAAAAAATCCTTGGGGGACGCGCGGGGTAATGTAACGGAACGTTACTTTGTATGTTACAGAATTTAAGACAATCCGCGAAATGGAACGGATAGTTTAGAATTTAAAATTACCCTTTGCAAAAGTGCAAAATGCAAAAGAGGCAGGTAGTTTAAATAAATGCATTTTACAAGTCGAAGTAACGTATTACTTAAAAAGAAGATAAATAGGCCGCGGTCAGAGTACCGCAGGCCATTTGATAAATTGCTAACATCGCGAGTGTGTGTTTGTAATAATTTGTTCGTTACAAAAACATATAATAGTGACGCACAAAGTTCGGAGTTCCAACATTAATTTGGTGAGTTAATTATACAGTACTTTCATAGGGACGTTTTTAGGGTTCAATAGAATTATATAAAGATTGTACTGTGTCCGTGCGTCTGTCTAGCACTGCACCCCAGCCTCCGTCCTGCAGTTTTACGCAATGCACAATTATTGTTGCTGCCCTGCCAAAAACTGGAGACAGCGAGAGCTGGAAGCAGTATGCTTAGGCTTCCCTTCAAATGTTTCCAGGAATCAATTCCGAGGTAGAAAAATCTCTACGGCAGAACCTGGCCTGGAACCTTTTTTTCCTGAAGCCCTGTCTGCTACCGTCTTCAGACATCCCAGCTGGTCATAGCCTGGATTCTTCTTCCGGAGCCTGGACACCGTCTGCTCGGCAGATCAGGGCCTGCCATAGCCGGCCATAGCCGACCGCTGCCCGGAGCCTGGCCTGCCACTGAAGGACGTTGGATGCTGCCCTCCCCGATCGTCGCTTAATCAGGGCAGTAGCATTCTTCCCATGACATAATCTGGATGTTGATAGAACCCATTCTTTTATATCTCTTTCGCTCTTTATAAATTTTAAATAGTTAGGTTTCTTTTAATATATATTTATTTTTTATTGTATGTACGTTGTTTCATTACCTTACAGCCAATTTATACCTGTAGGTAGGACTTCGTCACAGGCTAGCACCAGAGTATCGTCCGCATAGCAGGTCAAGGACAGTCCCGGAGAGAGAGCGCCCCACAGTACCCAGTCGTATCCGATGTTCCACAGGAGAGGGCCTTACACCGACCCCTGCGGGACACCGCACGACATCTCCCTGCTTTGAACAAGGCCATTTCGCCCTTGGTACATTACATACCTACTGCTCAGGTATGACCCTTGTCACATTTAGACTTTCTGGTAAGATTAAGAAAGAAAGTAAAATGCGAAAATTTAAGTTTACAGGTTTATTAAAAAAATAGCAAAGATTAAATTACAAGGTATAAACCTTAAATTTTCGATAAAGAATATAAGAATTAAGAAAGTAAGCAAGAATTATAAATATGAGAAAAAGTTAAGAAAAGGGAATAATTAAAAGTGAGCTAAAGTAAGTAAGAGGGTCGTGAGTACAGGTCAAAGGTACTCCGTATTTGATATTAAATACCGCACTCCCCTGGAATCATTTCACGGCGTCGGTCCTGAAGACTTGGCGTCGCGTTCTGAAACTCGGCGTCGCGTTTTCAACTTGCCGTGATGCCAGGTCAGTGCGGAGGACACAACTTGGCGTCGTCGCTGAGCGCTCAGGTTTAAGTATAGACGTAGTTCCTGGAATTAACCGTTCCATAGCATTAATTTAAATTCACTGCCTGATGTGAGAATTTTGGCCAATTAACGAAGCGAGGAGGCGAATATTTAAATTATAAACTAGCTATCTAGGTAGTTGGCAGGCAAGCATGTACTAGGCAGTGACGGTTACAAAGGGGCTAATAGGCTAACTAAAGTAAATTAATTAAGAAAAGAAACAGAAACTTTGTTCATGCAAAATTATACTAAATTATATTTTAAACCTAATAATTATTATTACTTAAACTTTTATAATCTTATAACTAAATATAATACTAATATTAACACTATTTACAGACTATTTAATACTTAATATATTTAATACACTATTTAATACATTATGAAACTTAACTAACACAGCCTAACTAAATCTAATAGTATTTGCACAACTTAACTTACCCTTAGTACGGGAACTACAACACTTAACAACTTTATTATGTATTAAATTATATTATAACATTACAATTTTAATAATGTAAAAAAAAATTAAGAATATTGTTAAAAGAACAACAGTTCGGCCTATGATTTAGAAAAGTGTGAGGTAGGTCTTAAATAACCGCTAACGGTCTCAGCAAGCGCGCGCAAAAGACATTCTAGTGATGGGATGCGTATGGTTTGATTGAAACAATCGATTAGATATTTATTTTGAACCAATTTGTAGTAATATATGCATCTTATATTTTAATAATAAGATGCATTGTTACACCCTATCAATCGCCTCAGGTAGCAAGGCACTGTGTGGTAACGAAGTGCCTCTCTGATACAACCCCAGGGCATGGTATTGAATGCGTTTTTAATATCCAGAGACACCGCCAGTACCACTCTGCTCCGAGCCACAGTCTCGTCCGTGAGATTCTTCACATTAGCAATCGCGTCGATTGTCGATCGACCCTCTCGGAACCCGAATTGCATTTCTGATAGATCACCCCTACCGAGCCCAGGTGCGCCACTAGGCCGGCTATTATTCTCTCGAATAACTTTCCAATCTCGTCTAGCAGAACGATGGGGCGATACGCAGAAGGGGAGTCTGCGGGGCGTCCATCCTTCTTAAGCAGAACTAGTTTACCAGTCTTCCACTGCATTGGGAATCGACACAACTGTAAACACTTATTAAAAAGAGCTACAAGATGGGGTCCGGGCGCGTCCAGAGCCACGACCAAGACGTGACCAGGTACGCCGTCTGGTCCCGGGGCTGTTTTCTTTTTACTTTGTAGCCTCTTTATTGCGCGATTCCACTCCTCCGGAGTTATCAACGGCACCGGTGCCTCTACGGTTCCCTCGCTTAAAGGGGAAGACATTGTTGGGGGGGTATGATCCGCCGAACTCGGAAATAGAGCAGACACAATCTCCACCAGTAGTCTGGGCTCGAGGCTCTGAGTCTGTTGCGTCATATCATGCAGGTGCGGAGGGCAAGGCTCCAGCCACATAAATTTCGGGAATTCCACTAATACGTCTCCTGTCTACCTTGGATTTTTTAATAGTAAATTGAAACCATGTAAAGAAAAAACGTCTTAGTACTCACAACTGGCAAAATGATAGGAAATTAGAAGGGACTCACCAACATTTTATATTAGTTCTTCTTCAAATCATTAATTTATTAATTTAATTGTTTTTCTTGATTTTATAATATCGATCCAGAATTTATAGTTTTTATAACAATAATTATGCTGCACACACTTGGCTTGGAAGGCGGCTATATACTTTTTTTTATTAGGCAGGTAGTAGTAAAAAATTAATAATAATTTTGCATTTTCGAACAGTTGGCGGGCGATTCAAATTTTAGGTATAGGAAAACAAACTTGGAAAGGAAAAATTGACGGATTGTTGTGAGAATCCAACATTTCCCCCCACTTGGAATCCTTCGGATTACAAAATTATAATTGAATAATTTTATTTTATGCTCAGAATATAAGAATAAAGGATAAAACAAAGTATGCTATAGCTAAATTAAGGCTAGATTAATTACAAGCTAAGATTAGATAGGTAAATTTGTGGTTAGTATTAGAGTACCTATTCCAAAATAGGTTATAAGAAATGTTATATATAAGTATTAACTTAGTATAAAATAATATTACTAAACTAGATATAATTACATGCTAGAGGTAAGTATAGTTAAGTTATATTATAATTTTATGTTTGTGTTTTATTTAGTTAATTGGTAATGGGCATAGTTTGACCACTGGACGGCGGAATGTACCGTGAGCAGTGTGAACAGTAGCTACGCGAACGACGCCGTCACGGCCTGGGTGGACGCGTTCTACTCGAGCTAGCTTCCACTGGTTTGGTGGAAGGTTAGGGTCCATTAACATAACCAAATCATTTTCTTTAAGATTGGGTGTGGTTGCAAACCACTTTACTTTCTGTTGCAAAGTGTGTAAGTAGTCTCTCTGCCAGATGTTCCAGAAAGATTGTGTGATCTTCTGGACCATCTGCCAGCGAGTACGCGGATGGGATCGATCATCAGATACGTCGTATTCTGAAAGAGCCACGAGTGGGCCTCCCACCAGAAAGTGACCTGGGGTCAATACGTCGATTTCCGTAGGTTCGGATGAAAGTGCGCAAAGAGGTCTAGAATTGAGCATGGCTTCGACTTTGGACAAGACGGTAAACATTTCTTCGAGAGTGAGGACTTGTTCACCAACCACTCGCTTCAGGTGATATTTTGTAGATTTAATACCGCTTTCGAAGATGCCTCCGAAATGTGGGGCACCCGGAGGGTTAAACTTCCAATTAATTTGACGAGAAGTAAGATTGTCTTGAATAAGATTTTTATTTTTATGAAGCATCGTATAAATTTCGTTTAAATGACGTCAATTTTCTGGCATAATCCGCGTCTAGCTATGAAGCGATCTAGAGCTGCTAGAAAGGCTTCAGAAGAAAGTTCCGTCACAGCTTCAAGGTGCACGGCCTTGACTGTTAGGCATACGAATAGGCATATATACGCTTTATAAGTGCGAGCATTACGTCGCTTGCTCTCTTTTATCAAAAAGAGACCACCGAAGTCGATTCCGGTAGTCTGGAAGCACCTTCCGGGCTGAAGCCGGGCAGCCGGGAGATCTCCCATTCTCGGTTGGCATGGAACCGGTTTTGCTTTAAAGCAAATAACACATTTTGATAAGCGAGATCTGATAAGCAGACGCATTCCGATAATCCAAAACTTTCTTTGGATTAACGACTGCAGCGTGCGCGGGCCGCAGTGAAGGTAAGTATTATGATAATGATCAATAATTAATTTTGAAAGTTAGCACTGTTTAGGTAAAAGTATAGGATGTAACGCATCTAAAGGTAGGTTAGTATTTCGAATGCGTCCCCCCACACGCAATATACCTACTGAATCTAAAAACGGCGATAATGTTTGTAAGGTTTTAATGCAAGGAGCATTTTTACTAACTAAGCTAATTTCGTTTTTAAAATATTGGATTTGAATAAATTTTATTATTATAAAAAATGAACTATTTATTTCGGCTGTACTTAAAGAAGTTAGCACTCTTAAATTTTGTTTTAGTTTACAATTTCGAATAAAACGTATGCACCATGCAAACGTGCGTTTTAAATTAGTTAACGTAGAAAATCGTTCGATATAAGATAGGAAATTATTGTCGTCATTTACAGTAAGTAACGCGTTAGAAACTGATGCAGGTTTTAACTCAGGCAATTCGTCAAAGGGTAACAAGTATTGCTTAGAAGGCCAATTCGCCATCGGAAGCAAAAGCCAAGGAGGTCCGGACCACCATAAGTCGTGAGTCGCAAGTTCGGAACATGACACTCCGCGACTACAGCAGTCGGCGGGGTTTTCATGGGTCGATACGTGACGCCATGATTTCACGTCAATTAAATCGTTTATTTGAACTACCCTATGAGCGACAAATATTTTTAGATTGTGAGGAGCTGTATGCAACCAAGATAGAACAGTGCTGCTATCTGTGAAGGCAGTTACAGAATTTATTTTAATTTTAGAATTTAGTAAAGTTTGAACATGATTAAGGACACGAGCCAGCAAAAGTGCAGCGCAAAGCTCTAGCCGGTTAACTGTGAGAGTTTTGAAAGGAGCCACCTTCGATTTTCCAATAAGCAGGCTAGTCGTAATCTCAGTGTCAGTGATGACGCTGAGATAGACACAACACCCATAACCTTTAGAGGAGCCGTCGCAAAATCCAACCAGATTAATTTCAGTTGGATTTGGAGGCAAAACAAATCGAGGCAGTTTAATGTTTTTCTGGCGAGTATCTACGGCCGTCATAGATTTGGTGGAAAATTTCGACACCAAGTAGTAAATCGACTTGTGCAGGAGAATCAAAGTTTTTATCAGCTAGATTTAAATGATCAAAATGTTCACGAATAGAGTTAGGTAATTGTATAGTAGGTAATTGAGAAGTTATTTTAGGAATAATAATAAAAGACAAATCAAAAATTGGAGTATCCTTATAGTGAGGCATAATCGTAGTGTGTGTATACCCTTTTATATCGTGCGCGACATTTTCACCAATACCAGAAACCGAAAGTCGACAACGACGCGTAGGCAACCCTAGACGTTGAACGCACGAAGTAGTCATGAACGAGTCGTGGGAACAACTATCTATAAGGGCGCGCGCAAACTGAACGATACCACGCGCATCGCGTATACGTACTATCGCCGAACCTAGTATTTTAACTGAATTTTGATGAAATTTAGTTTTAGTTGACATTTCGGTCGCACAAGCTAATGTGGTTGACTCACCAGTTGCAGTTGTAACAGGGTCCACATGGAGTAAGGTGTGGTGTTTTTCGCCACAATTTAAGCAACCAGTTTTTGATGGACAGGAACTCACAGAATGTGCCGGTCTGAGGCAGTTGGTACAAAGTTTTAGATCATTTATTAATTGTTTTCTAGAACTGATATTTAATTCTTGCATTTTAGGACATTTGAAAATACTATGAGGTAGATTACAACACGAACAATTAAATTGTTTATAATTAGGATTAGAAGAAGTTACGAAGGACCTTTTGTAATTTTGTTTGTTAGTGGAAGAAGAATAATTATTGGGTTTCGTAGTGACCCTTGAAAACGAGGAAGAAGTGCTTGGCTTACTCACTTCGAGAACTCTTATATAATTTTGTAGGTAGTTAAGCAGTTCGTCAAAGCTAGGCGCTTCGCTTATGTTCTGCACTTCAAAACATTTACGCGTGTCAGAATCGAGTGAACGTGTAGCAAGGTAGAACAATATAAACTCACTTAAAGAATCTAAGTTTAAAGCTCTAAGTGCGTTCACGCTTTCATATAAAGTATTAGTTATTTTAGTTAACCCTTCTAAGTTGGGGTTGGTTAAGGGAGTTAATTTCATTATTTTATCCAAATAGGTTGTAGCTAAAATACGCTTATTTTGATAACGGTTTAAAAGAGTGTTAAAAAAGGTGTCATAGTTGCTTGTAGTCAGCGGCACGCCCTTTGCTATGCTTAGGGCCGGCCCTGATAAGCATGATATTAAATAATGGAATTTATCAATAGTATTTAATGATCCGTTTTTGTGAATTAGCGACAAATAGCTGTCAATAAAAGTTTGCCAATGCTCAATTTGACCATCAAACTTTGGCACCTCCAACTTAGGTAAACGAATTTGTAACCTAGATTCTTCTGTCTTAGACACGGTATTGTTTGAAACTTTGATAGGCTCATATAGAATAGTTTCAGAAATAGCAACAATCTCATAATACAATTCATCAAAGGCATTTAGTTTTTGATTGTCGATAGTAAATTTAGGAATATATTTTATTGATTTTAAATTAATTTGCTCAGTTAATTCTTCAAATTCTTCTTTTAATTTATCGATACTTTTAAATCTAGCACGAAATTGAGGTAATTTAGTTTTATCTGTAGCCATAGATTTGCCAATATCATACAAAATCTGCAACGATCGGAACGCATGCTCACGGCGTGAGGTGAGAACACAGATTTCAATCTCGTCACCCATTTCTATATAATATTACACTAAATAAAAATAATAAAACACAAAAATAAATGAAAGTAGGAACAAATTAAAACAACTTTTTATATTTTTATTATTAATATAAGTCGGTCAGTGTAAAAGAACCTTTATATGAAAATTAAGTTTTGTGAAATGCAATGTGAATGAATTTGTGTATATATGAAATATATTATAATTAGTATTAGTTATGTATTATAAGGTTATTTGTAAACGTAATTTAATTATATTTAAGTTCATGAAACATTCTGAGCATAAAATAATATTTAAAAGTAGTAGGTAGACAGGTGGGTACGCAAAATGTAAAATTCCTTCTATTTAGGGGCAATGAATTTATTGTACGGCATGTGGTACTTAGGATTGCATAATAATATGAACAATAGGTTTTTAGATGCACTGTATTTCCTTTACTAAAAATTCAATCCGAGTCGAATGGACCAGTTTTAATGTTGCGTCATATCATGCAGGTGCGGAGGGCAAGGCTCCAGCCACATAAATTTCGGGAATTCCACTAATACGTCTCCTGTCTACCTTGGATTTTTTAATAGTAAATTGAAACCATGTAAAGAAAAAACGTCTTAGTACTCACAACTGGCAAAATGATAGGAAATTAGAAGGGACTCACCAACATTTTATATTAGTTCTTCTTCAAATCATTAATTTATTAATTTAATTGTTTTTCTTGATTTTATAGTATCGATCCAGAATTTATAGTTTTTATAACAATAATTATGCTGCACACACTTGGCTTGGAAGGCGGCTATATACTTTTTTTTATTAGGCAGGTAGTAGTAAAAAATTAATAATAATTTTGCATTTTCGAACAGTTGGCGGGCGATTCAAATTTTAGGTATAGGAAAACAAACTTGGAAAGGAAAAATTGACGGATTGTTGTGAGAATCCAACAGAGTCAATGGAGGCGACCAAGCACGGAGTTTGCCGCGTACCAATAAGTACGGGCGCCCCCAGGGGTTTAGATTCAGGGTCTCTAGGAGCTCCTCTCTTGCCTGGGTCTTGGCTCTGTTAATGGCCAGATGAAGTGCCTTGTTTCTCTCCTTGTAGGCACCATATAGTTGAGCTTCTATGCCAGGATCGCGATTGTGACGCCTTCGGTATCTCGTATACTGTCGTCGAGATCTGGTGCATTCGGCACGAATCACACCGATTTCCTCCGACCACCACTTGGC
Source organism: Monopis laevigella (assembly GCA_947458855.1). Classification (NCBI taxonomy): domain Eukaryota; kingdom Metazoa; phylum Arthropoda; class Insecta; order Lepidoptera; family Tineidae; genus Monopis; species Monopis laevigella. The sequence goes on along the minus strand of OX381586.1, from coordinate 24,327,426 downwards.
GTCTAGGGGGACGCGGCCGACTACGGGACATTGACGCGTCACACATATCTGTGAGTGCTGTCCGAAACCATATGGCTCCATCCTCTACATTGAAGAATCCACCGTCGGAAGATTCCGCCAGCAGTTCGCGGTCGACAAACTTAGAAGTCCATCTTGGAAACGCAGAGGAGCCATCTACTGATTGCTCTCTGCCTGAGATAGCGGTTGACGCAGTAATATCAAAGCTTATGTATTGATGGTCAGATAGAGCCTCTACATCTTCCAGTACCCTCCAGTCTCGGACGAGGCATGCAGCAGAATGGTTAGCAAGAGTCAAGTCCACAATCGATTCGCCTTGTTGACGCACGCATGTGTTAGCAGACCCCCTGTTTAATACAAGGAGGTTGGCTGCCAGCGCCCATTCTTCCATAAGCCCGCCGCGGCATCCGTAGCGGGGGAACCCCAAGTGGAAGATTTGGCATTGAAGTCGCCCGCTATAAGGACGTATCTTGAACCAAGCTGCCTTGTAGCGTGGCCTACCTCTTCTAGGAACGATTCGAAAGCAGACAAATTTCTGTTCGGAGAGAAATAGACTCCCACTACCAAGATTTCGCCCCATTGCGCCGCCGTGTAACCTCGACCTCTCGCTTTGGGAACAAGGGTCGGGGCACCGTTTTGCACATTTGAGACAAGTGTTACCAAGCCTGTACTGTCTCCCAGCCAATTGACATTATTGTGGGGAACGAAATAGGGCTCGGATACGATCGCCAGATCTATTAGCCACTGCGCCATGCTTTGGGCTAGAAGGTCCTGGGCTCTGGCGCAGTGATTAATATTCGCTTGTAGGAGGCGGTAAGTTGACATTAAATTGGTGCCGTTATCATCGCCTCCTCTTCTTCGACAACTGAAATAGTGGGTTGCGTCACATTTGTTGCTGTTGCTACAGGTCTTTTGTATTTTCTCTTTTTAGAGTGGCATCGGTAGCACCTCATAGGTCGAGTCTCGAGCAGAACCACTCTTGCTGAAGTCCAGCCAACCAGCAAGCGTCCGGCCGACGCCAGTTTATTGGAGGCCACTACAGGACAGGTAATCCTCGTGCTTCTGGTACCCGAGGTATCGCCCCGAATCAGTCCAACTTTGATATTCCGCTCTTGGCAATTGCCAGTGGCGGCCACTGCGGCGATGATTTCGGCCGGCGTGACCGAGTCATCTAGACCTGATATTCAAAGGTTGGCAAATTTTACAGGCCTATCCACACGAACGCATTCAGCGTTCGAAGCCAGACGTTCTTCCCCTGCGCCTAGTTCTCTTTCGGCGGATCGCGGGAGCGTCTTTATCTAGCTCCCTCGCTCGTTCCGCCGACTCCTTTTGTGACATGACATATTCGCAGAAAGAAAGAACTGCTTGCCAAGAGCTCCTGCAGCCCACCATCGCCATGACGACAGCAGGCAGCGAAAGATCTTGACCCACTTACGCGATCAGGTCGCTGGGGCTGTGCATTCCAGGCTGAGCATACCTCCAAGGTGTGTTGCGCTGTGTCTTCGTCACATACACCACATTCGTGACAACCAGTAGTCGCCTCTCGTCCAGCTATTCGGCACAGATACCTCCCGAAACATCCGTGTCCCGAGAGGATCTGCGTCAGCCGGAAGGTTAATGCACCATGTCGCCTATTTAACCACTGTTCTAACACAGGGCGTATGGCCTCAACAGTTCTGTGTCCAGCTTTGGGAGAATCAAGACGGTTCTCCCACTGCTGAAGCAGAAGCTGTTGGGACTGAAGCCTTCGCTCTCTGGGTGTCCTAGAGTCAGCTCTTCTCCAAAAGTTCGCAGACCAGCCCTCCGCCTCCAGATCCCATGGAGGAGACCTTGCTAGGATGCATGCTACCCCGTATGAGATGGTGTGGTAACCACGGATCACCCTAACAGCTATGGCCCTCTGCGGTCTCCTAAGGAGTGCCGCGGTTTTTGTTGTCAGAGTGTCGGCCCATATAGGGGACCCGTATAGAGCCATGGACCGTATTACTCCAAGGTATAGGCGACGACTCGCTTCATCCGGTCCCCTTAGATTGGGCATCAGCCTCGCCAGTGCGGCCGCTGCGCCCATCAACTTGGGAGTCAGGCGGGTAAGGTTTTCCCGGAAATTCCAACGGCTGTCGAGGACGAGTCCCAGGTACTTCATAGATGACTCGACCCCGACTTGGTGATCCCCTACTAGGATGGTGGAGTTAGCGGGTGGCGCTCTTCTTGGACCATGAAAACAAAGGGCCTCAGTCTTCTCGAGCGCCACTCCCAAACCTAGTAACTCAATTCTTCCAACTACCGTTGTTACTCCTTCCGCGACGAGACGTGCAGCGTCCTCGTAGTTGCCCCCTCGGGCTAGCACCAGAGTATCGTCCGCATAGCAGGTCAAGGACAGTCCCGGAGAGAGAGCGCCCCACAGTACCCAGTCGTATCCGATGTTCCACAGGAGAGGGCCTAACACCGACCCCTGCGGGACACCGCACGACATCTCCCTGCTTTGAACAAGGCCATTTCGCCCTTGGTACATTACATACCTACTGCTCAGGTATGACCCTATCAATCGCCTCAGGTAGCAAGGCACTGTGTGGTAACGAAGTGCCTCTCTGATACAACCCCAGGGCATGGTATTGAATGCGTTTTTAATATCCAGAGACACCGCCAGTACCACTCTGCTCCGAGCCACAGTCTCGTCCGTGAGATTCTTCACATTAGCAATCGCGTCGATTGTCGATCGACCCTCTCGGAACCCGAATTGCATTTCTGATAGATCAGGCCCTACCGAGCCCAGGTGCGCCACTAGGCCGGCTATTATTCTCTCGAATAACTTTCCAATCTCGTCTAGCAGAACGATGGGGCGATACGCAGAAGGGGAGTCTGCGGGGCGTCCATCCTTCTTAAGCAGAACTAGTTTACCAGTCTTCCACTGCGTTGGGAATCGACACAACTGTAAACACTTATTGAAAAGAGCTACAAGATGGGGTCCGGGCGCGTCCAGAGCCACGACCAAGACGTGACCAGGTACGCCGTCTGGTCCCGGGGCTGTTTTCTTTTTACTCTGTAGCCTCTTTATTGCGCGATTCCACTCCTCCGGAGTTATCAACGGCACCGGTGCCTCTACGGTTCCCTCGCTTAAAGGGGAAGACATTGTTGGGGGGGTATGATCCGCCGAACTCGGAAATAGAGTAGACACAATCTCCACCAGTAGTCTGGGCTCGAGGCTCTGAGTCAATGGAGGCGACCAAACACGGAGTTTGCCGCGTACCAATAAGTACGGGCGCCCCCAGGGGTTTAGATTCAGGGTCTCTAGGAGCTCCTCTCTTGCCTGGGTCTTGGCTCTGTTAATGGCCAGATGAAGTGCCTTGTTTCTCTCCTTGTAGGCACCATATAGTTGAGCTTCTATGCCAGGGTCGCGATTGTGACGTCTTCGGTATCTCGTATACTGTCGTCGAGATCTGATGCATTCGGCACGAATCACACCGATTTCCTCCGACCACCAGTACACTTGGCGTCTAGGGGGACGCGGCGGACTACGGGACATTGACGCGTCACACATATCTGTGAGTGCTGTCCGAAACCATGTGGCTCCATCCTCTACATTGACGAATCCACCGTCGGGACATGCCCAAGCTTGGACCACGGAAGATTCCGCCAGCAGTTCGCGGTCGACAAACTTAGAAGTCCATCTTGGAAACGCAGAGGAGCCATCTACTGATTGCTCTCTGCCTGAGATAGCGGTTGACGCAGTGATATCAAACCTTATGTATTGATGGTCAGATAGAGTCTCTACATCTTCCAGTACCCTCCAGTCTCGGACGAGGCATGCAGCAGAATGGTTAGCAAGAGTCAAGTCCACAATCGATCCGCCTTGTTGACGCACGCATGTCTTAGCAGACCCCCTGTTTAATACAAGGAGGTTGGCTGCCAGCGCCCATTCTTCCATAAGCCCGCCGCGTGCATCCGTAGCGGGGGAACCCCAAGTGGAAGATTTGGCATTGAAGTCGCCCGCTATAAGGACGTATCTTGAACCAAGCTGCCTTGTAGCGTGGTAAACCTCTTCTAGAAACGATTCGAAAGCAGACAAATTTCTGTTCGGAGAGAAATAGACTCCCACTACCAAGATTTCGCCCCATTGCGTTGAGCAATTACTACGACTCCTGACGGAGCCGTCGTCACTGGTTGTGTCCTCGCCAAGCTCCTCAGTAGCCACACGCTTTCGCTGTGACCACATTTTTCCCGCAAGAGTTTTAGTTGCTGACCGTGTTCGATCAGCAACTCTACTCGGCTGCGCTTCCTCCGTATTTTTTTTTTCTGACTCCTTGGTTGGGTCGGAAGTTTGGGGTTGGTAATCCGTATCCATGTTATCGCCTGTGGTCGTTGTTGCCTGTATATCCTCAATCCTTGTTAGTATTATTTTCGGTACCTTTTTCGTAGCCTGGGTCGTTGTAATGTAAAGCAAGGAATCAGCCGTACCAGATAAGTGGCTGCATGTTGCAGCTTCCGTCTCTACTGATGCAGTAGTGGCTGAAGTCGCAACACAGAGGGATTCCCCTCCGGCGCGAAGCTCGGAAGGACCCTCCTGGTTATTCATATTCTTTTTCTTTGCTGATATAGTTGTTTTTTTTTAACTCCCTATTCCTTCTTATTGGCAGTACGCCCGCCGGGATGTTGCCCTTATACAGTAATGAGCTGACAACAGCTCATTTCCATCCCGCCGACCGATACCTGGTGTTGGGCCCTTCATGTACGCCCAGGTCCTCCGGCCCCAATCCAGTACTAAGGGCACTGCTCCCTGCCCTCAGGAGTATTTATAGGCTCTCCAGCCTTACTCATAAAATCGACGTCAATGAAATCGACACATTCATGTTACATCCGAAATGCTCTCTGATGAGCAGAGGGCGGGTATGTAACTACAATTTATCCGTCCCGCAAAGGACTAATAAATCACGCTGCTGTTGTGCGCGCCGGGTAAATATATACGTATATATTTTTTCCCCATTCTATCCGGAAATCTGCGTGACATAGATTTCCGGAAGGACTCCCTGTTTCGGGGACGCGCTGTAAGACAGCCGCCCAATATGGGTCAGACGCTGACCAGGGGATCTAAAAAGGCCACATTGTGCAATTCATCTAAAAAGAATTCATTTCCTGAATTCCTAGCAGATCCGTAGCAATTCATATAATTATCGTAAAATGGTCGCGCGTTTCCGGAATTCATACTCAATTCATTTCATAAGCAGATTCATATTTGGTGTTTAGATTGCTATACAAAAAAAATAAAAACCGGAATATTATCGAGTCAATATCTATTCATTTTTTTATATTTAAAGAAGGTATTCTTCAAGTATTTCTTTAATAATAGTGGACTATTTAATAAAAAGTACTTAAATGTATTAAATCGACCGCTAGGAAATTAATAAACATTACTTTTTTCTTCACTGGCAATAATAATTGTAAAATCAGCTGATTTATTTGACTTTGACCACGTAGTACTCTATTTAATCTGTGCTTTGACCTCAAACATAAACAATAACAAAACCAAAACATTTAGAAACACTTGTATTGTAACACTTTACACAATAAATCTTAAGTGGAATTTTAGGTTCAACACGTTTAAAATGAATGTTTTTATTTATACACACCAAATATACCCTTATCGCATTCGTGGTGTGGAGGGGCTGCTGCTATTTTTTAACAAAGCAAGGTTTCAATTAAACAAACAACTACTTATGAACTTATTTGGTGCTTTGTTTTATTTTAATTTTAAAGTAAGTACCTACGAGAAACCTTTTTTTTGAGAATATATTATATATTTGTAGGTAATGAAAGTTTTAAAGATAATTAAATTTGTGTCTTATTTAAAGAAATGAAAAAACGCCCAGCTAGAGTATCCGAGGCTCAGTAGACTATTCTGCTTGATTTCCTAGAGCGCTACCCCAACCTGGCTCGAACTTACAATAATAGTGCTCGGGAGCTGAATCTTCACAGTTTTGGCAGAAGGTGGCAAATTTGCTTAATGCAGAGGGGTTCGGCACCACAAAAAGTCCATACGAGTGGTCTGTTGTAAGTACTTAGATAAATAATTATTATGACCTGATTTTATTAGCCTAAAATAACTTTATAATAAATTTCAAAATATTGTTTACAGTATGTCAGCAATTACAAAAGCAAGCTGAAAAAGACAGTTGCTGATATAAACACTGATCTTGTTGGAGCTGGTGGAGGACCTCCCCGAGGAAGCTCTTTGTCCGATATGGTTTTTATCCTGGGGCCAGGATATGCCAGTTATCTCAGTATGTATAAAGAATAATGATATAAAGAATATGAATTTATAGATTTAAAATCTAATTTATTTAGGCCATCCACTGGCTGCGCTTGATGAGGCTCGGAAAAAATATCATAGGTAGTATGCAGAGAGCGGCAGCTGATGCTGCTACTGCTTGTGCTCTTGACCTGATTGCACCGAACCTTGCATGAATTGCAGAAGCAGCAGAAAGATATTTATCATGTTCTGGCTCTCAATATAGGAGTAGGTATGTCTGGTAATTTTTTATCAAGTAATAGATATATTAATTAAAAAGACTTTATTAAAAATATAATCAAATACAAAAACTTATCAAAATTTAATAATAACAAAATACTTAAAACTACTTATATTATCGGGCTGACCAAAGCCTCTCTATTAGAGCATTTCTTGTAATTTCACCAGCAGCTAGATTATCATTTCTCCTTGGTATTTCATTATGTATCTGAAACATATATTTATTATATTAAATTAGGTTGCCTACTTAGATTATAATTTAAATTTAGTGGTTATAGAAAATTAATTTCATTACTAAATTGAAAAAAGAAGAATTTTGCTCATGTTAAACAGATTGTATTTTCATAGGCAATTTTTTCACTATTAAAAAAGTGCAATTAAAATCCTTTTCATCATAATAAATTACCTGCATATTCGTTTCATGCTGCTCCTCCTGTGGTGTTAATGACGACACAGGCAGTCTAGCCCCATTGGCAATATTGTGTAATACAACACAAGCATTGGTGATGAAACCGGCTGTTGTAGGATGGTAATGGAGTTTCCTATCCACTAAAAGACAGCGCCAGCGAGACTTAAGCACCCCAATGCAGCGCTCCACTGTATTCCGGACACTGCAATGCAGTTCGGTATAGTGCCGCTGAGGAGAGTCAGGCTCAGTGTTTAGTACCGGTGTCATCAGAGTTGACCGTAGGGGATAGCCTGAGTCACCTGAAACAGATTCTGATGAGATTCCTAAAAAAAAAAAAATTATATAATATTGTTAATATAGGAATCTACATGAACTTACCTAAGAACCAAACTGTTTCATTTTCAGATTGGTGGAGTTGTTCGAGGTGGGACTTAAGCGGATGGTGGTTCCACACAAATGAGTCATGGTTTGCCCCACCATTGCTAGCATCAACGCTTAAAATATTTAAGTCAGAATCACATACCTGAAAATAAAAGATTATGTTACTGTATAAATGCTGGATGTGTTGGCATACATATGGGTGACAGATTTGCAGCACCATTTGGAAATGTAACTTGGCGCTCCTAGCACTTATTCAGAGAAATTTTACTAATTCCCAGGGAATAAGTATTTTTTCTCTTTCTACAAAAGAGAAGACACATACCTCCTTCCTTGGTTTAATTAAACTATTACCATAAATACATTACATAAATTTAAGTTTTTATTATTGAATTATTAAATATATAATTGTATGTAAATTATTATTTTTATTTAGCCTTAAATTAGTCTTCCTCACAATAAAATATTTTTTGTACATAAACAATATTTATACTTACTATTTGAGCATTTAGTGAATGATACCGCTTCCGATTAAAAAACCTCTCTTCATATTCTGCAGGCCTAACTATTGCAATATGGGTACCATCAATACATCCCAAAACGCCAGGCATGCCGAACTTCTGGTAAAATCTGAAAATATAAGTAATACATATTTATCAATGGTCAAAATTTACCAAGTTACAGAATGATGGTGACAGGTTGCAAGCCCATCGCCTTAATTATTCATACATATTATAATGTAATAATAATAATTATTAGATCCTATACATTTTGTATTTAAACTAAAATAAATATTTCTTTGTAATGTGGTTAATAAAGTATTTATTTATTAACTTACCCATATTTTATTTGGTTTCGCTCGTACCGAGTTTGTGGAAAATGAATATATTTTCTTCTAAAATGCTCATTATTTAGAGCCAGTGTCACAGCCCTTACACAGTTGGAGACACTTACTTGGTGCATCTTGTGGTGTGCACTGGCCCCTATAAATCTCTGGTATGAACCGGATGCATAAAAGCTCAGTGCACTTAATACCTAAAACGAAAATATAACATATAGGTATACAATGATGCATATTTATGGCAGTTTGTTTACATTAGTGAATGTAAACAATCCGCCATAAATATGCATAGATTGGATTGACATGTATTACTTATTAAAGTTAAGTACCTAATGCAATATAATGTAAATACATAATGTTCTTTTACTTACCTTGGAGATTGTACTTATTCCACCTCGGATGGTTGGTAAATAAGGCTCCAGCTCCTGTATGAGATCGCGACACACACTTTTATTTAGTCTATATAGGCCTATAAACTCGCCATCCGGCATTTCAAATGCTATCTCCATTTTACGAAGAGCTTGACTTCGCCGGCGATATAAAATACTCTCCATGACACGCGCATGCTCTACAAAATTTTCGTAAAGGCCTAAGTCTGCCATTATAAACTTATTTTCGAAAATATTTAACAAAATGAATTGTAAGATGTTGCTCATGAGTAACTTCTTATGATTCTGCTATTTGACACTTAACCAAATCATATTAAGTGGGCCATTTTACGAATCTTCATAGAAAACTGTCAAAACGGATGAATTCATGATGAATTCAGATTATGAATCGTATTATGAATTGTGATAAATGTGGCGATTTTGTGATTTCAAATGTGAATCATATTAGGATCCTAATATGATTCATTCATAGTGGCCTTTTTAGATCCCCAGATAGCCGCTCGCTACGAGGCAGACGCTACCTGGGTTTACGGATTTTAATCACATCGGATGAGACCCGAAACTCACTTCATCACATCAGCCGCCCACTGTGGGTCAGACGCTGACGTAACCGGCAGCCGCTCGCTCCGAGACAGACGCTGCCGATACCTCTTGGGACCGTTTGTTAAGTGGGTACAAAGCACCCACTGTAAGCCCCCCCACCACGTCAAGGTGGTCCCTTGGGGGGGATGGGGGGGAAACTTTTTTTTTTTTTTTTTTTTTTTTTTTTACGTGGGGAAATCCTCAATGGATACCCAGCCATCGCGGGGGCGACAGCCGGGTTATGTCGGACTTGAACCGACTAAAACCCCACGGTGTTTTCACCAGTCGCCATAGAGGGGGACAACGGGAACGCTTTCGCACTCGTCCGCAGCCCCCCGGCGCTAGCCCGCTAACCTGCGCGGGCTCCGGTTCCTTGAAGGGGGAGGAGAGAGCGTCCCCCCCTTCTTTCCTCCGGCAAGCTGGCGCACGCAAACACTACGCGCGCCGCCTCATGAGGCCTTTTAAGGGATGTCTACCGCCCCCGCGGCGACACCCCAGGCCTGGGTCAGGTTGGTAGTAGGGGAAAGCCGGAGGCTCTCCCCCTACGTCTGGTCCTTCGCCGGCGACATGCGGGAGCGTCGACGTCCAGCTCCCGCTCGCGTTCCGCTGCCTCCTTCTGCTTCATGACATTTTCGCAAAAGGAGAGAACCGCTTGCCACGACCTCCGACTATCCACCATTGCCTTGACGACGGCGGACAATGAGAGGTCATGCCCAACCTGAGCAACGAGGGCACGTCTCTGCACATCCCAGGCGGCGCACTCCGCTAGAGTGTGCTGGGCCGTGTCCTCGTCGCAAACCCCGCATGCGTGGCAACCCATTGTCGGCTCCCTTCCCGCAATCCGACACAGATATTTCCCGAAACAGCCATGTCCCGTGAGTATCTGCGTCAGGTGGAAAGTAAGAGCACCGCCTGTTCAGCCATTGCTCCAGTACGGGCCGAACGGCCTCGACAGTCCTTAGTCCGGCGGTCGGAGAAGCCAGCCGGTTCTCCCACTGCTGGAGAAGAAGCTGTCGAGAGTGGAACCTCCTCTCGCTGGGCGCCCTGGCGTCTGCCCTTTGCCAGTAATTGGCAGACCAATTCCCCGCCTCCAGATCCCACGGCGGGGATCTCGCCAGGACGCACGCCGCCTCGTAAGAAATGGTGTGGTAGCCTCTGATCACCCTAACGGCCATGGCCCTCTGTGGTCTTCGTAGGAGGGCCGTGTTTTTCGCCGTCAGAGTGTCTGCCCATACGGGGGCCCCGTAAAGAGCCATGGACCGCACCACACCCAGATAGAGACGACGACTCCCCCCGTCTGGCCCGCGGAGATTGGGCATCAGCCTAGCCAACGCGGCCGCTGCGCCCATCAGTCTGGGGGCCAGACGGGTGAAGTGCTCTCGGAAGTTCCACCGGCTATCAAGGACGAGCCCCAGGTACTTCATAGAAGCCCCGACCTCGATTTGGTGTCCCTCCACTGGAATTGATGATTGATCGGAAGTTTGCAGGTGGCGCTCTTCTGGGCCTGTGAAAGCAAAGAGCCTCAGTTTTGTTGAGCGCCACCTCCAATCCCAGCATCCTTATCCTGCCGATAACGGTTGCCACGCCTGCAGTGGCAAGACGGGCTGCCACCTCGTAGGTGTCTCCCCGGGCCAAAACTAACGTATCATCCGCATAACACGACACGCTTAGGCCCGGAGAAAGAGCGCCCCGCAGAACCCAGTCGTAGCCGATGTTCCACAGAAGGGGCCCTAGAACCGACCCCTGTGGTACACCGCACGACATCTCCCTTCTTTCTACTTCGTATCGCCCTGGATAGGACACGTGCCTATCGCTCAGGTAGGACCCGACCAGTCGCCTTAGATAAGGAGGCACCCGGTGATATCGGAGCGCCTCCCTTATACAGCCCCAGGGCATGGTGTTGAACGCATTTCGGATGTCGAGCGACACCGCCAACACCGATCCGCCCCGGGAAACGGTTTCATCCGCTTGAGCCTTGACGTGAACAATGGCGTCGATTGTCCATCGGCTCTCGCGGAACCCAAACTGTATCTGCGAAAGATCAGGTCCCACCGAGCTCAGGTGTGCCACCAAACGGTCGGCTATTATTCTCTCGAACAACTTGCCGACCTCGTCCAGCAGCACAATAGGGCGATACGCGGAGGGAGTCTCCGCGGGACGCCCGTCCTTCTTGAGAAGGACCAGCCTGCCCGTCTTCCACTGCGAGGGAAACCGTCCCAGCTGGAGACACCTGTTGTAAAGTCCCGCCAGCCGGGATCCGAGGGCGTCCAGAGCCAAAACCCAGACAAAGCCGGGTATGCCATCGGGGCCCGGAGCTTTGTTCTTCTTGCCCCGGAGCCTCTTGACAGCCCGATCAAACTCCTCCGGCGTGAGTGACGGTGCCGGTGCCTTGGCCGCTAACTCTCCTTCGTCGTCAGGAGAAGCCATCGACGGGGGAATATGGTCCGCTCGATTTGGGAACAGAGCAGACACAATATCCCCCAGCAGCCGGGGCTCGAGACTTTGAGTCAACGGGGGCGCCCATGCACGGAGTTTTCCGCGCACCATCAAGTATGGGCGACCCCAGGGATCTCGGCTCAAAGTCTCCAGGAGCTCGTCTCTCGCCTGGGTTTTGGCTCTGCTGATGGACAGCTGTAGTGCCTTGGTACTCTCTGCGTATGAGGCATACAGCTGGGCTTCCGTGATGGAGTCGCGAGTGTGCCGTCTTCTGTACCTTGTTTACTGGCGTCGGGCCACAGTGCATTCTGAGCGAGTTGCGCTGATCTGTTCCGACCACCAGTACACTTGACGTTTAGGAGGTTGGGACCTGGCCCGGGGCATTGACGCGTCACAGATATGTGTCAGCGCTTCCCGGAACCACAAGGCTCCGTCCTCTACCTCCGTAAACCCGCAATCGGGGCACGCCCACTCCTGAACCACGGAAGCTTCCATCAGCAAGTCCCTGTCGAAGGACTTGGACGTCCACCTCGGAAAGGCGGGATGTACTCTTTGGCGCAGGCTGGTCTGTCCTGGTGGTGAGGTGGAAACGTCGAACCGTATGTATCTATGGTCCGATAACGTTTCCACCCCTTCCAAAACCCTCCAGTTCCTGACCCGGCGCGCTACAGACGGGGTGGCAAGTGTAATGTCCACGATGGACCCGCCTTGCTGCCGCACGCACGTGTGTACCGACCCCCTATTTAAAACAGAGAGGTCGGCAGCCAGCGCCCACTCCTCCAACGAATCACCGCGAGCGTCCGTGGCAGGAGAACCCCAAGCCACACATTTGGCATTGAAGTCTCCCGCAATAAGGACGTTCCCAGACGACAGTCGCCTGATGACGCGACCGAACTCGTCCAGGAATGACTCAAACGCAGCAAGATTCCTGTTGGGGGAGAAGTACACTCCCGCCACTACGATTTCCCCCCATTGGGCAACAACGTAGCCCGGGCCACTTGCTTTGGATACAAGGGCCGGAGCGCCGTTTGCCATCGTCGCAGTTATTGCCACCAAGCCCTCGCTGTCTCTCACCCATTTATCGTGATTGGGTGGGACATAATAGGGCTCGGCAACAACCGCTAAATCTATCAGCCACTGCGCCAGGCTCTGGGACAGAAGATCCTGAGCTCCGGTGCAGTGGTTAAGATTCGTCTGGAGGAGACGGTAACTAGCCATTACTCTGCGCCAGTTACCATAGCCTCCTCTTGGCTCCCGGTAGGTGCGGAGTGCGCCGCAGCTGCCGGTTTATTGTTCCTCCGTGGTCTCCTTTTAGAGTGGGCACAGGTGTTTGCACCTACTCTGTGGTCCGCCCTTTTGCCCTCCGCTGCACAGAGGTTGCATCGTGGAGATGCGGAGCAGGTGGCAGCCTTGTGCCCCGTTAGACCGCAGCGGTAGCACTCGTTGCTGCGGTCTGTGGTTGAACGGCACTTCGCGCCGACGTGGCTGACCTCAAGGCACCTGTAGCACCTTAAAGGCCGCTCCGCGAGGAGGGTCACCTTCGCCGATGACCAGCCGACAAGTAGGCGACCAGCGGCCGCAATCTTGTTGGAGGCCACCACAGGGCAAGTGACTCTAACGCTCCACACGCCGCCAGCATCACCCCGCATAGGGCCCGTTTTAACAAGGGCCTCTGAACAGCCCCCGTTGGCGGCTACTGCGGCGGTAAGTTCGGCCGGAGTGACAGAGTCATCCAGACCTGAAACTCGCAGATGGGCGCACTTTACAGGCCTATCGACCCGGACAACCCCAGGAGATATGACCTCTCGAATTTTGACGGCCAAAGCATCCGCCTGCTCTCCTGTAGTCGCACCTAGGACCTCCAGAATTCTGGCCCCTGTTGCCGCTTGCCGGCACCGCACCCCTCCAGTTATTCCTAGTCTTCCGATCGCCCTCTTGGCTTCGGATATAACAGAGTTATAAGTGTGACCAGCCTCTTCGGCCCCCGGCTGCAACGTAAGCATTACGGCCGAGGAACGTGGCGGTCGGACTCTTATAGGGGCCTTCGGTTTTGGTGCCTTCGCCTTTGTCTTCTTTGCGGGCTCTTTAGGTGCAGTTGGCGCAGGCTTGTTGGGCTGCTTCTTTTTTTTACGCCCAACGACCTTTGCCCAACTCTCTCCTATGGGTCCTTTTGGTGGCTCCGGTGTTTCAGGATTTCCCTTCTTATTCTTCTTCTTCGACCTTCTCTCCCCTGCAGTTTGCTGTGGAGGAGAGGTCGAAGAAGTAGTTAAGTTCCGGTTCTCGGCCGCTGCGACACAAACAGCAGCCGGGGCTGGAGGAACCCGCTTGCCCAATGGAGGTCGGGTACGTGTCGGAGGCAGGAGGCGGTCCTCCAGGCCCTCGAGCCTTGCATTGAGCATCGTGCCGACCGAAATCATAATAGCTTGTTGAAACTCCTCCATTTGGGTTCCGGTCGGCACGCTGGTAGGCTTCGGCCTCTGAGGGGAGCTGTTTCCACCTCGCACTTCCTGTCGGATGGTGGCAAAGTCCTTGCGGAGCTCTTCCATCTCCCGACGCAGGCGTGCATTTTCCTCCTGCAATCTCCTCACTTCTTCAGAGGAAGTTCGCCTACTGAGGGCTTTGGCGATCTTTTTAAATGAAGTCGCACCAACCTTGAGGTCCCTTCCCAGATCTCCCTTTATGTTGGTGGACTTCAAAGCGATTGATTTGATCGCCTCAGCCACTTCCCTTGCCTCCTTGAGCAGGGTGTCAGCAGATCTTTCGTCCGAAGACGACGAATCCCCCTCCAGCCCGCTCTTATCGCTATCCCGCTCAAGCGGCTCCCCCGAGTCGAGAAGAAACTCTTCCCGTCTTGATGGAGCTTGCTTGACCGGTTTTGGCCTCGTCATAGGGGTGGCCCGCCCGCGCTTCGATCCTGGCGGTGCCCTCGTCGCTGCTCTCGCCGCGAGCAGAGACTGTGCGTTTGCGCTGGGCCCAGAGTTTTCCCATCACGTTTTTAGTCGACGCATGCGTCCGACTAGCTACGGTCGTGAAGGGCTCCTCCGGGCCATCGTCAATCGACTCCCCCTCCTTCTGTATGTGCTTTGCTATGACGGAGTCGTCCAACCGAGTCAATAAGACTATCGGTGTCCGCCCCTTCATAGCAGCACTATCCGCCTTTCTGGTATCCACATCATTAAGCAAGTCCTGTTCCATTAGTTTTCGCCAAGTTGTCTGGTTTCCCAGTGAAGAAAAAAATAATTCATAGGGTTCCCACGAGTATGGGGGAAATAGTTAGTCCATCCGAATGGTGCCCCCTGCATCCGGATAAGCCTATGGTTTTACTCGCTGGAGGAGATCGGCCAGTCCCCTCGACGAGGCCGCGCTAACGACTGAACATCCCATCAGCCATGCAATCTCTCACGGTGCGGCGCGCTTAGATTTCGGGGTTTTTTTATAGAGGTTGCCATCCTCGTAGTCTGGGCGGCCAAGCCAAGACCATCGGCCCCTTCAAGCCGCGAGACATGTCCACGACACTCGAAAGGGGTTACGATATCGCCCACTGTCACATGTTCTATCCGCAGCGCTCTCTGATATGCAGAGGACGGGGATAGAGCAACATATTTATTTGAAATACACGCTGCTGTTAGTGCGCGCCGGGTACTACATTTCCCCCATCCTAACCGGAAGTCTGCGTGATAGATTTCCGAAAGGACTCCCCCACAGCCGGGGACGCGTTACAATACAGCCGCCCAATTTGGGACAGACGCTGACCAAGCAGCCGCTCGCTTCGAGACAGACGCTGCCTGGGTTTAACGGGTTTGCTACCCATTACTGGGTTCCGAGACCCGAAACTCTATGACCTCAGCCGCCCAATATGCGTCAGACACTGATGTCTCCGGCAGCCGCTCGCTCCGAGACAGACGCTGCCGGCACCTCTTCGGGACCGTTGGTAAGCGGGCCGTAGCTCCCGCCGCAAGCCCCCCCACCACGACAAGGTGGTCCCACGGGGGGGATGGGGGGGAACCTTTTTTTTTTTTTTTTTTTGTGTGGGGAAATCCTCATGGATACGCCGCCGCCATGGGGGTGGCGGCGGGGTTATGTCGGACTCCTACCGACTAAAACCCCACAGTGCTCCTTCGGCCGCCGTTGTGGCGGGGCAACGGGAACGCTTGCGCATACATCCGCGGCCCCGCCGGCGTCGGCCCGCTTTGCAGCGAGCGCCGTCGCGGTTTGAAGGGGGATAGAAGAAAAAGACCCCCTTCCTTCCGGCAAGAAGACGCGCGGAAACACCGCACGCGTCTCCTCATAGGCCCGATACGAGTATAGAGGTGATAGCCGCCCCCGCGGCTATCACCCGGGCCCGGGTCAGGTGGGATGCAGGGGGAGGCCGGAAGCTCTCCCCCTACGCCTGGTTCTCCGGCGGCGGTATGAAGGGGCGTTTACGTCTAGCTCCCTCTCTCGCTCCGCCGACTCCTTCTGCGATATGACGTCTTCGCAGAAGGAGACAACCGCCTGCCACGACCTCCTACTGTCCACCATCGCTTTGACGACAGCGGGCAGCGAGAGGTCGTGTCCCAACGTTGCGACGAGGTCCCGACGCTGCCCATCCCAGGCGGCGCATTCCTCCAGGGTGTGCTGCGCCGTATCCTCGGCGCTGACCCCACACTCATGGCAACCGGTCGTCGCCTCTCTTCCTGCTATTAGGCAGAGATACCTCCCGAAGCAACCATGTCCCGAGAGAATCTGCGTCAGACGGAAGGTGAGAGCTCCGTGCCGTCTGGTTAGCCACTGTTCTAAAACAGGGCGAACAGCCTCGACAGTCCTGCATCCAGCCCTGGGAGAAGCTAAGCGGTTCTCCCACTGTTGAAGGAGAAGCTGTTGAGACTGGAATTCCCGCTCGCGAGGCGTTAGCGTCTGCTCTACGCCAGTAGTTGGCGGACCATATTCCCGCCTCTAGATCCCACGGCGGGGATCTTGCAAGGACGCACGCCGCCTCGTACGAGATGGTGCGGTACCCTCTGATCACCCTGACAGCCATGGTACGTTGCGGTTTACGCAAGTGGACCATGTGTCTCTCCGTTAGGGTATCAGCCCATATCGGGGCCCCATACAGGGCCATGGACCGCACCACACCTAGGTACAGGCGACGACTCGAGGCATCCGGTCCCCTCAAGTTGGGCATCAGCCTCGCCAAAGCGGCGGCTGCACCCATCAGTCTGGGGGCCAGGCGCTTTAAATGCTCGCGGAAATTCCAACGGCT
This sequence comes from Monopis laevigella, assembly GCA_947458855.1. NCBI lineage: Eukaryota > Metazoa > Arthropoda > Insecta > Lepidoptera > Tineidae > Monopis > Monopis laevigella. The sequence continues at coordinate 24,310,608 of OX381586.1, read as the reverse complement.
GTCCAGGACGAGTCCCAAGTACTTCATAGTGGACTCGACCCGGACTGGAAGCTCTCCGACTAGGATGGTCGAGTTCAGGGGTGGCGCTCGTCTAGGTCTGTGAAAACAGACGACCTCCGTCTTTTGGAGCGCCACTTCCAACCCAAGCATCCTTATCCTCGCGACGACCGTTGCCACACCTCCAGTGGCAAGACGGGCAGTCTCTTCAAAACTGTTCCCCCTGGCCATGACCAGCGTGTCGTCCGCATAGCAGGTCATGTTTATGCCCCGGGGAAGGGGGCCACGCAGCACCCAGTCGTAACCGATGTTCCACAGAAGCGGTCCGAGGACCGAGCCCTGCGGGACACCGCACGACATCTCCCTCCTTTCCACAGTGTTCCGCCCCTGGTAGATGACAAACCTTTCACTCAGATAGGAACCGACTATCCGCCTCAAGTAGGAAGGCATCCCATGGTAGCGTAATGCCTCCCCGATACAGGCCCAGGGCATGGTGTTGAAAGCGTTTGCGATATCTAATGACACCGCCAACACCATATCGCCCCGGGCGAGGGCTTCGTCCGAGAAGGTCTTGACGCTAACAATAGCGTCAATTGTCGACCGACCCTCTCGGAATCCGAATTGTATCTCGGATAAGTCGGGTCCTTCCGACCTCAAGTGCGCCGCCAGACGGCCGGCAATTATTCTCTCGAACAATTTGCCGACTTCATCCAGCAGCACGATGGGGCGGTACGCAGAGGGAGAATCTGCAGGGCGTCCGTCCTTCTTGATAAGGACCAGCTTGCCCGTCTTCCACTGGGGGGGAAATCGGCCGACTGGAGGCACTGGTCAAACAGTGCGACCAGTCGGGTCCCGAGAGCGTCCAAGGCCAATACGCAAGCACGACCAGGAATACCGTCCGGTCCCGGGGCAGTGTTTTTGCCTCGGAGCCTTCTCACGGCTTGACCAAACTCCTCCGACGTCACCGCCGGGGTCTCGGCCGTAGCAACCCGGTCCACGGGGGACTGGAGAGTCATGGGCGGGGGAGTGTGTTCCGCTCGGTTCGGAAACAGAGCAGAAACGATCTCCCCCAGTAGCCGAGGCTCGAGGCTCTGAGTCAATGGGGGCGCCCATGCGCGGAGCTTTCCGCGTACCATGCGGTACGGGCGCCCCCAGGGGTCTAGGCTCAGAGTTGTAAGGAGCTCCTCTCTTGCCTGCGCCTTGGCCTTGCTGATGGCCAGCTGTAGAGCCTTCTTCTTCTCTCTGTAGGCATCATACAGCCGGACCTCCGTGACAACATCGCGGGTTCGCCGCCTTCTTTGCCTTGTGTACTGGCGTCGAGCAACACTGCACTCGGCGCGGAGTGCGCCGATTAGCTGAAAAACTACACTCATCCCAAGTCCTATCGACCAATAGGCCTCCTGCCTGTCTTTGGAAAGACAGGCAGGAGGACTTTGCTTGGGCTTCCGCAACAGATAAATTAAGTATCCGCAGGCAACTCGATGCTGTTCAGCGAGGATTTTCCCAGAAAATTACCAAGGCGTACAGAACGGTCTCGTTAAATTCGGCACTAGTACTCGCCGGCCTGCTCCCTTTAGATGTCCGGATTAGAGAGGCCGCTTATCTTTATGAGACAAAGAAGGGCTTCTCCCGGCGAGTGCTAGGAGATCGGGAAATCGAAAGACCGATCAAATTCATAGATATGCCACATCCTGCCGAGCAGTTGGGTCTGGAATTCATATGCGTGGAGGACGGTGAAGCAATGAACCAACATGATACTGCCAGTTTAAATATTTTCACAGATGGCAGTAAGATAGAAGGTAAAGTCGGCGCCGCTCTATCAATATGGAATAGAGACGCCGAAATAAGATATCAAAAGTTTAAACTGGATCACTGCTGCACTGTCTTCCAGGCTGAATTACTAGCCTTATCGGAAGCCTCGCAGCGGACTCTCGAGGAGGAATCGGACACTAGCAACATTTATTGCGACTCAAGATCTGCCCTGGAGGCAGTTACCAGGGGTCTCTCCCTCCACCCCCTGGCGGTCAAAACAAGACACAATATAAGTCAGGCTATGAAAGAAGGAAAAATAGTGAAACTGTTTTGGACTAGAGCACATGTCGGAATACAGGGAAACGAAAGAGCGGATCAGCTGGCAAAGGAGGCCGCACTGAGTATCAAGACGAGGCCGTACTACGACGGATGTCCGGTTTCCTTCGCCAAGAGACAAATCCGAAAGGAGTCTCTTGTTGAATGGAACCGGCGATATGTCGATGGTAGTACGGCCTCCCCAACTAAGGTGTTCTTCCCTGACACCGAATGTGCTTACCGTGTTTTAAGAAAAATTGCACTGGATGCTATACTCGTCCAAATGTTTACCGGTCATGGTGGATTCTCCGAGTACTTGAATCGATTCAGGCTCAAGGGGAGTCCAGCATGCCCCTGCGACCCCGCTATTAGCGAAAGTGCGTTGCATGTCATTGTGGACTGTCCAATATTTGAACGGGAGAGGTATGATGCTGAAATTAAAATTGACGAAAATATTGAAATAGAAAATATACATGAAATAGTAAAAAGTAATAAGAGTAGAGATAGGTTTCTAGATTTTTGTAAAAGTATCATTAAGAAAGTAATACAGAGGAATAAAACATAAAAAGAGAATGGAAAGAGAAAAAATATATATAACTAATTGTGATAAATGAAATATGTAATTAATGTAATGAAATGAAATATAATAATTGCGTGTATTGTCTATGACCGCTCACTGAGTCATATAGTATTGTTATTTATAATAAGCGTATATAACTTTAGTGAGCAAAAATGTATAATATTGTATAAGAGTCGTGTAAAGATAAGAGTCAGCGCGTCGGTGCATGGGCGCGTCATTTTGGCCGCGTTCGAGCGTCGCCGCGTCCGCGCGTCAATGCCTCGACGCATCAGTACCTCGTTTTATTTTATTTTGTATTTTATAAGCGTGAGCGTAGCCGCATCTGGGCGCGTCAGTTTAGCGCGTCAATGTACTTAGTTACTTAATCATTGAACATAGAAGTAACAAGATATATGTAAACAAATACTCTGACTTAACCCACGTCAGAGGACACAATGAAAAGGGGTGTGGGTTTTAGTGGGTTAAAGTCCCACACTCCGCACTGGAAACTTGACTCGGACAGCCGATGCAATGTTCCAGTGCGGGTTAGTCCATAAGATTTCTCACACCTCTACAAAAAAAAAAAAACTTAACCTAACCTAACCTAACCTTTTTTTTTTTTTTTGTTGACGGAGTGTGAATGCATTACGCATACCCCCACTGGCAGGGGTTATGTGGGATTCTCCCCTCTCCGTCTCCTCGCTAAGGGGAGGGAGGGGCATACCCACTAAACACACTCCGGTTGATCCCTCTTGGCCGTTGAGTATTGGCGACGTCATAGGATCGCGCGAGCATTCTACCACGACGTCCCCCGGCTTATTAGTTTCGTCTCAGTTTGTGCCCTCTGGTGATGTTCAGTTCCTCTTCTTGAGGCATACTGCTCCCTTCTTCTTCCTCTTCTTATCCTCTGCGTCTTCGTTGCTTATCATGCAGAATTGGCGCAGAATTCGCGGAGGGCCCTCCGTTTGATACAGTTACCCAGCAAAGTTCCCCTCTTTGGAACCATGCTGGGCACTGTTCAGGTGTGTGATCCAGCTACCCAGCCAAGTTCCCCTCTTTGGAGCACTGGTCAGGTGTGTTTCTTCTCTCCAGTTCGCTTCCATGGGCGCGGGTGCATGGGTGCACCCCGCAGAAGTCACCGTCTGACAGTCGGGCGGTCCCGGGCTCCATCAGGAGCTTATCCATCCAGCAAATCTGAAGATGCCCTCAGGTGTTTTCTCCAAAATCTCTCAGTCTTCCACTCTCCAATTTGCTTCCATTGGCGCGGGTGCATTGGTGCACCCCGCAGAAGTCACCGTCTGACAGTCGGGCGGACCCGGGCGCCATCAGGAGCTTATCCATCCAGCAAAACTGAAGATACCCTCAGATGTTTTCTCCAAAATCTCTCCGTCTTCCACTCTATAATTCGCTTCCATGGGCGCGGGTCATGGGTGCACCCCGCAGAAATCACCGTCTGATAGTCAGGCGGACCCGGGCGCCATCAAGAGCTTTACCATCCAGCAGAACTAATGGTGCCCTCAAGAAGTATTTTTTTTATTTACATACATACGTTACATCTTAGAGGCACTTATGTGTCCATCAGATCCTCCCTATCCCCAGTTGTAGCGGGGCGACGAGCTGTTATCGGCTGTGCTACGGGTATAGTAGCAGCTGTGTCCTTTTTCCTACTCTTTTTTGACGGGGGAGAGCAAGCTCGACCTCCCATTCTATGGTCGGCCTTTTTCCCGGCATCGGCACAAATGGCACAGTGCGGCTTGGCCACACATGTTGCTGCTTTGTGCCCAGATAGCCCGCATCGATGACACAGGCCAGTACGGTCAATGGTTCCAACACACATTTTGCCCACATGGCCGACTCCCATGCAGCGGTAACACCGCATGAGTCTCGGCTGCAGAAGCTTTGCTCGGGCAGCGACCCAGCCCACAAGGAGCCGGCTGTTACCGGTAATCGTCTCCGCTGTCGCAATCGGGCATCGCACCCAAATAGTACCACAGCCCCAGCGCGAGCGGCTTATTCACCAGACTTAATACTGTCTGCTGGACAGTCTGTAGCATTCACTATGGCTGCCACCACATCGCCTGGCTCTATCGTATCATCCAGGCCTGAAATGCGTATTTCTGCGCACTTAATAGGCCGGGTTATTGTGACATCTTCAACAGAAAGGTGTTCCCTTAGCTTCTTTTTTTTTTTTTTTTTTTTTTTAATATAGCAGGACATGTGACCCTACATCCACCTGAAGGTAAGTGCCAATGTAACGTCCAAGAATGTTCTCAACCAATAGTAGCTATGGTGCTTGCTTCAATTGGTTGATTCCACTATGTCTGCTTGAGAAACTTATTCACGCTACGCTTAAAGGACACTGGATTAAAGGAAGAAGGGAAAACGCACGCAGGCAAGGCATTCCACCTTTTTATCGTGCGACATATATAAGAGTCACCATACCTTTTTGTTCTGGTGGGCCTGTCATCCACTGTATGTGTATGCATTTTATTGCCAGTGCGGGTAGTACGGAAACGAAATGGGGAAGGAGGGATGAGTTCAAACAGCTCTTCAGAGCACTGTCCGTGATATAGGCGGTAGAATACGCTCAACGATGCAACTTCTCTACGCAGGTGCAAAGGCTCCAGTGTTTTAGAGAGCTGATCGTCGTTGATTATACGAATTGCACGCTTTTGCAGTGAATCGAGAGCATTCAACAGGTATTTAGCGGATCCGTCCCAAAGGTGCGAGCAGTATTCCACACATGGCCGTACCTGAGCTTTATATAGCATTAATCGGAGTTTGGGTGAGAAAAACCGCCGCACCTTATTTAAGACTCCCAACTTTTTAGATGCTGATTTTGCAATGCTCTCGATATAGTTGCGGTGGTTAAGATCGGAGCGCAATTCTATCCCCAAGATATTAAAAACGGACGTTAGTTTAAGGGCGGTGTTCTGAAGAGACGGAAGTGGGGAAAAAGGGGACTTCTTTGCCGTCATTGCGCACGCTTGCGTTTTACCGTACCGTTTTTCTGTACCAGGGAGTCCGCCTTTGTGTCATGTTCAAAGTCCGATACCTCGAGGATACGGGACCCAGTTACACCGATTCTAATTTTTAGAGAGGCGATCCCAAGAGTGCCAAGGTTGATGTTATTCTTGGCTTGTGTGATCACCTTCAGATACGTGACTCCTCGCTCAGCTGCTCCTGGCTGCAGAGTAAGGACTACTGCAGAGGATTGAGGGCACGGATTCGCTGTGGTTTCGATACCGGTTTTGGTGTTTTAACCTTGGCAGCTGGTTTCTTGCTGCCCTGCGCTCCTCGCTTAGCAACCGTCGCATAGGACTCGGCTTGACTAGGATCGGATTTCTTTTCCCTGGACTTCCTTGAAGATGGTTTATTGGAGTCCGGTCCTTCTGTTGTTACGGCATTCTTCTCTTTGTTTTTCGCCGCTGGTTTACCTGTCGCTTTAGCAAACGTCTTGGACGCCGCCTTAGCAGCCGGCTTAACCGACGCGTTAGCCTCCGGTTTAGAGGCGGACTTCGTTGCGGGCTCAATTATACCCAAAGGTGGGCGGAGGAGCATGCCTTCTACAGCTTTAAACCTCGTGTCAATGATATTCCCGACTCGCTTCAAAATAGAGCGAGTGAGATACTCCGATGACGAGGTACCAGCAGCGACGCTCTCAGTCGTGCAATGTTCTCCTTGGTCAGTTCCATGAGGGGTTAGCCTCAGAATTTAGTCCGTCATTTCGGCACCTCTAGAGGGCGCCTCTGAGATGTATTCGCGGAGGGACGCTCGCTCTACGCGAACTACCGCACGTTCTGCGCACTGTCTCCTGAAGATCTCTTGTGATCCCTCCCTCAGCATTTGTACGTCAAGACTGAGATCATCCACCTTTTTTATTAGGCGGGCGTTTTCAGCCTGCAGCTTAGATATTTCATCTGAGGCGGAACGTTCGCACAGTGCCCCTACTGCGTCCTTGATGGTCGCTGCTGCTTCTTTAAGGGCCCTTTGGAAAGTACCCTTAAGGTTGCCCGACCTGTAGGCAACTTTTAATATTACGTCGATCGAGTCGAGTACGTTTTGCTTCAGATTAGTAGTTAGGAGCTCTTCTGCTGCCATTTCGTTAGCAGTTGATTTCAGTTCGCGCGCCAGCCTACCGGTGCGAGCATTTTGGGTCCTTCTCGGCGTTTTCAGCCATGTCCTTCTCGGCGTTTAAACGCAACTCTTCGCGTTCCAGCTCCAGTAGCTTGGCCTTGGCTTGTGCCAAGCCAATGTAGTGACCAGTAGTGAGAGGGCGTCCTCTCCCTCTTCCTATTCGATCCTCGTCATTGGAGTAGCCGTCCAAATCGTGTGATGGAGGCGAATTTTCATCTGCTTCCATTTTTGTTAGTGATAGAAAATCCACTCATAATATAATTAGTCCAAGACACTGTAATTCAATGGTGCAAGGGTGCACGCACAAAGGCGCGGGTGCGAGTGCAGGCGCAAGCATTTTGGGTCATGGCAGCCATGTCCTTCTCGGCGTTTAAACGCAACTCTTCGCGTTCCAGCTCCAGTAGCTTGGCCTTGGCTTGTGCCAAGCCAATGTAGTGACCAGTAGTGAGAGGGCGTCCTCTCCCTCTTCCTATTCGATCCTCGTCATTGGAGTAGCCGTCCAAATCGTGTGATGGAGGCGAATTTTCATCTGCTTCCATTTTTGTTAGTGATAGAAAATCCACTCATAATATAATTAGTCCAAGACACTGTAATTCAATGGTGCAAGGGTGCACGCACAAAGGCGCGGGTGCGAGTGCAGGCGCAAGGGTACAGGGGTGCGGGCGCAAGACTGTGGCTCGTTCTGTATTGAAGACTCATAGGCAGTCAATATAGGGTGCACGGGAGCGCAGGTGCAAGAGCACCACCCCAGCCCTGGGTGCAGCCAGGTGCACAACCAATAGCAAATACTAAACTCAATGATGCACCGGGTGCAGGGTGCAGGTGGGAACACGACCAACCCACACAACTTAAAAACAGACCGATTGATCGATCCATCCGAGGGTGCAACAGGGTGCAACCGGGTGCACAACCAGTAGCAGATCTGAAACTAAATGTTCAAGTGCACCGGGTGCAGGGTGCAGGTGGGAATCCTCATGGATACCCAGCCATCGCGGGGGCGACAGTCAGGAAGTGGACAGTGGAGGAAGGCCCTCGATATACCCCCCTCTCAACTCCCCCAGGAATAAAGACGCCCGGTAACACCACGGACGCCTTTCCACACGTGGCCCTCGACGCGACGAATGCCCCCGCATCCGCCGCCCCAGGCCCCACAGGGCGGGGGGAACGGGCACCGAATGAACGGCGAATGAATCGCGGGGGCGTTAGCCAGGTTATGTCAGACTCTTACTGACTAAACCCCACGGTGTTCCTCCGGCCGCCATAAAGGCAGGGCCACGGGTACGCTTGCGCATTCGTCCGCGACCCCGCCGGCGTGAGCCCGCTTGCGCGAGCACCGTCTCGAGTGGAGGAGGGCCCTCGATATACCCCCCTCTCAACTCCCAAATATTGATCAAATCAAATATTTTGAATATTTGATTTGCAGTAGCATTCTTCCCATGACATAATCAGCAGGGTAACCACCGACTCCGATACCGTGAGATCTCGTTCGAGTTGACATCGAGAACGATGTTTTTGGTACCACGAAAAGTTAAACATCGTTATTTGAGTTGACCAATGCATAACTAGTTCGAGTACTTAATTAATTACAAAAAAATATATATAATATTATGAAGTTTGTAAATGTGATTTGTATGAAATGACGTCAATTTTGATCTCAACTCGAACGAGAACTCACGGTATCGGAGTCGGTGGTTACCCCACTGGATGTTGATAGAACCCTCTCTCTTATTATACTCTCTCGCTCTTCTTCTAATATTTTGTTAATAGCTAGGTTTATTTTAATATATATATTTTTTTTTATTCTATGTACGTTGTTTCTATCTCACAGCCAATTTATGACCTGTAGGTAGGACTTCGTCACACAGGAATAAAGACGCCCGGTAACACCACGGACGCCTTTCCTCACGTGGCCCTCGACGCGACGAATGCCCCCGCATCCGCCGCCCCAGGCCCCACAGGACAGGGGGGAACTTTTTTTTTTTTTTTTTTTTACGTGGGGAATCCTCATGGATACCTAGCCATCGCGGGGGCGACAGCCAGGTTATGTCAGACTCTTACTGACTAAACCCCACGGTGTTCCTCCGGCCGCCATAAAGGCAGGGCTACGGGTACGTTTGCGCATTCGTCCGCGACCCCGCCGGCGTGAGCCCGCTTGCGCGAGCACCCGCATCCGCCGCCCCAGGCCCCACAGGGCAGGGGGAACTAGCACCATGTGCCCACCCGCCCCGTTCCTCCTCGGCCACCGAATGCACAGCAGCCGGGGTTGTGGCCCCATCCCAACCAACTCCGCCTCCTTAGAGAAGTGCCGGGAGGGGCCCCACTTGGGACCGTTAGTTTCAGAGCCCCCCCCACCACGACAAGGTGGCCCCATGGGGGGGAGGACGGGGGAAACCTTTTTTTTTTTTTTTACGTGGGGAATCCTCATGGATACCCAGCCATCGCGGGGGCGACAGCCAGGTTATGTCAGACTCTTACTGACTAAACCCCACGGTGTTCCTCCGGCCGCCGTAAAGGCAGGGCCACGCTTGCGCATTCGTCCGCGACCCCGCCGGCGTGAGCCCGCTTGCGCGAGCACCGTCTCGAGTGGAGGAGGGCCCTCGATATACCCCCCTCTCAACTCCCCCAGGAATAAAGACGCCCGGTAACACCACGGACGCCTTTCCTCACGTGGCCCTCGACGCGACGAATGCCCCCGCATCCGCCGCCCCAGGCCCCACAGGGCGGGGGGAACGAGCACCATGTCCCCCGCCTCGGCCACCGAATGAACGGCGGCCGGGGTTGTGGCCCCATCCCAACCAACTCCGCCTCCACAGAGAAGTGCCGGGAGGGGCCCCACTTGGGACCGTTAGCTTCAGCGGAGGTGACCAGCCTCCGCCTACTAGAGCCCCCCCACCACGACAAGGTGGCCCCATGGGGGGGAGGACGGGGGGAACCTAACCTAACCTAACCGGCAATGGGCTCCGCAACGCGAATTCTGCACCCGTGCACCCTGCGCCTTGCACCCTGCGCCTTGCACCCTGCGCCTTGCGTCCAGGCTCTGGAATTTGGATTTACTCGTTGGTTGTGCACCCGGTTGCACCCGGTGCTGGTGCATCTGCGCCACCTTAAGATTGATATTGTTGTTGGCGACTGGTGCACCCTTTGAGATATTCTGCACCGCGCACCTGTGCGCCTGTGTCTTGCATCTGGGTGCACCCAAGCTTTGGATTTTGAGTTTGGATTTGCTTGCTGGCTGGTTGTGCACCCGGTGCTGGTGCACCCGTGTGCCCGGATACCTGCATGGTGTGGTGTTTGCGTCTGGTGCACCCTTTGTCAGAGTGATTGATTCTTCTCGTCTCTTCAGTATGGTGCGAGTCATGTAGCTGTGTGGACGTGGATTTCTCGGGGTACTCCCGGGTGCACCCAGGTGCACCTGGTATTTTATACTTGTAAAGCAATTGCACCCTTGCCTGTTTGCGGCAGCATTAAATAGTTGCACCCGCAGCCTAGCCTCTCGTTCTTGCACCCGCACACAGAAACTTGCGAAATTGTGACTGCACCCCTGAACCTATGCACCCGCTCCCTTGCATCACGGCATTCACATACATTAAAGACAGTAAATAGGATTGCAGTGATAATTGTCTGGATTATCTACAATATGAGTGAGAACGAAGCTGAGTTTCAAGACGCATCAGAAGACGTCGTGTATACACACACACCTAGTCTATTAATGACTGATGGTGTGGACAGTGGTACGCAACGCATTGCAAATCTGGCTAAGCTGATCTGCAAAACAATTAAGAAGGAGAGAAGTGTTACCAGCATAAACAAAAAAAAAAAAAAAATATTTAGCAACGGATATAATCGGTGAGCTAAAGCTGGTGGAGACTCGTCGAGTTGCCCCTCCAGAGGATACTATTAACAACAGAGTTGGTGAAATTAGTGATATAAAGAAAATAATTAGGAATACCATAAGAGAAGAAATTGGAAGGCTGCCCAATGCCCAAAAAGCTGAAGCTGTTGCTATTCAGGGGAAAACAAAACAGTTATTTTCTAATATAGAACAAAGTGAATCAACCAAAGAGGATTCTAAACCATCTATAATTGTTAGTACTGTAAAAGAGTGCAAAAACAAACAAGAGACAATAGAAGCTTGGCGTAGGAGTATTTCCTTTAAAACATTGTCATTTGGTGCACCCGGTTGCACCCGGTGCTGGTGCATCTGCGCACCTTAAGATTGATATTGTTGTTGGCGACTGGTGCACCCTTTGAGATATTCTGCACCGCGCACCTGTGCGCCTGTGTCTTGCATCTGGGTGCACCCAAGCTTTGGATTTCGAGTTTGGATTTGCTTGCTGGCTGGTTGTGCACCCGCTGCTGGTGCACCCGTGTGCCCGGATACCCGCATGGTGTGCTGTTTGCGTCTGGTGCACCCTTTGTCAGAGTGATTGATTCTTCTCGTCTCTTCAGTATGGTGCGAGTCATGTGGCTGTGTGGACGTGGATTTCTCGGGGTACTCCCGGGTGCACCCAGGTGCAATTGCACCCTTGCCTGTTTGCAGCAGCATTAAATAGTTGCACCCGCAGCCTAGCCTCTCGTTCTTGCACCCGCACACAGAAACTTGCGAAATTGTGACTGCACCCCTGAACCTATGCACCCGCTCCCTTGCATCACGGCATTCACATACATTGAAGACAATAACAATAAGTGATAGGCCAAGACCAGTTCTGGTAGGGTTTACAAATATGTGGAAGAGAAATGAAGTATTAAAAAATAAAGGAAATTTACCTAAAAATACTTACATAAAAGAAGACTTTAGTAAATAAGTATTAGAAATAAGAAAGAAATTACAGCCAAAAGTGGAAGAGCAGCGTAAAAAAGGAAACATAGCATACATAAAAGTAGACAAGTTGATAGTAAAAGATCCAAGAGAACAAAATAGAGATAAAAGGAAAAGGGAACCTTCTACTTCACCAAACATAAACGGTAATACCGCCAACAAATAACCAAAGACCATTACTAAAAAAAGTAATCCACCAAACGCTTTTGATTATTTAGCTAGACCTAAGTCACATTCCCTTTCAGAGAAACCAAAAAAATTGCAATTAGATGACATCGGCAAGCGGAAGTTAGAACTAATAAATAACCTACAAACAAATATAAAAACAACAAAAAATATTAAACCCTCAAGCCGGCTTGTCACCGTGAGGGACTATATTGACTATCACCCTCCAACTTTCAATACAAGAAATATTCATCAATCTCCAACGAAGCACACCTGTAAACAGGAAAAAAATATTTTGTACATATTAACATTCAATACGCTAACCTTAAGGACAACCGAAAGTGAATTAGAACTTATTACAGCTTTACAAAACATAAAATGGGATGTCGTTGGGCTTAGCGAAGTAAGAAGAATAGGAGAAAGTATAGAAGAACACGAAGAGTATATTTTGTACAGCAAAGGCGATACTCCAGGCAGAAATGGAGTAGGATTATTAATAAAAAAACATTTGAAAAGGCAAATTGAAGAATTTATTGGAGTATCAGATCGCATTGCAGTTCTAAATTTAATTTTGGAAGGCTATAAAGAAAAATGGTCAATCATACAAGTTTATTCAAACAGGAAATAGAAGGATTCTACTCACAACTAAATATGTGTATCAACAAACACTCACATAAAAATTTAATTATAATAGGGGATTTTAACGCACAAATAGGTAGTAGGAATTATGAAGAAGAAACAATACTCGGACCTTACAGTACAGGAAAGAGAACAAGAAATGGTCAGAAACTGGTTAATCTAGCATACGAACACAACATGAAAATATTAAACAGCATATTTAAAAAACGTAAAAGCCGAAAGTGGACTTGGGTTTCACCAGGAGACAAATACAAAAATGAAATAGATTTTATACTAACTAACAGAAGTAACTTTTTTAAAGACTGCAGTGTGATTAATAAATTAAATTTTAATAGCAACCATAGAATGCTTAGAGCAACCTTAATTACGAACCCTACAAAAAATCGTAGAATGCACTGCCAAAGAAAAATATCAAACTTTAACGAAAATATTTCAAAAATAACAAAAATAAACCTTGAAGAATGCATACTAAAACTAAATATAAAAGATGAAAACACGCAAGAGAAATACAACAAAATCGAACAAACACTAAAAGATATACTAAAGGATAAAACTATAATGCAGCCTGAAAACAAAAAAAGTATTATTTCAGAAACAACAAATGACTTATTACTAAAAAGACAACATCTAATCAGCAACAAAGAGAAGCAGAACAAAGACTGGAAAGAAATAAATGAACTAAGTAAACAAATAAGAACGAGTATGAGAAAAGACGGAAAAAATCACAGACAAACAACACTTGAAAATCATATAACAGCAACAGGCGGCATAAACAAAGCGCTTAAGTCACTGTAGAGTAAAAGAGACTGGATACCCAAAATAAAAACCCACTTGGGAGAGGAAAGAACTAAAAGACCAGATATGATAAAAATAGCTACAGAAATCTATATAGAAGACAATTAAGCATGGAACATGATATCAAACTAAAAGATATTAGTTTCGTTTCTGAAATACCACCTATATTACAAAGAGAAGTAGAGAAAGCAATCGAAACACAAAAGAAAAATAAATCACCAGGCCCAGATGACATAAGCAATGATTTTTTAATAGCGACTAAAGAAATCATAACACCATTACTCACAGAAATTTTCAACGAAATAATAGGGAACGAAATAATACCAACACAATGGACAGTATCTAAAATAACGCTGATACACAAAAAAGGAGATAAGAACGATATAAACAATTACAGACCAATCAGCCTAATGTCAAATATTTACAAAGTTTTTGCTAAGATTATATTAAGTCGAATAAGCACAACACTAGACGAAAACCAGCCGATAGAACAGGCAGGCTTCAGAAGCGGATATCCTGTATTAGACCACATTCATGTTGTAAAACAAATCTTCGAAAAAGCCAAAGAGTTCAATATACCGTTTTATTGCTGTTTTATAGATTACAACAATGCTTTTGACTCCCTTGAACATGGAAAAATTTGGGAAGCGTTAAGAAATCAAGGCTTAGACACAAAATATATTAGGCTTATTAAAAATATATACTCCGGAAGCACATCTAGAGTTAAACTAGAAACGGAAGGAGATGAGATAAAAATAGAGAGAGATTTACGCCAAGGAGACCCATTATCGCCTAAACTTTTTTCTGCCGTACTTGAGGAAATTTTTAAGAAATTATACTGGGAAAGTTACGGTCTGAACATCAACGGAAAAAATCTCACTCATTTAAGATTTGCTGACGATCATATATTATTTGCAACGAATATTAACGACCTAAGAGAAATGTTAGAAGATCTAAATAGAGAAAGTAAAAAAGTTGGATTACTAATGAACAAAGAAAAAACAAAGGCTATGACCAACACACAAGAGCATATAATAAAAATAGACAACACAATAATAGAATTTGTAAAAGAATATATATATTTAGGTCAGATTATATCACCAATAGATCAAACAGATAAGGAAATTGAAAGAAGGATAGGGAACGCATGGAAAAGATATTGGGGATTTAAGGAAATTATGAAAAACAGTGAAGTGAAAATGACAACTAAAAGCAAACTATTTAACATCTGCATCTTACCCGTTCTAACATATGGTTGTCAAACATGGGCACTCAACAAAAGACATATAAAAAAGCTAGAAACGTGCCAACACTCAATGGAAAGAAGTATGATAGGAATAAGGAAAAAAGACAAAGTAAGAATCAATACTATTCGGAAAAATACAAAAGTTAAGGATGTAATTATTACAATAAAACAACTTAAGTGGAAATGGTCGGGACATACAATAAGGGGAAAGGACAAATGGAGCAAAACTGTAACATATTGGTACCCTAAGGATAAGAAAAGGAAAAGAGGAGGCCAGTATAGAAGATGGGTAGACGAAATTATAGAAACAGCAGGCAGGACTTGGACCAGATTAGCACAGAACCGAACAGGGTGGCGAGAGTTGGACGAGGCCTTTGCCAAACGGCACACAGATCCAGTTTCAGAAAATTAAAAAGCAAAATAAATAAAATTTGTAAAAAGTATCTGATTAAAGGCTTATATTATTATTATATTATTATTATTATTATAATCGGTGAGGTAAAGCTGGTGGAGACTCGTCGAGTTGCCCCTCCAGAGGATACTATTAACAACAGAGTTGGTGAAATTGGTGATATAAAGAAAATAATTAGGAATACCATAAGAGAAGAAATTGGAAGGCTGCCATCATATGCCCAAAAAGCTGAAGCTGTTGCTATTCAGGGGAAAACAAAACAGTTGATTTCTAATATAGAACAAAGTGAATCAACCAAAGAGGGTTCTACACCATCTATAATTGTTAGTACTGTAAAAGAGTGCAAAAACAAGCAAGAGACAATAGAAGCTTGGCGTAGGAGTATTTCCTTTAAAACATTGTCATTTGGTCCAGCTGCGGTGCACCCACTAACAAATAATAAGATAAGAGTAAAATTCGATACAGAGGAACAGTGTAGAGAGGTAATAAATAGAATAGAAACAAGTGAGTCTGAAGTTAAAGCAGAAATAGCCAAAACTTTTAATCCATTAATAATTCTTAAAGGAGTATCTAAAGAAGTGAATTCTGAAGAAATAATTGATGTGATTCTTTCCCAGAATAACTCTATTAAAAGTATAATCTATACTAATATAATAAAGAGGAAAGATTTGTATTTTTGTATTTTTGTATGTTTGTAATGAATAAACTCAAAAACTACTGGACCGATTGCAATAATTTTTTCACCATTAGAAAGCTGCATTATTCAGAAGTAACATAGGCTATATAATATCACGCTAGGTCCTATAGTTGTGGAGCAGTAACCAAAAATGTTTTAAAAACGGGGGAAAAGTATCGTTTCTGAGGCCTTCCGTGGCGTGCGCTGAGCATATAGTTAAAGTTATACAAACCTGTGCGAAGCCGGGACGGGCCGCTAGTTAAAAATAAAGAGGAAATTAAAATAAAATTTCTCAGGAAAAACTATAAAAGAGCAGAAGAGTTATACAACATTGTTTTGGAGACATCCCCAGAGGTTTTTAAAGTCTTTACAGAGCTAGAAAGAATTAGTATTGACCATCAGAAAGTGCATTTGGAGGAATTTTCAGCATTTCTTCAGTGTTATAAGTGTTTGCAATTTGGACATACAAAAAGAGTCTGTAGTTCTACCATTAACCCCTGATCATTCTGTGCATCTACGGATCATAGTTTCCACAACTGCCCGAGTAAGGAAGATAATTCCAAGGTATGTTGCTTTAATTGTCTGAATCATAATAACAAATTTAGAGATAATAAAACTATTACTCACTCAGCTGTTGCGAACAATTGCCCAATTGTATGCTCTATAAGGAAACGCATAAAAGATAGAACTAATTACGTTTAAACTATTCATTCAACTAGTGTAATGAGGCAAACTCTTAGAATTATACAGTGTAATGTGGGAAGATGTAAAGTTTGGCAACAGGAGTTTATTAATTATTTTATAAATAATAATTACCATTTAGCCCTGATTAGTGAGCCGTATGTTGGTGGGGGTGCAGTTGTTTCGAACATTGGAGGACTGCAAATATTTCAATTTCCAACCACTGATGAGCCAGTTAAGGCATGTATTTTCTCTAGAGTTGATGGATTGGGTATGACGCAGTATTCTACTAATAATCTTAGTGTGATTCAGTTATCTTTAAACAGAAACTTAGTTTATGTTGCTTCTGTGTATATTGAACCCAACCAGGATCAGATGAACACCTTGGGAGCACTTGAGTTTCTGCTGATGAGTATTGGTGGGAGTCACTGTGTGGTAGGTGGAGATTTTAATGGATGGCATACTTCTTGGGGTAGTACAAGGATCAATAAGAGAGGGCTTGATGTTATGGATGTTATTATTGGTTGTGATGTGGCTTTATATAATGAGGGCGATATGCCTACATTTGAGACCATTACTCATGGAAGGGTGCGGTCATCTATAATAGACATCACGTTTATTTCGGAAAGATTGGCTGGCAAGATGGAGTCATGGTCAGTTAATATGGACGCGTGCCCATCATCAGAGCATAATGCAGTACAAGTTATGATTGGGCTCGATTCAACTCTTGGCTGCGACAGGAAAAAAGAATCTACGTACTTATTCGACTCAAAAAAGGCAAACTGGGCGGAATTTGAGGCAGCCTTGGTTAATTTTATATCTGGTCATGAGTTTTTGGAGAAGGATACCTCAGTAATGAATGCAGAAGAAATCAATGATATTATTGGTGTTATTAATAAAATCATACATAGGGCATGTGAGGCATCCATGAAAACTAGGGGTGGAAGTATAAAACGCAAGCCACCATGGTGGAGTGCTGAGCTTGAGCAATGTAAGCAGGAGGTGATCAGATTGCACAGGGTTGTCAGAAGCGTTGGTAGATCTAGTTTATCAACTTCTGCACAGGTGTTGAGGGAGTACAGTGACGCTAAAGAGAAATATAAAATACTGTTGGATACTACATCATTTATGCATTTTAAGGAATTCTGCTGTCTTCAAGGTAAAGAGGATGTATGGTCTTTGACTAACAGACTAATTAAAAGTAATCCAAAAAGCCGTCCTCCGTCAACATTAATGACGCAGCAGGGATATACGGGTGACGAATTGAGCACAGCGGAGGCACTTCTTGGTCACTTTTATCCAGATGAGATACCTGACTCAAATGCTAGACATGATGAATTGAGAGGGGCGTATGAGGCTTTACCGAACTCTGAAGATGATCTACCCTTTACTGAAAATGAGATTTTGGATGTGCTATCTAAAATGAGGCCACTTAAGGCTCCTGGATTAGATAATTTGACTGCAGATATTTGCTTGAGATTTACAAGAATGTTTCCTAAATTAATTACGGACATATTCAATAGATGCCTTTCATTGGGAATTTTTCCGACAATGTGGAAAAAGGCATGTGTGAAAATATTACCGAAAGGAGGGAGAGTTAATTATACAGAACTTAAATCCTTTAGACCAATTGGTTTGCTACCAGTGTTTGGCAAAGTTTTGGAAAAAATATTAATAAACAGAGTAATATACAAAGCAGAAAATATAGATGGTCTCAATCTAAGGCAGTAAAAATCTACTATGGATGCATTAAGGGACGAAATAAATTATATCAACGAGGGGAAAAGACTAAATGAAGCTGTGGTTGCAGTGTCTTTGGATATCAAGGCCGCCTTTGACAATGCGTGGTGGCTAGCTTTGTATAATAGACTTAGACATGTCCAATGTCCCAGGAATGTGTATAAGGTTCTACAGGACTACACTAAGAACAGGGTGGTCACATTGATGTTCGGGGGTGCCAGCGGAACAAAAACCATGACAAAGGGCTGTGTTCAGGGCTCTGCCTGTGGCCCTACAATGTGGAATTTAATTCTTGATGAGTTATTGGACGTTCCCTTACCGGAAGGGTGTCAGGCCTTCGCTGACGATGTCCTGCTGATAGTGGCTGCTAAAAAGGTAATAGAATTAGAACAGAAGACAAATTCTGCATTAGAAGAGATCAAGAATTGGGGAGTGGGAGTTAAACTGGAATTTGGTCACGAGAAAACACAATTAATTGCATTCACTCTTAAGGCAAAAAAAAGCTAAGATTATAATGTACTCACAGGAACTAAATTTTGTTAGGGAAATTAAGCTACTAGGGATTGTAATAGATGAGCGGATGCTATTTGCATCACACGTAAATTATATCATCGGGAAAGTGACAAGATTGTTCCAAAAGTTATGTCAATTCACCAGGGCTACATGGGGGCCCAATCCAGAGAATATACGTACTATATATCTAGCTGTTATTGAACCCACAATAACTTATGGTGCAGGAATTTGGGGGAGTATAGCAAATAAAAAATATATAAGAAACGAACTTGCTAGTGTGCAGAGGTTATTTGCAATTAAAGCCATACGAGGATTTAGGACTATTTCAATAAGTGCTGCACTTGCAATTGCTAGATTTACTCCCATCCATATAAAAATAATTGAGCTATATAAACTTTTTATAACTAAGTGCTCGCATACTACAGAATACTTGCCTACAGATGTGACTTTGGAGGTTGTGTCTGCGCCCAAGTGTCTGCCACATGCTGCCAGACGAATTAAAATTGATTTCAAAACTATTACATCACAAATTGAATTTAACAATGAAATTAATGAACAATCACGGATGGCAGCAAGTCAGAAAATGGAGATGTTGGAGCGGCATTTGTGGTTTGGGAGGGAGGAGGTAGTGATATCATAAGGAAGTTTAAACTACACAGTAGCTGCACCGTGTTTCAGTCAGAGTTGTTTGCAATCTTTAAAGCATGCCAATGGATCGCAGAACATGGTATTTCTAGAGACACAGTTATTTGCACAGACAGCCTTTCATCATTGCTTGCGATGCAAAATATAGGAAACACTCACCCTCTAGTTGTGAAGGTTCAAAACATATTAAGCATGTTGTATTACAGTGGTACAAATGTTGAGTTCGCTTGGGTTAAAGCACATGTGGGCATTATAGGAAATGAGTTGGTGGATATAGCTGCTAAGTCTGCATCCTCATTAAGGGCAGCTATTTCGTATGACAAATTTCCTATAAGTTATGTTAAAAGAAAACTGAGAATTGATTCAACTATACAATGGCAACAGGAGTATGAGTCAAGCAATACGGGCAGGCACACCAGGGAATGGTGTCCAACCTTAGACTCGTTGAGCCGGTTTATGGATGCAACAGCTATCTCTTTTTCATTGACACAAATATTGACAGGACATGGATCCCACAAAGAATATCTTCATAGGTTTCACATAAAGGAAAATGAGACTTGCCCATGTGATTTCGGTCCAATCCTTGGATCACCTAATCAGGTATTGTCCAAGGTTCATGATACAGCGTATGGAACATGAATGCAGGTGCAATTTGTTAGGGGTGCACCCATATTTGGCGAAATAATTAAAAAAGAGGGTGCAATTGATTCTTTTATATGGTACATTGAGTACATTGTAAGTTCTCTTAAGCGGTTTAATGCTTAGTGGATAGAGCTAATTTAAAAGGAAAAAAAAAAAATAATAATAATAATAAAGTATAGGATTTCAAGGATGGGAAATAAAAATAAAAATAATGTTGGTTGCGGCTCATGCGGAAAATATAAATTGGAAGCAAAGAAAGCAAGGGCGAAGTACAGACGATTGTGCGGACTGTATGGACTGGTGCTGCATAAGACAGTTGAGACACTCGCTGAGAGCAACCGTCGTCTGCTAAAAATGGTGGAGGTCTCTCTAGTGCCACCTGAGATTGTGGCCGCGACGCTGCGTGGGAATGCAGAGGTGGGGTCGCCGGGTGAGCGGGGCCAGGTTATTACTCAGGGTCATCTTGGGGAGGATTTGGCGGAGCTGAGGAGGATAAGCACTGTTAACTTACCTCAGTACTCGCCGATCTCTTCGCCATCACCTTCCCTGTCGCTTGTTCATCATGCTGGGGAGATTGCTGCTGTGGGGGAGGCTGGTGCTCTGGCACCTCCGCCTTCCTTGATGGAGGGTGCAATCCTGCCACCCCTTCCAGAGAACCTGGATGACTTGGTGGAGTGGGCCATTAGCACGGCAGGTGAACATAATTCACCACAGCTGCCTACGCCGCCCCAGTCGCCTGGACCTTCTCGTGCTGGTTTTGCGTCACTTTCTCGGCCGTCTTTATCTGATGTGGCTCTGGCTTTATTGTCGGGGTCTTCGACGCCGCCATCGTCATCGGAATCTCTCCAAGATGGAACGAGCATTTATATCCAGGCATCGCCGTTGAGGACTCCGGCGCTCTTGGGCGTGTCTCCGGTTTCGCCGGCACCTTCTATTAACGTGGGGGTGCATGGTGGTGGTGGGGCCAGGAGTGGGTAGAGACATTTGGTGGACTCGGGGGAGACTGCGCAGAATACGATGATAGGATACCAGTGTGCACTTTGCGGCGTAGTTATGTACAATAGAAACATGAAACAGCATTTCAATCGGGTCCATTCCGGCTATCGCATAATAATATACTCTATAAAGGACCCATGTTACCCTGATGCATTTTATTTTAGAACTAAGCACAAATTAGAAAAGTGCCTAAGTCACAATAGGCGATGCCTTTATTCTGTGGATGGGGTGGCTGGAGTGGATCGGGTCTTCTTTGGGTGCTGACTATAATATATTAAGAAAACAACTTGTGTGTTCTGGGTGCACCCACAGTGATAAGCGATTCTTGCGGGGCTGGTTGGTGTTGGTGCACCCGGAACAGTTAGTTGCCGCTAAGTAATAGGTTTAGGGCTTTTGTTTTGCAATTGTATATTGTTGTATATTGATTATGTTGTATTTTATATACTATGTTTCACCTGTTTTAAATATTGTGTATTAAAAAATATATATATGTGTATGTATGTGTGTACATATATATATAAAATAAATAAATAAAAAAATATGTATATGTATGTATGGGTGTGTATAAATAAAAAAATAAAAAATAATAATAATAATAAATAAATTAAAAAAAAAAAAAAAGGGCCTTTTTAGATAGAGCAAGACTCTATCTAAAAAGGCCCTTTTTTTTCTTTTTTTTTTAATTTGTTGTTTTGTGGACCGGGGGTGCACCCGAAGAAAATTGCATTAATTTTCTGGGGTGCAACCTAGGTAACCATTTGATGTAATTATTGGGGAAATTCTATTCTGTAGTGGTGATGAATGATGATTGATGATTGATGTGGGGTACGCGGGTGCGCGGGGCAGTGGTCAGGAGCATTGAATGACAAATGTTATAAAATTATATAAGTAATGTTAATCTATATATATATAAATCTATATATATATATATATATATCTATACCAATGTCTATTATTATACTTAATAATAGTAGATTGACACTGAGCACTTATTAATAATTAATATTGAAGGTCATTGTATAGTTTATTAAATTAAACCAATGATGATTGATTCATAATTCAATTCGGTGTACTTGATAATTGAGCTTGGTGCGCCCTTGGTGTATTGTGTATTATGTGGAATGTTGCGCCATTACGTGTGCTCGGTCATCATCATCATTTTGTTATCTCATACTTCATTTGTATGTACTTAGTTATAGTGCATCTTTTGTTGTCATTTTGTTTTATTTGTGAGGAAATGGTATGTAAATGCTTCATTTATAGTTTGTGTGTTGATAAGCTAAATAAGTTAGTGTTCTGAGCATGGGTGCACCCTTTTGAAAATTGTTATAATTTGTAGTTCAATCGTGCACCTCGTTTATTACACGGTGCCTTGAGTGTATCCAGGGTAATTGACAATTTGTGTCATACCTTGGGTGCACCTAGGGTTATTGACAACTTATGTAATATCTTTATAGACTTAATGAGCTTGTGTCCCAGTCATGGGTGCACCCATTTTAAATAAATTTTAATTTAGAGACTTGTTCTAATTTGCTTTCCCGGGTGCACCACGATGATTGATTATTATGATTGGGTTAGTGTTTTGTTTTGAGATGGGTGCACCTGGCTTGAAGTATGCTCCAGTGCACCCAAGTTTGTGGTAAATCAGATATGTCAGAGTTCTGAGTATGGTGCACCTGTTTGAATAATTAGTTTGTAAGTTTATTGTAGTTAATAGTTACTTTTTATGCATTAGATGTATTTCTTATTTATTGCACGGTTACCTTGGTGCACCCAGGGTTATTGATAATTTGCGTCATGTCTTGGGTGCACCCGGGGTCGTTGACAATTTTTTAAATATCTTTATAGATTAAATGAGTTTGTGTTTTGATTATGGGTGCACCCATTAAATTTCAATATTTGTTCTAATTTGTTGTCTTCTTCTTTGCACCATGGTAATTGATTATTATATGATTGGATCACGGTTTCATTTTAGGTTGGGTGCACCTGGCTGGAGGTATGCTCTGGTGCACTCAAGGTGATAGCATGTGGTGAATCAGATATATCAGGGTTCTGAACATGGTGCACCCGTTTGAATATTTGAATATTTAAAGTTTATTGTTAATTGTAACTTTTTGTAATGGATGTATTTTTGGTTATTGTTCGGTTGCCTTGGGTGCATTCAGGTCTACTGATATATGGTATCATGTCTTGGGTGCGCCCAGGGTTATTAAGAATTTTATTATATCTTTTTAAGCTTGTGTTCTGATCGTGAATGCATCCATTTAAGTTTCAAGATTTGTTCAAATTCATTGCTCCATTGGGGCATCACGGTGATTTATTATTGTATACTTGGGTTACTGTTCCGTTTTAAGATGGTGCTCTGGTGCACCCAAGGAGATATTTTGTGGTAAACCAAGTATATCTGGGTTCTGTACGTGGTGCACCCGTGTGAATATTTAGTCTAAGAGTTTATTTTTAGTTAGTTTTTTTTTTTTTTTTTTACGTGGGGAATCCTCATGGATACCCAGCCATCGCGGGGGCGACAGCCAGGTTATGTCAGACTCTTACTGACTAAACCCCACGGTGTTCCTCCGGCCGCCATAAAGGCAGGGCCACGGGTACGTTTGCGCATTCGTCCGCGACCCCGCCGGCGTGAGCCTACTTGCGCGGGCATCGTCTCGAGTGGAGGAGGGCCCTCGATATACCCCCCTCTCAACTCCCCCAGGAATAAAGACGCCCGGTAACACCACGGACGCCTTTCTTCACGGGACCCTCGACGCGACGAATGCCCCCGCATCCGCCGCCCCAGGCCCCACAGGGCGGGGGGAACGAGCACCATGTCCCCCGCCGCCCCGTTCCTCCTCGGCCACCGAATGAACGGCGGCCGGGGTTGTGGCCCCATCCCCAGCCAACTCCGCCTCCACAGAGAAGTGCCAGGAGGGGCCCCTCTTGGGACCGTTAGCTTCGGCGGTGGTGACCAGCCACCGCTTACTAGAGCCCCCCCACCACGACAAGGTGGCCCCATGGGGGGGAACCTTTTTTTTTTTTTTTCCGTGGGGAAATCCATCATGGATACCCGACTATCACGGGGGTGACGGCCGGGTTATGTCGGACTCGAACCGACTAAAACCCCACGGTGTTTTCACCGGTCGCCATAAAGAGGGGCAACGGGAACGCTTTTGCACTAGTCCGCGGCCCCCCGGCGCTAGCTCGCATATAGCGCGCGGGCTCCAGCTCCTTGAAGGGGGAGGAGAGAGCGTCTCCCCCTTCTTTCCTCCGGCAAGATTGGCGCACGCAAACACGACGCACGCCACCTCATGAGGCCTTTCAAGAGGTGTCTACCGCCCCCGCGGCGACACCCCAGGCCTGGGTCAGGTGGCTAGTAGGGGAAAGCCGGAGGCTCTCCCCCTACGCCTGGTTCTCCGTCGGCGGCATGCGGGAGCATCGCCGTCCAGCTCCCGCTCGCGTTCCGCCGCCTCCTTCCGCGTCATGACGTCTTCGCAGAAGGAGAGAACCGCCTGCCACGACCTCTGACTATCCACCATCGCCTTAACGACAGCGGGCAATGAGAGGTCATGGCCCACCTGAGCAACGAGGGCACGTCGCTGCACATCCCAAGCGGCGCACTCCGCCAGAGTGTGCTGGGAAGTGTCCTCGTCGCAAACCCCACATGCGTGGCAACCCTTTGTCGGCTCCCTTCCCGCAATCCGACACAGATATCTCCCGAAACAGCCATGTCCCGTAAGTATCTGCGTCAGGTGGAAGGTGAGAGCACCGTGCCGCCTGTTCAGCCATTGCTCTAGTACGGGCCGAACGGCTTCGACAGTCCTTAGTCCGGTCGGAGAAGCCAAACGGTTCTCCCACTGCTGAAGAAGGAGCTGTCGAGAGTGAAACCTCCTCTCGCTAGGCGTCCTGGCGTCTGCTCTCTGCCAGTAATTGGCAGACCAGTTCCCCGCCTCCAGATCCCAAGGCGGGGATTTAGCCAAAACGCACGCCGCCTCGTAGGAAATGGTGTGGTAGCCTCTTATCACCCTGACAGCCATGGCCCTCTGTGGTCTTCGTATGAGGGTCGTGTTCTTCGCCGTCAGGGTGTCGGCCCATGTTGGGGCCTCGTAAAGGGCCATGGACCGTACCACACCCAGGTACAGACGACGACTCCCCCCGTCCGGCCCGCGGAGATTGGGCATCAGCCTGGCCAATGCGGCAGCTGCGCCCATCAATCTGGGGGCCAGATGGGTGAAGTGCTCCCGGAAGTTCCACCGGCTATCAAGGACGAGTCCCAAGTACTTCATAGAAGACCCGACCTCAATTTGGTGCCCCTCTACTGAGATGGATGAGTTTGCAGATGGCGCCCTTCTGGGTCCATGAAAACAAAGGGCCTCAGTTTTGTTGAGCGCCACCTCCAATCCCAGCGTCCTTATCCTGCCGACAATAGTTGCCACGCCTTCAGTGGCGAGATGGGCAGCCACCTCGTAGCTGTTTCCCCGTGCCAAAACGAGAGTATCATCCGCGTAACACGACACGCTTAGGCCCGGAGGAAGAGCGCCCCGCAGCACCCAATCGTAGCCGATATTCCACAGGAGGGGCATGGGGGGGAACCTAACCTAACCTAACCTAATGCTGACCTGACACATCTCTGTAAGATACAAGCAATACCAACATGCTGGCCTGACACATCTCTGTAAGATACAAACAATACCAACATGCTGACCCGACACATCTCTGTAAGATACAAGCAATACCAACATGATAACCTGACACATCTCTGTAAGATACAAGCAATACCAACATGCTAACCTGACATATCACTGTAAGATTGATTTCATTAAATATTTCAGAAGACAATTTACAGGCTGAAAACGAGTAAGATAACGATTAGTTTTTTGTATGATTTTTATAATAAATAATAGATGATTGCCATAACTTAGTTTTATTAATAATATCATGATAAAAGTTAGAATTATATATTATTCTTTAAAACCTATTCAATATTTACCAGAATAAAATTATAATGAACTTTGTTGTTTTTACTTAAAGTTTAATTATTCAAAAAAAAAAATTATAAGATGCAATATCATCTTATAATCTGAATTTACTTGTAAACTTTACGGGAACAAAATGTTAAGTGTAGGTTAGGGCTTTCAAATACCGGATTTTTTCAATACCGTGTATTAATACCGAAAAAGTTTTTCTCAATACCGGGATCCCGGGATACCGGTATTGAAAAAAAAAACGTTTTTTTTTCAGATTTGTCTTTATTTTTGTAAGTAGAAAGGAGTACGGTCATTCTAGACCCAACCGTAAAAGCTTAGTGTTCACAAACAACCATATGCTTACTTAATAGATAATTAAGCATTATTTTCCAGTATTTAAAATATTTTTATAATTTTTCGATGTATTTAACAATTTTATTATATGTATTTTCCTCTATCGAACTGGATAGGTTTTATTTTTGAACGCGGCTTCTAAGCCTGGGTCTGAAAATACATGGGCTATGACCGTTCTTCTTTCTGTAGAAGGAATTATCTCGACTAAATGTAACAAACAAGTTTTTCATTTAAAATCATTATTTATTTATATTAAAATAATTTTACGTGTCAGTCATGACCAAAATTTTATTGGAACTAACAGGTACACAGTTCGCATATGAAGTCCACTTGTTGATCCAAAATGAGTTTTAATGATCTTTTGACAAAGTTTGGATTTTGCCGTTTGTCCAAACAGCAGTGTTAGGTCATAGAAAAATAAAAACAGATAACTCAAATTATTTACAAGTCGTCGTTCACTATATTATGTCATACATATTATGTTAGGAAAAAAGTTTCTTCGCATTTTATTCAGTAGCTAAAAAATTTAACAAAACTATTGATTTGCGTATTTATCAATGAGTAATCAAATTTAAGTAAATGAAAAAATAAATATCACGTAACACCAGAGGGAATAAGGGCCACCTTTTTTTAAATCCTTTTCTATTAAAAATAATTATTTTATAAAGCCGGCAAGTGTTGCTCTTTGAGACTTTAAAGATACATAAAAAAAAAATAGTTTCATACACCGTAATTAATATAATATCTGAAACAAAATAGTAGTACTAGATAGTATATTAAAGGCCGGGTTGTTTATTAAGGTCCAAGCTCTTTTAAATCTTTTCGAAAAACCATGAAACGATATTAAATATTTTATTGAATGCATTTAAATGTGTAATATTTGTAGGAATAGTAATTATAAGCCAAATTACCATTTAACTAAAACGGGCCTTATTATGCGCTGCATATGGGCCTTATTATCCGCGCTTTTTTAAATATGAGAACTGTATGAGCCCCTAATACCGGACTCTCTGTACGCGGCGAGCGTGGCGGTCGGCTCGGACTATACGGCTGTGACCAGAGTGTTTCAACGATTACCGCACATCAACCGTACGGTACTCACATATTTAATAGGGTTCCTTCAACAATTCACGACACCGGAAGTGGTAAGTCAAACTAAGATGGATTCCGCTAACTTGGCCATGGTTTTTGCGCCGAACTGTTTGCGATGCACCTCCCAAGACCCGCGGGTCATTCTCGAGAACGCAAGAAAAGAAATGACATTCCTGAAATCGCTTATCACAAATTTGGATACGTCACATGTTCGAGATATGCTGTGACGGACACACGAAAATCTGCTGAATAATAATATTGTTAGCTTGTTAAAATAGTCACAATCTATTTTTGAACTGTACCTTTGGCTAGTTTTTTTTATAATAAGTAAAATTAAATTGATTATCAATTCTGTTATATGAACTGTGGCCTTATTCCGAGTTTGCAACCGCTAATCACGACAAGACGTTGCGCAAACTATTATATAGTATGTATTAGGTTGGTTATAATAATGCCGCCATCTTGAAATACACGAATTCTTCGCAAGTTTGAAATGTGTTATATACGTGGTGGTCGAGTTGGTTAGACCTTGGACTTAAAAACACCTAGGTCCCTGGTTCGAATCCCGGTGTGTACCAATGAGTTTTTAATTAAAATAATTATGTACATTTGTTTGACAACACCAATATAGTGCCTCGGAGAGCACGGTAAGCTGTCGGTCCCGGTTTCACTATACCAACTTGTGAAACTGTTTATAGATGGGTTATTGAGTCTATTCAAAACATCGCGACGAGCTAGCCACTTGTTCGGTGTAGACTTATACCATCGGCTACGACGAGGTGGGATTAAAAACCCCTCCGCTGGGTACCCTGGGGCCGTCTAGGCGGTCTCGGGCGCCGTAAGGCACCCGTGATGATATATATATATATATATTTTAAATATATTTTTGTAATAAGAAATACTAAGGATATGGATTATACTGGATTGGTCTTAGCTTTAGGCTTCCATGTATTTTGTTTCTCCTAATATTCAATAATATAACATCAACGTAAATCGAAATATTTCAAATGGACCTTTACTCTGGCCCTTATTACCCTCTGGTACTGACATGATGTATTTTACTTAGTTTGTTAATAGTACTGTAAAGTTGTTACATCATTGAATTACCGGTTTGTAACATTCCAAAATGAAATAAATGGGTAAAAATATTTGTGTATCACAGTGATAGTTTGTTACGATGGATTTTGTACTAAATATGAAATAAAATCACCAATACCGAGATCCCGGTATTGGACATTTCAATACTGGTATTGAAATAGTCTGAAAAAAGTCCGGGATCCCGGTATTGCCGGATACCGGGATCTCGGTATTGGAAGCCGTAGGTACTATGTAACTTTTGATAATATTATTTATTTACTAATTTATGTTTATTTAAATAACTACGAGTATGTTGTAGTACATCTTATCAATAATTTATTTAAACATAAAAGCTTAAAAAAATAACTTTCATTTTAGCCCACTTTTAACTATCTGCTTTTGTCAAACAGGAAGCAATCATCAAAAAAAATTTTTTTTTTTCCGGTAAAGTCGAGTTTTTGCGATTATCATTTTATTCTCCGGGACGGCGATGTTGAGTTTCCACGCTTATTGTAAAGCTCGGAAATAATCAGAAATAGGTGAGACATGTGCGCGCTATATCGGTCGCGGCGGGGCGCGGCGAGGCGGGCGCAGTGATGATCGCGCTGGCGCACTGGGTGGTCGTGCTGT
The DNA here is from genome assembly GCA_947458855.1 of Monopis laevigella. Taxonomy (NCBI): domain Eukaryota; kingdom Metazoa; phylum Arthropoda; class Insecta; order Lepidoptera; family Tineidae; genus Monopis; species Monopis laevigella. The sequence continues at coordinate 24,281,771 of OX381586.1, read as the reverse complement.
GTGCGTGCGCGCGCGCAGCTTCGGCGCGGCCGGAGTTGCTGGTGGGCGCGGCGCACGCGGACGCGGCGCGCGCGCTTGGCGTGGCGGCGGCGGTGCGCGCGGGGCTGGCGGCGGAGGCGCGGCGCGCGGGGGAGGGCGCGCTGCACGACGCCGCCGAACCGGGGGAGCCGCTGGCCGCGCTGCGGGCGCTCTGCAACCTCGCCGTCAGTATACACTCTCACACCTAACATCTCCGAACAGCCCCGCCTCGCGGAGTGCGTTCCGATGACCGCTTCAACTAACGAGCTCTCATTAACATCACAAAAGAAAAGCCCAAAGAAAGTTATTTTAAATCGGTAGACTCATATCATCGGCTACGACGAGGTGGGATTAAAATCCCTACGCTGGGTACCCTGGGGCCGTCTAGACAGTCTCGGACGCCGTAAGGCACCCGTGAAGATATGTCTGTATGTATGTTATGGCGGTATCGGTATCCGCAAAATTTCCTAAGTAGCTCGTCCGGGATTTTTATCTTCGGTCTACAATGTTTCAGGGATAATAATAATATCTAAGATTTTTTAAAAAACGGGGCTGATTTATACATACCTATTTTAGATGACTTAAATACTCGGTCTTAGTAAATTTTCTAATAGTAACTTTAATAATTCTAATGAATTCTCTGATGCAAGATAATAATTTGCGATTTGCTAAATTCTATTCCTGTCATTACTTAAAGTTAAATGAATATTATTTAGTAAACATAGATAGACAAATATACATAGAATAAAAATAGAAAATTGTTTTTAACTCAATTTCTTTCTGGTTAATTAATTATATTTCGTTAGTTGATCCTAAACGATTCACGTTGTAATATATGTCTTCCGAAACATTGATCATCTTACCAAAAGTTTGTTCTGATAATGATACTTTTTGTTCTTCTAAAATGTTTTACTAAATGATCTTATTTACTTAACGACTAATTTTAAGTACAAAGTCGCTTTCCATCTTCTTCAGGAAAGCAAATCTGTTTATTCTTTTATTGACGTTACCAATGTGTTCCTTCCATTTTAACGTATTGTCTATGTGGTTGCCCAAAAACGTCACTCATTTTGATTCATTAATAGTTTTACCATTAAAATTTATATTCAATTTAAAATTATTAAAATTCATGTAATTAGTTTTATTCAGATTTATTTCCAAATTATTATTATTAAGCCAATTTATTATTAATTTTAATGTGTTATCAATATCGAGTTCATGCTGATTTCTACTATATTTTCTTTCTGTGCTTACAATAACCGATATATCATCAGTATAATGCATGCAATTGTGATTAATAGTTTCGGGTAGATCATTTATATATACCAAAAATAATAATGGTCCGAGTACGCTACCTTGTAGTATACCCAATTCTTTATATTTAAAATTAGACCTATACTTTCTAACAATTTTGTCCCTATCAAGCCTTATTATTTCGACACATTGAATTATATTTTCTAGATAGCTTTTTATCCACAGTGGGGCAGGTCCCCTTATGCCATTAATGTATAGTTTGTGTAGTAGAAGGTCATGCGAAACAAAGTCGAACGCCTTTGTCTTGTCAAAGAAAAGTGTGGAGGTATATTTTTTTGAATTTTTATGACATTAGTATTAATTAGGTTAAATATTGCAAGTGAGTTGATTTGTTTTTTCGAAACGCATATTGATCTTTTTTAATTTAGTGAAAAAGTTGTGATTTTACAATGTATTGATTTTTCGAATATTTTAGAGAAGTTGGGGATTAAAGTAATGGGCCGATAATTTGTTAAGTCGCATTTATTATTCTTTTTAAATAAAGGCCTCACAGTAGATATCTTGAGTTTATTAGGAAAACAACCTGTTTCCAAGAAAAGGTTGATAAGATGTGTTCGGGGTGAACTTATGTTGGTTAGGTGGTTAAATGATACGAGGAAGGTTGGTTTGGTATAAAAGGATTTAATATAAGAAATGGTAATAAATGGTTTGGTGTGAGGAACACGCGGAATGGTCGACGTCCGATCGTGTACTGTCGCAATACAATTAATTAAGTATTTGCGTCATATTAAATAAACGCTGACCGCGTGCATTCCTCGCTATTGTACTTCGTACATGTTCCCGAGGGAGAAGATACAAAAGCTAGCTAGAAATGATGATGGTACAATATGATTAAACAATTATACTAAAATATTCTTAGTGTCCATTAATAGTCCTTAATAGTCACTATGTTTTAATACACTACTGTTCTAATTCAATAAATTTACGAAAGGTAGGTGACACAATAGGCGCTCTTTTACTCAAGTCATATTTTTTAAATGATTCACTAACACATTCACTATTTAAACACTGATCACTAAAACTACGTTGCGCACTATCGATATATTTTTTATTTTCTAACTTATAACACTTTTGGTCACTTAAACACTGATCACTTAAACTACGTTGCTCTCTTGGAGGTTTGGGCGGTCCCAGCCCGGACCCCGCCAAGAGTTGCAGCGGGCGGGCCGCCGGTGCGAGCTCCTGCGGCCTGCGGCGGTCCCGCCCGCGCACACGTCGCACCACGTACATGATGGCCGCAGCCACCAACCCTCCGCATATCAGGTAGCTGATGACGTAATGGTGAATATCATGCGACGACAGCTGATTGCTTTCTTCTACAATTTTATTAGCTTCTTGCTTTATATGATTTATTTGGTTACCAATATTTATTAACTCACTCTGGTTGATACTCGTATTTTGGTAATTTGAACTCATTTCAGGCATTCGCAAGTTAATTATTTCGTTAATTGGTGGTATTATTATGGGTACAATACTTGGTTTTATACTTACATTATTTGTTTGTTGCTTATGAGTGAAAAAAGTTATATTATCGCTTTTAATGACGCAGCCGCTTTGCAAGGTTACGATGCCGGCCTTGTCGAGCCGTTCCACTGAAATATGATCCTTGCAAATCATTTTTATTATACATTGTTTGCAACACGAGTATAAGAATGTATTTAACTTACTTAGTGAAATCCAGGTGTCTTTGCACTCTATTATGCCTACCTTACATTTCTGAGAAATCTGGTCTTTTACACATAGACTTCCTTCGAACTTAGTGGTGTAAATTGGTTTATGAGTAGGGCATAATAATAATTTTGAATGGTAATGAGAACAGGTTTGAATTTCATTTTCAGTTAGTGGTATAAATGAATCCTTTTCTAAGTTTATCGCAATGTGGTCTGCTATGGGTTCAAGAACAATCATGTTATAGTCAACTGGTTTTGGGATTGGTATTAGATGGTATAATTGGTATCTATCTCTGCTCACTAAAGGAATTTTAATTTCAATAAATAAATATGTACTTGTCATTCTTGCTTTCGCAGTTAATAAATGATAAATTTGTGGTAAATCGCTATGAACATTTTCTATTGGTAAAGAAAGTTCGCTCGAAATCTGACCTGATATAAGGTTTAGTTCAGAAATCAACTGATCTGGTGATAATAGATGTATATTAAGTTTTTCATTTGATACGTTGGTTATGGTGTCAAGAAGCGTATCTTGAATGCTTTTTAAGTTCATAATAATTCCATTAGCTGTTATGATGATAAGGAAAACTCATTCATTTGTTCTAGTTCTTGCATCTCTGTTTGTATAGTATTCGTACGTTTTTCTAAGTTGTTGATATGTTGGTTAAATATTTTATGATGTTTGTTAATTATGCCTTCCATTCTTTGTAGTAGGTTGTACTCAGATTCTACTATGGACGTTTGGTTTTTCCATAGTAGGGCCAAATGTTTTTGGTTTTCTCGTATCATCGCTATATCGTTTTGGTATTGTTCAGCAAACTGCTCGTCTAGCACGCCAAACAGGCTGTGTGCGACGTTGCCGACCGCGTTTATTAGGCCGCGTCGGGGTCTGTTTTGGTTTGAGGGAAAATTTTGGTTAAATAAAATTTTATTATAATATTTCAACTCGCTGAAACAGTGTCGCAGGTACACCTGTGACACTGCGACACACATAATACACCTGCGACACACATAATTAAATCACAATGAGTTTTTATCTTAATTCTCTCGCAAAGTTGTTCTAAATGATTTATATATTTTTCAGTTAACTCATTACTTTGCCAGTAAGAATTCATATCATAAAAAACAACAAGCTTCCACTCATCTCGTATTAGTTTCAAGTTATTTAATTGGTCAAAATAAATGGTTTGGTTGTTTCGTAGAGCGGTCACTTGAATGTTGCAAGTAATTGGTGAAATTAAAGAGATAAACAATAATAGTGCCATTGTTATGAAGTTGCAGCAGGTTTTTCTTGGTTTAGGATGTTTTAATGGTTGGCCGGCAGCCTTAAACTTCTTGTCGTGGGTTGTACTTTGTTGAGTGGTTTGGTTTAACAATTCTGGTTTTTTGTCAATAGGGAGAAAAGATAATTTGGTTATAGGTCTTTTAATAGTACCCCCCTTGGTTTTTAGTGTCACTACTCTTACAAGGCCGTCAGAACCTGGATGCAGCTCCAGTACTCTTCCTAAAGCCCATTTCCCCGGCTGGCTGTGTGTGTCGTGTATCATAGCGATGTCATTTATTTCAAAGTTTTTAATTGGTTTTTTCCATTTAGATCTAATTGATAACTGAGTGAGATATTCGGACTGCCATCTCTTCCAAATGTCGTGGTAAATTTTTTGGGTTAGATGCCATCTGGTGCGTTCGTCCTTTTCAGTTTCTATAATAGTTAATAATGGACCGCTAGATAGGAAATGCGATGGTGTAAGAAAATTTATGTCATCGGGATCTTCGCTAATGGCGCACAATGGTCGTGAGTTAAGGCATCCTTCTAGCTGTACGAGGAGGGTGTTAAACTCTTCATAAGTAAGTTTTTGATCTCCGAGCACTCTTTGTAAGTGATATTTGAGACTCTTTACGGATGCTTCCCAAAGTCCACCAGCACTGGGCCACGATGGTGCATTGAAGTGCCACCTTATCTCCATATCTGATATGGTGTTAAAAAACGCGTCGTTCATCATGGTTAATTTTTGATGTATAATTTCTTTTTGTATCTTGGTGTTAGCTCCAACAAAGTTAGTTCCGTTGTCGCTATAAATGTGACCTGGAGATCCTCGTCGGGCAGACAGTCTGCGTAAAGCCGCTATAAATGCTGACGATGACAGGTCGGATACTAACTCAAGGTGAACGGCCTTTGTCACCATGCATACAAAGACAGCTACATATCCTTTGGTACATTTAACACCTCGTCCTTTACTTGATTTTACATCAACGTATCCTGTATAGTCGACTCCCGTATGGTAGAAGGGTCGAGTGGGATTAGTTCTGGCCAAGGGTAAATCTCCCATTAATTGGTTTTGAATTACAAATTTTGTTTTTTGACATTTTATACATTGGCGTAATTGCTTTTTTACTGCGTTGTTGCCGCCAATTATCCAAAACTGTCGTCTCAGCTCGGCTAATGTAAGACGTGCTCCTGCGTGAAAAATTTTCTTATGAGCTTGCTCAATAATAATGTCGGTTAAATGGTGCGTATGTGGTAGAATTATTGGGTGTTTCTGGTCGTCACTTATGTTAGCGTATTTAATTCTTCCGCCAACTCTTAATAGACCGAATTCATCTATAAATGGATTCAAAGATATTAGCTTGCTATTCGAATCAATGTTATAATTGTTTTTTAGATTATTTATTTCTTGAATAAAGGAACCTTCTTGCACTTGTTTTATTTTTATTTATTTTTATTTTAAAGATTTATTGAATACAAACGACACATACAGATATTAACAGAAACAGATTTTTAACAAAATACATACATATGTGACAACAGCGTATTCACAGAAAGTTATACAAAATAAAAAGAAGTGTGACAGGACTGTTCTTATTCTTATATAATATAAATAAGCAATATAGGTACTTAGATAAGTAGGTATATACACATAACAATAAATTATATATAATATTTGTTTATATACTTACACATAATTATATACAGATTAGAAATAATATATAAACAATAATTAGATTGTAGGTTTTAGAAGGGATTTTATTCCACTCTTATACTTGCCAACTGAGCTGTTAAAAATGTCGAGGGTAACAAAGCGCGTATTATATACAGTGCACATACGGTGTAGTGGGGCGCGTAGACCGGCATTGGTTCGGCTTGGTTGTAGATGGAATAACGCTTGTGACCTTGTGTTGTGTTTAGGCACCCGAAAGTGCAGAAGTTCCAGAAGATCAGGACAGTCAATATGATTGTGCAGCAATTTAAACAAAAACATGGCATCCAATCCGGCACGTCGCTGCTGAAGGGTTGAGGTTTTAAATTTACTTATTAATAAGTCATATTTCATATATTTATGATGGCATCTAAAACTTACAATTTTAAGAAATTTTCTTTGAATTTTTTCTATACTGTTATTGTAAGTGTGGTAATGGGGATTCCATATAATTGATCCGTATTCTAAGATTGGTCTAACAAGGGAATTAAAAAGTGTTATGTAGGTGGTTGAATTTTTAAATGGAACCGCTGTACGTAAAGTAAATCCCATAAGTTTGAAGGCTTTGTTTATAATGTTGCTAATGTGAATGTCAAGAGTCAGTTTAGAGTCCAGTGTAATTCCTAAGTCGCGTATATTAGTAATATTCTCTAATGGATGTCGGTCAATAGTATAGGTTGTCATTACAGGAGTTATTTTTCTTGTGAAAGTGATAGATTTACATTTATTTATATTATATTAAAGTATATTTAGCCTTTTTAATTTCAGTCGTGGTTAAATATGTTGTTTTATTTATGTTACGTGGAAGTGCTCGTAATATCCAAGCAAGAACCCGATACGTTCGTGTGAAATTACTATATTTATAAATTAGATTATTTATGATGTCATTCTCATATGGTGTGGTTACGACATTGGTTTGTGCTGACCTTTTAATTTCTTCTTGAGTGACGTAGGTTGGTTTGGTTTTTATATTTTGGTAATTGAATGATGCAAGCCATTGTGGCCCATTCCACCAAATCTCATGTTTTGACAATCTTTCGGTGGTCAAGCCTCGACTAGCGCAATCGGCGGGATTTTCTAGTGATTTTACGTAACTCCAGTTTTCACGAGGCATGATTTCCGTGATCTGTTTAACCCTGTTTCCGACGAATGGCTTCCATTTGTTAGGGTCGCCGTTAATCCACCCAAGCACGGCTGTCGAGTCCGACCAGCCAAATATTTTGATGTTATAGTTTGAGAGATTCCTATACACTGTTTGCATTAGTTTTGAAAGTAAATGAGCTGCACAAAGCTCTAATCTTGGTAAAGTCACTACTCTTTTGATTGGTACTAGGCGTGATTTAGCTGCTAAGATTACTACGGAAGATTTTTGGTTTATTGTTTGTGTAACTTTACAGTATATTACACAAGCGTATGCTTTGGTCGATGCATCGCAAAAACCGTGAAGTTCAATATTATTATTTTGATGACAATGCAACCATCTAGGTATTTGAAGGGTGTCAAGAAATTGCAAATCAGATTTGCTTGTATTCCAATCATGAATTATTTCTTTTGGTAAAATATCATCCCAATTTAAGTCAAGCTTCCAAACTTGCTGAAAAAGTAATTTATGTTTAATTGTCACTGGAGATATCCATCCGAGGGGGTCGAATACCTTTGAAATATCGGAAAGTAGTGTTCTTTTAGTTAATTTTTCGTTTGGCAATGATGAAATTTTAGCTTAAAATGTGTCTCTCGTCTTTATGGGGATGCCATCGTAGACCCAGCGTTTTCGTAGATTCTTGGTGCTTAAATTCGAATGTTTGTTCTTTTCTACGTATATCGTTTGGGTCGTCTAATAATTGCTCTGCGTTTGATGTCCACTTACGAAGGTTAAAACCTCCTGACTTCAGCAGATTCATCAGTTCGGCTTGAAGTTTTTTAGCTGAATCTATGTTATGATGTCCATGTAAAAGATCATCCATGTAGAAGCTGTTCTCCAGAACCTTACTTGCTTCTGGATATTGTTTCTCTTCGTCCTTGGCCAATTGTTTTAGTGTCATCATAGCTAAGAATGGTGCGGCCTTGGTTCCGTCCGTGACAGTCATTAATTTATATTCACGCAGTGGCTGTTCTGGTGAGTCTCTCCATATAATTTTCTGGTAACGTTGGTCGTTGTCGTTTATTAAAATTTGTCTAAACATTTTTTCTATGTCAGCAGTAAATGCTATTCGATATTGTCTCTATTTTATTATAAGGGAAACCAAATCTTGTTGTAGGTTGGGCCCACTGTACATAAGGTCATTGACACTGTAGCCCGTAGATGTTTTCGCTGACGCGTTAAATACGACACGAGTAGCCGTTGTCGTAGAATCCGCGCGCATAACACAATGGTGTGGTAAATACGACTCAGCTATTTAATTATTCCGAGTATTTAATTGCATGTGACCTAAATTAATATATTCTTTTATAAAGGCGATGTAATCTTGCGCAATATGTTTTTTATTACTAAATTTATTTTCAAGTTGGTGAAATTGTGCGATTGCCTTTTTTCTTGAATCGCCCAATTTTTGGTCAATTTCTGGTTTTAATGGTAGCCTAACAACATAGCGTCCATCGGGTTGACGTTTTGTTTCAGATTGGTATTGAAGGATGCAAAGGTTATCTTCCAGGGATAAATCATCTGACCCGTCAATAGGTTCCTCAATGTCCCAAAATTGTTTAATCTCCTCGTTGTTGTTGATAACAACGTTACAGTGGTATGAAGATGTCACATTACCACATAGTATCCAACCGAAGTGTGTATGTTGTACTATGGGCTGGAAAATGTCTTCCTTTCTTATGCCATGTAACATAATTGAAGCGTAAACCTCGGCGCCAAGCAATAAGTCTACCTGACGACTTTTGTAAAATTGGGGATCTGCTAATTCAATCTGGTCTAAGTATGTCCAAGAGGGTTTTATAAATGATTGGTTTGGTAGCTTGTTAATTAGATTTTTCATTATAAATGTGTCAACATTAATGGTAAAATCTGATTGAAGGGATGATATTGCTACATTTATCACACCTTTGCAGATATTTTCTTTCGTTCCGATGCCGTAAATTACCCCTTTGCACCATTGTCGAGATATCTCTAATTTCTGGGCAGCTTTTTCAGTAATAAGGGAAGTTTGTGACCCCTGGTCGATGAGGGCTCGCATGGTATAGTAACTTCCATCGGCTGCTCTAACTTTAACCATCGCAGTGGGTAATAAAATTTCCGAAGTACCTTGGGTTACGTGGCTCTTACTTTTAGTTTGCATGACAACGGATTCTGGTGATACGTTGGTAACTGGTGACACGTGTAATGCATTATGCAATAATGTGTTATGTTTTTCTTTACAATGCCGACAAGTTTTTTCTGACGTACAACTGTTTCCATTATGATTGAATAAGCAATTTTCGCATATATTGTAATTTGAAATTATATTAATTTTTTCCTTATTATTTAATTGTCGGAATTTTTTACACAAAAATAAGGCATGGCATAATGGACATTTTTTATTATTTATAGATTTGGTACTTGAATAATTGCCACTATTTTTGTGTTCTGATTTGTACCGATTAAGATAGTGTGGCTTTTGTTGGTTGTTTTGGTTCTGTTTGGGTGGTTTAGTAAATTCTTGTTTGCGTCTAGCTGTTTCTAGCGCTATGAATTTACCCTCTAAGTAGGAGAGAAAATCCTCTAGGGTTGGTAATTCTCGCGACTGTACCAATGACTCAATATAGTCGCCGTGAGATTCTGGATCTAATTTTTGAGAGACCAGATATACTATGAGAGGGTTCCAAGACTTGATATCGATGCCCATGTTTTTTATTGCGTTCAGACATTCATTGGTAGTGTCGTGAATTCGTTTTATTTGAGCTGACGACTGTTGCTTCATTTCCGGCATCGACATAAGTACGTTCATATGATGATTAAAAATTAACTTTTGGTTATTGTACCGATGGTTTAGGAGTTCCCAACTAATTTGATAATTTTCGGAGCTAATACGGAGATGCTGGATTAATTTCTCAGCTTCGCCCCTGAGTTTACTTTTTAAAAACTGCATTTTTTGTGCATTGGATATGGACCTATTCATGTGTATAGTCTCATTGAATAGGTCTTTAAAGGAAATCCATTCTTGGTAGTTTCCACAGAAAGTTGGTAAGTCTATCTGTGGTGTTGCTTTCTCCCGATGCGAAGCGTCCCACATTCGACTATTGATATCTTTTTTGATTTCAATATATTGCCGTTCGTATTTGGTAAATAATTCGTCGTATTCCTGGTCTTCTAAGTCTAGCTGACTGTCGATCTCCCAGTGTAATACATCAATAGCAGACCACCTGTTTTCTACTATTCTCAAAACATCCTGAAATTCCCATTTTTCAGACAGAGTCTTGAGAGATATTTGTGCAATTGTTCGAGTAAATGCTTTAAAATTACTATTTTGTTTTCTCATAAAATCTTTTATTGTTTGGTTTTGCTTGCCGTTGTTAATGGACTCTATTGGTTTTCTGTGAACCATGGTTTGATCTATAGGTATTTTATGTGATGGTGGATCGTATTGGATTGAGCTGGTTTGGTTTTTGGAGGTGCTCGGACGATCTATTGTTTTAACCTTGGGCGTGTCTAAAGTAGCCCTCTCATTTTCACTTTGAGACGTTAAATACTGTTCTAAATATGATTTTGTAATATTGTAATTAGCTTGCACTTGAGCGAGTTCGTCATTTATAAAATATGCGTGGTCTTGAACTTCATAGTTCAGAAGAACTTCATGGTTATACTGGAAGTCCTTCCAGTATGCTTCTAAATTTTCCAATCGACGTTTCGCATGTTGGGAAGTCTTGCGATCAGCTCCATATTTTTTAAAATTTATGAATATCTTACTCACCGCATCCTTGATTTGGTTTTGAGTTGTAATAACTTCTTCCATTATGTTGTTTATGGTAGACAAATAAATGGAATGGTCTTACTTGTTTGGTTGTGAAGAATGTGTCTCCACAGCACTGGTTTATAAAAAGCCGAAATACGTCACTAGGCTACACTATGTCCCGCCTACCGATGGCTCGGTGGACAAAAAACTCCGTGCACGTGGCGCGAGTCCCGACTTTTTCAAAGCTTGAAGGACCAATATGTTCGGGGTGAACTTATGTTGGTTAGGTGGTTAAATGATATGAGGAAGGTTGGTTTGGTATAAAAGGATTTAATATAAGAAATGGTAATAAATGGTTTGGTGTGAGGAACACGCGAAATGGTCGACGTCCGATCGTGTACTGTCGCAATACAATTAATTAAGTATTTGCGTCATATTAAATAAACGCTGACCGCGTGCATTCCTCGCTATTGTACTTCGTACAAGATGGGTTAAATTAGTAATAATTTCGGATTGACATGACTTTATAACCTTAGTACATATTATTAGACTTCTTCCGGAAACCCTAAATAATACTCACGAAATAAGTGTTTTAGCTTCATGTATATTTTACTTAAAATGAATAACAGTGTACATTTACAATCAAATAGGAAAAACAAATAGCGCATCAGAAAGCACGACCTCCACGCGCCACGGTTTCTCGTTGACAGCCTTCTTTTTCTTTTTTCTATTTTTCGCGGCCAAGGAGATTGTCTGTGAAAATGTCAATATGTAATACTCAACTTATTTTCTTGAAAATGCTAACAGACGGCCATTCTGCTCTGGGGATGACCTCTTCCCCAAATTCAGCTCGGCCATTCAGTGTTGGGTATGTCCTCACACCACTAGCTCTTCTGAATAATCTCTTTGATTAAGTACATAGTTATTAATTCTTAACTTTAATTAAACAAATAAAATAAACAACAGAGGGCCGATTACGCGCACTAGGTAAGGCCAAATATAAAGGGTGTACGTTATTATGACGTAAACCATATTGGGCGTCATACGAAATTAATACATAATATGCCACCATAGTAGGTAAGCGTCGAGAGTCTCGCTCGGCGCTTTCGCTCGACTCGACTCGAGACGAAATCAAACGGCGTAGTTGCCATACAAATACTAAATTCCTGTTAATTTATATAATTATAACTAAATTATTCTGAATAATGATAAATATTAGTATAAAAATAATTATTGTGAAAAAAATTATAATAATAAGCTTGATTCTTATTATTATTATTTTTTACACTAATAAATCATTATATATTAAATAATTTGGAAATGATGTGTACATCTCTCCCAATGTACAAATCAGACTTTTTTTTACATATTAATATAAATCAAACCAATGTTACAATATGTGCGCCTTTGATGTTTCTTTTTTTTCCATAAATGAAATGAAGTAAAAGAAAATAGTTATACATATAAATACAAGATCATCTGTAAACCAAGTTGGTACCACACTAGGGATGTTTTATAATTATAATGGCCGCGCTATGGGGATTCTTCAATAGATGCACAACTACACTAGGAGCTTCTCACAAATATTTAAATATAATATTATCACTATTAACATAGTTACCAAAGTAGTCACCACACTAGGGGTATTATCTAATTATTATGGCCCCGCTTGGGGCTTCTTCAATAGATACACTGCTACACTAGGAGCTTTATTATTTTTATTCAAATATTTAAATGGGTTATAATATTTGGATTTGGGAATTTAAGTACCATATAATTATATAAGTTGACCACACTTGGGGTCTCACTATTATACTTTTCGCATAGAGCCCAGTATCAGCTAGAGCCACCGCACATGCTACTAGAGAGTTTTTGATGTCCGCTCTCTCGCGAAGCCTTTGATGTTTTTTCAGTGTTGAGTGGGTAACTCTCCATCGATACTAGCTGGTATCTATACTGTAAATACAGGGATGGAAAACTTAAGGTTTAGATTAAGAGAATTCAGACAAAGAATCGTCACTATTAGAACCAATTTCACAACCAGCAGGAGGAGAATGCATTGTAATCCAAGGTTAGATAAACCTAACAATACGGTAAATTTTAAAGGAACCACGAAATATTGGGGCTATTTTTTATTTTATTTTTTTACTTTTACTTTATCAAGGTTTATGATTCGTTATCATGCCCAGATCATCCAACTGAATTTTTTTGGCGCTCTATTTTTATCATACGCACATTTTTCTGATATTATTCTATATTTTTATTATTTCATTTAAATCTTTATTGCATAAAATTACAAAGGGGACTTAATGCCGCTATTCTCTACCAATCAAACCTTTGGGACAATCCAAGCAGTTATTTAAATTCTTTTCTATACGTTTAGTCTTAGTTCTTTACTTTTCAAGTTTCTCATTTGTTTAGTTTGGTCTTACGCTCCCTTATTATCTACTCCGACTGTCCAATTATTCTTTGCCTAAAAACTATTTAAGCTGGTGACGTACCAGTTTAAATTTAATAATAATTTAAGTTTAAGTTCAGCTTCATCAGCTACCGTTTTGCGGATAAGCCAAGTCTCAATATATTTATATAAAACATTATTAAAGAATTTTAATATTGATATGCGTCACTATAAGATGCTGTTAATTATTACGTAACAACTTAATGCTTCGAGTACGGAGATTCCAGACACAATTGATTTTCAATTGTTATGGACCACGATCGTGGTCTTAGAGACTGGACGTATTAAGACAGAAAGCCGCTTAAGTAGAGACTGAATAAATTAATAACCGACTTGGTATTACATGGATCTCACAACTTTTTACCGCAGAACAACTGAGTTGCGAGACTTGGTTTTTTTGACAAGTATTGTTTTTGATGAGATCTCATTTCTTTTTGTATTTTGTAGACAGTTCTACTTTTTTCCTTTTCGGTACCTTCTACTTATTGTATATATGTATATCTACCAGCAACGAATTTTCTTAAAGCCCTCTCTCTGACTTATGAACTTTTCTTATTTTTGTAGGTAGCCTTCCGTTTTCTCTTCGGGAATACCCATTTTTTGCTCGATTTGGCAGGGGCACTACCATGCGCCTATATTTATATGGGACTAGCTTAAACCCGCGGCTTCGCACGCAATAATAATAACTGCCGTAAAACATCGTTACGAATAAAGCCAATATAGAAAAATTTAACTGAAGACTTGGCTGTATGGACTTAATTTTCTTTGCGGTCTTTTCTAGATTTTTTAGTTTTTCCTTGATTCATACACCAAACACTACTTATATTCCAAATTAGAAGCTTCTAGGTCTGCTAGAAGTGCCTTAGAATTTTGATGATCGGTGAGTCAGTGAGTGACAAAATTAAGAAATTTGACCCGTTATAATTCTTAAAAATACTGGTTCAAATTGAATGAAATTTGAAATATACGTGTCTTTACAATGCCTGCATGGTTACTGAAAATTTCAGTCTTCTAGTTTTATCCACAACGAAGTTACAGGGGGTCGAAAATGGTCTGAATTGCTTCGAGAAAAGGATTGTACGGCCGTGACGCTTTTTTGCTCGACTTGGTGGGGGCACGGCCGTGCCCCCAGATTACACAATATTTGTTAAAATTTATATTTAGGTAAATAATTGTGTAAACACAATCAGTAACAGCTTCATTATCTACAGTTATTTATGTAAGATGAAGGACACAAAAGGAAAAGCATATAACAAGAAAATATTATGTACACAGACAATACCTGACATTTAGCTTGACAGAACCTCCATGACTGACTTTCTATAAGGGCTTCGAGTAAGCCGAAACCAGTTAACATCATGAAGACCTTCATTATAACTTGACATTATGTGATTGAGAGTTATGATCTCTGTTTTCCCATAATTAGAAAAAACCTAAATGGATATCTAAAGAAATTAAACATTGTAGAAGAGACAATTACTACTAAAATATGTAAAACATCCAACAAATGACAATAAAAATAATATATATATAAATATCATCGTGGGTGCCTCAGACCGCCTAAACGGCCTCAGGGTACCCAGCGGAGGTGATTATTTCACCTCGTAGTAGCCGATGGCAAGAGTATAACAGATGATAAGAAACAAATATTTAAATCTTATTCTAAAAAATATATAAAAAAAACAGAAATCTAATTTAGAAGGCACAAAATGATTAAAGCATTAAAACATCTAATAATAAATCAAAACAACTAACAGGAAAATTATAAATGAATAAAAACTTAACCCACCAAAATATGATATTAAACAAAACAGAATAATAATAGGCAATCCAAGAGAGATAGCTCAGACGAACATTTTATAAATCAATCCCAACGGAATCTACCTTAAAATAAAGCATATTATACAGACACATGCAAATACAATAAAGCGAACTCTATGTGTATATATCCGTCGAGTACCTACTACACCAACATGTGTTTATGATATTATTAAGGGATTACGCAGTACAAATGGTACCGGACATGACAATATTAACACTAAAATCATTAAACATGTAGCATTAGAAATATCTCCAGTCATAAGTTTTATAATTAATTTATGCATGGAGCAGGAAATATTACCAAATGTAGGTACTAAAAATTTCAAGTGTTTGTATTTTCTTTTTCGTTAAAACGTCTTTTCAAAAAGAAAATAAAGATAACATGGATTTCTACAGACCAGCATTATTGTCAATTATTATTTTTTAAAGTTATTGAAGAATTTATCTAATAATTTGTACATATTTTTTGAAAACTAATAATATATTGATTAATAAACAAAATAAATTCAGAAAAATAAAAAAAAACATTGATCTATACATGGATCTGACTAAAGCGTTAGACTGACTACGTAGACCATGATATATTATTGCATAAACTGCATATTTACAGTGTCAAGTGAATTATTCTAAACTTTATGAAATCTTATTTTACAGGTAGTAGTTTACAGGAGAATAATGGGGACAAGGTATGTGCTAGGTCCCCTTATTTTCTTATTTTATATCAATGACTTACCAAATGCCACACAATATCCTACTATATTATTTAGAGATGACAGTACTATTTTAGATTTTTTTTTTTGAGGATAATAAGCAAACATTAGATTTTGAAATTTGTTCTACACTATTTATTTATAGCAATATTCAGGAATTTTATAGTACAAATATTTACACAATAGATACAGATTGATATGCAATATTATCCAGTGGCTAAACAATAATAAATTAAAACTAAACTTATCAAAAACTAATAAAATAATAATAATTAACGCAGTTTAGACAAAAAAAACTATTCCACCTATACAAAGTACAAACTATTTAAATGAAAATGTAGAAGAAATGAAGTTCACATTTATTTATTTTTATATTGGTCTAACGATAAATCATCAGTTAAATAGGATGAAACACGTTGAAACAGTTTCTACAAAACTTAATAGGTTTTCATATGATCTGTATAGGTCAACGAAAGTAGTTAAAGAGCAAGCTGTGATGACTGAGTATTATGGCTACGTGGTGACTATTAACTATTAGATATGGAGTAATATTCTGGGGCTATTCCACCAATCGTGAATTTACATTTAGAGCCCAGAAAAGATGCATAAGA
Source organism: Monopis laevigella (assembly GCA_947458855.1). Taxonomy (NCBI): domain Eukaryota; kingdom Metazoa; phylum Arthropoda; class Insecta; order Lepidoptera; family Tineidae; genus Monopis; species Monopis laevigella. The sequence goes on along the minus strand of OX381586.1, from coordinate 24,265,320 downwards.
GCTATATGTCAATTAAAACCAACCGAAAGCTGTAGACAACATTTTAAAACACTAAAGATTTTAATACTTCTGTCAGTATACATATACGAAGTCATTGTGTTTGTAAAGTATAATCAAAATGTATTAAAAAAAATATAAAAGTATTAGATATAAAGATAAAATCTATCCAGCACAACAAAGTACATCGCTATTATTTATTTATTTATTTAAATATGATACTCACGACAAGATGTAGCCATTACATTGTTGTAAAAGGCTTAAGGTACACAAATTGAGCTAACATCTGGACTACATCTTACTATTATGAGTATACGATATAATATTTAGTACGATACAGTATTTTAGAATAAAAGACTTAATATAAAGAAAGAAAAAATCAAAACTACATGCAATACATTAAAGCAAACAAACTAATATAATGAATAATAAAACACAATCAAGCTACAACAAATCTATTTAAAACAAATCAAAGTATTGTGGTAATAATTAATAACTTAGAGAATATTTTGTAATGATCTTTTTAAATGGCTAGAGTCAAAGATATCAATGTCCCTGTGCCTGCTACTTACCTCATTATACAACCGACACATTCTAACTATAGGGTTAAAATACAAAGTATTATTTTTGTACATCTGCAATGTGAACGTACTAGGAAGACGACACGACTTTTATGTCGTGTGTTAAAGTTTATTGTCAACAAGTTAGGTGAATCTATCCTACCGTGAATAATATTAAGTAAAAGCATATCGGAATGGCACCAAAAAAATATGGTAAATTACCAACTAGCCTTAGAAATTTGCAAGATCTAAATACATTTAGACATTGCGCTAAAGATTTTATTATTTAAGAAAGGATTTTATAAAGTGGAAGAATATCTCTTGAGAACAAACTTATATTAATTTAATTATTTATAACATTGATAATTATAACGATAGTGATAATAATTTTAAATAATAAAAGCAATACAATAATAAATGCTAATTATAACGCAAACGATAATGAAATGAAAACAAAATGAAAGTATTATTATAATGAAATTGGTAATAATGAATATTGTCATAATGATGATAAATACGATAATAATATTATTAATATTAATAACACTAATTAAAAATGATAGTCATAAATAAATTATGATTACCCAATCATAATTTAATTGTAATTATTGACATATAAATATTAAAAATAATCACTTATCAATTTGTTTATATAATCATGATGTGTGCTGATATACGAGAATCTACAATTTGATAATTATTGTTTACTTTAATTGTATTTAAATGCTAGTAAATATAACAATATTAACATATATGTCCGAAAATAAATAATAATATAAATCTCTTTTAAGTGTTTTTTTTTTTTTGGTGCGAAGTCTAAACCCGTATGTCACACGTTAGTGTAATAATGTGTTGTTGATTAGGTAGGATTAGTGGATGATTGAGAGTTAATTAGTTAGGAGAAAAACAAATAAAATGAATATTGGAATATAATTATGTTGATAGAATAACAATAATTTATAACACTTAGTTACTAGAATTAAAATACTTGATATGTAATTTTAATACTAAGTGCTTGTCTAATGTTTTATTCTTGATTCATTGTATGTTTTATTTTATTAATGATTTGATATTGTAATATAAATTGGTGTCATTCAATATTGATTGATTACAAACCCTTGTCATTGTTTATGAACAAAAGGGCGTTATATATAATAAGTAAATAAGATTAGCACGCATTCTCATTGTTTTTTTTTTGTCTGCATTATAAAATAATATAATGTGAATATAATCTTTTATTCATGCGGTAATCTTGACATTGCCTCATATAAGTATAATGTAGGTATTAATTATATTTATAATAAGTAGATTACATTAATAGTTGATTTGTAGTCAGATTACTAAAAATTAGTAAGCGATTTGTAAAGTAGTAGGTAAGTAAAAATAATTGTCTACTATCGTAGTACAAGCAAGATTAATCCAGTTCAAGATTTAATATTCACAAATTACACACAATTAGGCACTTTTTTAAATACGAATTTATTGTTTTACACCAATTAGTACTATAAGTGTGGGCGAGTAATCTTGATTTAATATTAAAATTAATTTATGGATTTATCAGTCACTGAGATGTGTAAACAAAAAAATTACCCAACCAATAAAATATGATTAACTAATATGATAAATAATATACATAACAATATTTTTTTCTCTAACGTTCTCACCACTTCTGATATATTAGACTTCTTCCGGAAACCCTAAATAATACTCACGAAATAAGTGTTTTAGCTTCATGTATATTTTACTTAAAATGAATAACAGTGTACATTTACAATCAAATAGCAAAAACAAATAGCGCATCAGAAAGCACGACCTCCACGCGCCACGGTTTCTCGTTGACAGCCTTCTTTTTCTTTTTTCTATTTTTCGCGGCCAAGGAGATTGTCTGTGAAAATGGAAGTCATATGTAATACTCAACTTATTTTCTTGAAAATGCTAACAATATGTTGTCGTAACCTTTAGAGTTAGTATTTTTATATGCATGTTTTTTATATATTGTATTACTTGAATGAGTAACTACATTAGACCCTAAAAACAAATATTAAACATTTTTTAAAGGGTAATAACACCAAAATAAAGGGGTTTAAACTTTATCTGCCACTACCGCAGTAAAAAACGGTACATCACTAGCCGCCATTCTGTGACTCTGTCGTTCTGGTCTCAAAAAGCATATTAGTTTAATGTTATTGCACCTCAAAAGTTAGTCAAAAGGTTTGTTTCTAATAAATTATCGTAATAGAGGACAATAAATACCCGAGATAACAAGAAACTGTAGACTACAGAACACACGTTGACATTTGTTTATGCGCGAATGACGTCACATGTAGCGTATGCTAATGTCGGAGTGTTTAGAAATGCGTTCCGTTTCTACAAAAAAAATGGATTTTTAAAATCGTATTTATAAAAATAAAATAGATTACTGTAAACATGTTCAAAGACATAAAAGGAACATTATATATTAAAATAATAATAATTGGCGTTACATGCATATTCCCCATGGGCGTGCATCTCATAGAGACAAAAAGGCACTGTCTACCCTGATAACCCTGACACAATGCACAATAATAGATATTTTATTAAAACATTTAATTTATGTTAACTATTCATAAAATATAAGAAAAGCGCCATCTATTGGCAACTATTAGATTTAATTTGTAATTCGACAAACGCGCCCTCATGCATAAAAGACATTGAACAAAACTGTCTAAGTTTGCACACATAGGAAACGTGTAAAAACCTTGTCTGTATATGAAATACAAAGATAGTAAACTACACGCACAAACAAAGAATCTCAGCAATGTACTGTGCGCCTTTAGACACTGTCTTTTCGGATAATATAGGTATCAATTAACTTTTGCGCGAAATTGAAATGACACCAACATAATTATAATCACGATATGAATATAAATTTAGCTTTTTAATTTTCTGAACATTTTTAAATATTATTTGTAATTAGGAAAATGTATAATAATTTTTTTTTTTGGTTTATAATAAACTCGTAATTATTACGGACTTCATTTGATTTCACGGAAGAAATTTGATTTTTTATTTGTTTGCACAATCGGTACGCGTGAGATTCTTTTTATTGTGGAGATAGTTTTTTAAAGATCTAATTTGAATTTCTTTAGGTATTAAAAATGGAATGTGAATGCAGTACGTTTTGTTTAGAAAAAAATAAAAATTTAAAGTTTTTAAGTCTTAAATCTTTTGAAGAAAAAAGACAAGTTATTACAAATGGTCGTTGTGTGCCGGTATTGGATTTAAAAACGGTCAGCGGTAAGATAAATAGATCATTTAATGTAAAACAATACGAATTATTTGCTTGGTTGACGGGTTGTAATCATACAAATAGACTGTTTTGTTTCCCTTGCCTTTTATTCTCTAACCATAGCAATGTTTGGAATAGTACTGGTTATGTAGATATGCATAATCTTTCGGCTGCAGCTAAAAAATACGAACAATGCGAAAAACATTTATCTTCTTGTTATAATTTACAAACTTTTGGCAAAAATCGTATTGAACCGTGCTTAAATTCACAGTTCAAAATAGACACAACGCGAAAGTAGACCGTAATAGAGTTATTTTTCAGCGCTTAATTGATATCGTTTGCTTTTTGGGAAAACAAGAGCTATCATTTCGCGGACATAATGAATCTGCATCATCGAATAATAAAGGTAATTTTCTAGAAATTGTAGATTGATCGCGAAATATGATGGTATTTTAGAAAATCATTTAGCGACTTCATCTAATGCGTTCAGAGGATTATCAAACCGTATTCAAAATGACTTGATCTGGAGCGTAGCAGCTGTAATGACAGAAAATATACAGCAGCAGATAAATGCTACCGATTTTGTCGCGGTAATGGTGGATGAAACGCCTGATGTAAGCGGTAGGGAACAATTAGTACTTATTTTAAGATATTTTCATAATTCTGAGCTCGTTGATCGTTTTATTAAATATATTAATGTAAGTTCCGATCGCACTGCTAAAACTTTGTCAAATATTATTTTAGAAGTTTTGTCCAATTTTAACTGTTTATCAAAATTAATAGGTCAAACTTACGACGGCGCAGCCGTTCTGTCATCTGAACTAAATGGTGTTCAGTCCTTAGTTCGACAACAATTTCCGCATGCATTGTATGTTTAGTGCTCCGCGCATGTTTTAAATTTAGTTCTTTCTAAATCCTGTGAGCGCATTAATGAAACTAAACGATTTTTCCACATTATTAAATTATTGGCCAACTTTTTTAATAGTAGTTCAAAACGACAAACATTTTATAATAATTATGCCGATTTAAAAAAAAATCCTCGCGTCGCTGAAAAACGTTGGACTTATCATTCGCGGACAGTTAATGTAATTTTTAATTCTGGTTCACATTTAATTAATATTTTTGAGGAAATGGCAGAAAATGATAGCTCTTGGGATGGGGAAACCCTAACTCAAGCTTCGGTGTTATTAAGTAGTTTAAAAGATTTTGAATTTCAATTTTTGCTTCATGTTTTTCATAAAAATTTTGCCGAAACTGATATTTTATACCAAATTATTCAAAATAAGACTTCCGACGTAACTTATTGTATTCAAAAAATTAAATCCTTTGAATTGTTTTTAAATTCTCTTAGATCTCAATTTGATATAATTTACGAATCCGTGAAAATAGTTACGGGTCCACCAAAACGCAAACGAAATATATTAGATCCTAAAATAAATTTCAAACGGATTTTCATAGAAGTAATAGACAATATATTGAGCGAATGTCGTCAGCGTTATAAAAGTATCAAAGAACTGAAATTTTTCGGATTGTTGTCGTACGAAAATTTTGAAAAATATACCGCAGATTTTCCTACTCAATTAATTTCTGATTTTTTACAATCTTATAAAGACTATAATTTTAATTTAGAGCGCCTTGCGAATGAGCTCAAATTTATTTATAAAACCCCTGAATTTAAAAGCTTAAACGTTTACAAAAATATCGAACTTCTTTATAAAAATAATTTAAACATGGTATTTTTAGAAATTGTCCGTTTCGCTAAACTTATTGTAACAATTCCAGCCCAGCACGTTTTAGTGATCTTTTTCATCACTAAAACGTATTCATACATCTATACTAATATTATAAAGCTGAAGAGTTTGTTTGTTTGTTTGTTTGTTTGTTTGTTTGAACGCGCTAATCTCCGAAACTACTGGTTCGAATTGAATAATTCTTTTTGTGTTGGATAGTCCAGTTATCGAGGAAGGCTATAGGCTATACAACATTACGCTACGACCAATAGGAGCAAAGATATAGTGGTAAATGTGTAAAAAACGGGAGAAATTATTTCATCTTTGAAGCCTTCCGTTGCGTGCGCCGTGAAAACGGTTCAAGATACACAAAAAATATTTATTAAAGAATAATCTAAATATATATAATTCAAAGGTGACTGACTGACATAGTGATCTATCAACGCACAGCCCAAACCACTAGACGGATCGGGCTGAAATTTGGCATGCAGTAGATGTTATGACGTAGGCATCCGCTAAGAAAGGATTTTGATAAATTCTACCCCCAAGGGGATAAAATAGGGGATGAAAGTTTATATGATAAAAAAATAACTATTTCACGCGGACGAAGTCGCGAGCACAGCTAGTATATGTATGTATCATCACGGGTGCCTTACGGCGCCTGAGACCGCCTAGACGGCCCCAGGGTACCCAGCGGAGGGGTTTTAATCCCACCTCGTCGTAGCCGATGGTATGAGTCTACACCGAACAAGTGGCTAGCTCGTTGCGATGTTTTGAATAGACTCAAGAACTCATCTATAAACAGTTTCACAAGTTGGTATAGTGAAACCGGGTCCGACAGCTTAACGTGCTCTCCGAGGCACTATAGTGGTGTTGTCAAACAAATGTACATAAATTTTTAAATTCAAAACTTATTGGTACACACCGGGATTCGAACCAGGGACCTAATCGTTTTTAAGTCCAAGGTCTAACCAACTAGGCCACCACGTATATAGAAAGTAGTAGTATTCATACATATTTGCGAAATACACAAGGCCAGCACCGGCTCACCGACTTGTCCATGATTTCAGTAGAAAAAAACTTTTAACTGAAATAAAACGTACCTCTAACTTTTATGATTCCGTCCTATATTTTTTTTTACAGACAGACAGACGAGTAGATTTAATTTATAGGTAGATGATTAATTTTTATTCTCGATCCAAGTTTATTTTATTTTTAAATTACATTAATTTTTATATCATCCTTTATACTTAAATATACTTAATTAAATTTCCCGACTGACTAACGACATTTTTTCGCGTGTTTTGTATAGGATCGCGGCAAGTGACTGGCATCTACCTGATGGTAAGCAGGGGTACAAAATCCATTATATTGCCATTTTTTACATTTAATTCAGTGCTGCACTCAGTGTTCCTTTTTCTCACCATTTACCTACTTTCAATGCGTATACTATACTACCTATTGTGTAAATTGGATACTTCAGGCTCCTTTGTGGGCCGCAAAATGATATGTTCAAATATTTTTAATCAGTCATTTTGAGGATATGAGGGGTGGCTAAATCCAGCATCATTTTTCCTGAAATAATGCAGTAAATTTTGGTAAGTGTTTTTTTTTATAGTATGTTCTTGTCTACCCTGCCTAAAACACCTATGCACGCGACTGATATTCCCTATTATCTTTTGTTCCTCTGTTTCATTTAATGGCTTTATAAATATAGAATTATCAATGAATTAAATTATTATATATTTTTTTATTCAAATTATCTACTATTATCCTTATTATCATCTTTTTAATTATTTATTTTATTACTATTATTATTATTATAATTACTATTATTATTACTACTACTATTATACCTATTATTATTATGTAAAGTTATGAAATATTAGCTATATCCGATCAGTCACATTCTCCCCTTTTACACATATTTTCCCCAAATAATCATTCATGTTGTTTCATTTTTAATTATATTCCACGTTGCTTTACCTTTGTTTTTACTTTTTGATATAGTTCTATTGTTAGTCTTCTTTTGTGAGAGTAACACACATTTATGTAGCAACTTTCAAATTTATATACTTCATTTTAGATTCCATTGTTTTATTTTTATAGTAGGGTAACTTGTCCAACAATGAGCCACATAAATACGTACGTAAGTAGGGTAACTTGTCCAACAATGAGCCACATAAATATATACGTATGTAGGGTAACTTGTCCAACAATGAGCCACATAAATATGTACGTAAGTAGGGTAACTTGTCCAACAATGAGCCACATAAATATATACGTATGTAGGGTAACTTGTCCAACAATGAGCCACATAAATATATACGTATGTAGGGTAACTTGTCCAACAATGAGCCACATAAATACGTACGTAAGTAGGGTAACTTGTCCAACAATGAGCCACATAAATATATACGTATGTAGGGTAACTTGTCCAACAATGAGCCACATAAATATATACGTATGTAGGGTAACTTGTCCAACAATGAGCCACATAAATATGTACGTAAGAAGGGTAACTTGTCCAACAATGAGCCACATAAATATGTACGTATGTAGGGTAACTTGTCCAATAATGAGCCACATAAATATGTACGTAAGTAGGGTAACTTGTCCAACAATGAGCCACATAAATATGTACGTAAGTGGGGTAACTTGTCCAACAATGAGCCACATAAATACGTACGTAAGTAGGGTAACTTGTCCAACAATGAGCCACATAAATATGTACCTAAGTAGGGTAACTTGTCCAACAATGAGCCACATAAATATGTACGTATGTAGGGTAACTTGTCCAACAATGAGCCACATAAATATGTACGTATGTAGGGTAACTTGTCCAACAATGAGCCACATAAATATGTACGTAAGTAGGATAACTTGTCCAACAATGAGCCACATAAATATGTACGTAAGTAGGGTAACTTGTCCAACAATGAGCCACATAAATATGTACGTATGTAGGGTAACTTGTCCAACAATGAGCCACATAAATATGTACGTATGTAGGGTAACTTGTCCAACAATGAGCCACATAAATATGTACGTATGTAGGGTAACTTGTCCAACAATGAGCCACATAAATATGTACGTATGTAGGGTAACTTGTCCAACAATGAGCCACATAAATATGTACGTAAGTAGGGTAACTTGTCCAACAATGAGCCACATATATATGTACGTAAGTAGGGTAACTTGTCCAACAATGAGCCACATAAATATGTACGTATGTAGGGTAACTTGTCCAACAATGAGCCACATAAATATGTACGTAAGTAGGGTAACTTGTCCAACAATGAGCCACATAAATATGTACGTAAGTAGGGTAACTTGTCCAACAATGAGCCACATAAATATGTACGTAAGTAGGGTAACTTGTCCAACAATGAGCCACATAAATATGTACGTATGTAGGATAACTTGTCCAACAATGAGCCACATAAATATGTACGTATGTAGGGTAACTTGTCCAATAATGAGCCACATAAATATGTACGTAAGTAGGGTAACTTGTCCAACAATGAGCCACATAAATATGTACGTAAGTAGGGTAACTTGTCCAACAATGAGCCACATAAATATGTACGTAAGTAGGGTAACTTGTCCAACAATGAGCCACATAAATATGTACGTAAGTAGGGTAACTTGTCCAACAATGAGCCACATAAATATGTACGTAAGTAGGGTAACTTGTCCAACAATGAGCCACATAAATACGTACGTAAGTAGGGTAACTTGTCCAACAATGAGCCACATAAATATGTACGTATGTAGGGTAACTTGTCCAACAATGAGCCACATAAATATGTACGTATGTAGGGTAACTTGTCCAACAATGAGCCACATAAATATGTACGTATGTAGGGTAACTTGTCCAACAATGAGCCACATAAATATGTACGTAAGTAGGGTAACTTGTCCAACAATGAGCCACATAAATATGTACGTAAGTAGGGTAACTTGTCCAACAATGAGCCACATAAATATGTACGTATGTAGGATAACTTGTCCAACAATGAGCCACATAAATATGTACGTATGTAGAGTAACTTGTCCAACAATGAGCCACATAAATATGTACGTATGTAGAATAACTTGTCCAACAATGAGCCACATAAATATGTACGTAAGTAGGGTAACTTGTCCAACAATGAGCCACATAAATATGTACGTAAGTAGGGTAACTTGTCCAACAATGAGCCACATAAATATGTACGTAAGTAGGGTAACTTGTCCAACAATGAGCCACATAAATATGTACGTAAGTAGGGTAACTTGTCCAACAATGAGCCACATAAATATGTACGTATGTAGGGTAACTTATCCAACAATGAGCCACATAAATATGTACGTATGTAGGGTAACTTGTCCAACTATGAGCCACATAAATATGTACGTATGTAGGGTAACTTGTCCAACAATGAGCCACATAAATATGTACGTATGTAGGGTAACTTGTCCAACAATGAGCCACATAAATATGTACGTAAGTAGGGTAACTTGTCCAACAATGAGCCACATAAATATGTACGTAAGTAGGGTAACTTGTCCAACAATGAGCCACATAAATATGTACGTATGTAGGATAACTTGTCCAACAATGAGCCACATAAATATGTACGTATGTAGGGTAACTTGTCCAACAATGAGCCACATAAATATGTACGTAAGTTGGGTAACTTGTCCAACAATGAGCCACATAAATATGTACGTAAGTAGGGTAACTTGTCCAACAATGAGCCACATAAATATGTACGTAAGTAGGGTAACTTGTCCAACAATGAGCCACATAAATATGTACGTATGTAGGATAACTTGTCCAACAATGAGCCACATAAATATGTACGTATGTAGGGTAACTTGTCCAACAATGAGCCACATAAATATGTACGTAAGTAGGGTAACTTGTCCAACAATGAGCCACATAAATATGTACGTATGTAGGATAACTTGTCCAACAATGAGCCACATAAATATGTACGTATGTAGGGTAACTTGTCCAACAATGAGCCACATAAATATGTACGTAAGTAGGGTAACTTGTCCAACAATGAGCCACATAAATACGTACGTAAGTAGGGTAACTTGTCCAACAATGAGCCACATAAATATGTACGTATGTAGGGTAACTTGTCCACCAGTGAGCCACATAAATATGTACGTATGTAGGATAACTTGTCCAACAATGAGCCACATAAATATGTACGTATGTAGGGTAACTTGTCCAACAATGAGCCACATAAATATGTACGTAAGTAGGGTAACTTGTCCAACAATGAGCCACATAAATATGTACGTATGTAGGATAACTTGTCCAACAATGAGCCACATAAATATGTACGTAAGTAGGGTAACTTGTCCAACAATGAGCCACATAAATATGTACGTAAGTAGGGTAACTTGTCCAACAATGAGCCACATAAATATGTACGTAAGTGGGGTAACTTGTCCAACAATGAGCCACATAAATATGTACGTAAGTAGGGTAACTTGTCCAACAATGAGCCACATAAATATGTACGTATGTAGGATAACTTGTCCAACAATGAGCCACATAAATATGTACGTATGTAGGGTATCTTGTCCAACAATGAGCCACATAAATATGTACGTAAGTAGGGTAACTTGTCCAACAATGAGCCACATAAATATGTACTTAAGTAGGGTAACTTGTCCAACAATGAACCACATAAATATGTACGTAAGTAGAATAACTTGTCCAACAATAAGCCACATAAATATGTACGTATGTAGGATAACTTGTCCAACAATGAGCCACATAAATATGTACGTATGTAGGGTAACTTGTCCAACAATGAGCCACATAAATAGGTACGTAAGTAGGGTAACTTGTCCAACAATGAGCCACATAAATATGTACGTAAGTAGGGTAACTTGTCCAACAATGAGCCACATAAATATGTACGTAAGTAGGGTAACTTGTCCAACAATGAGCCACATAAATATGTACGTATGTAGGGTAACTTGTCCAACAATGAGCCACATAAATATGTACGTATGTAGGGTAACTTGTCCAACAATGAGCCACATAAATATGTACGTATGTAGGGTAACTTGTCCAACAATGAGCCACATAAATATGTACGTATGTAGGGTAACTTGTCCAACAATGAGCCACATAAATATGTACGTAAGTAGGGTAACTTGTCCAACAATGAGCCACATAAATATGTACGTAAGTAGGGTAACTTATCCAACAATGAGCCACATAAATATGTACGTAAGTAGGGTAACTTGTCCAACAATGAGCCACATAAATATGTACGTATGTAGGGTAACTTGTCCAAAAATGAGCCACATAAATATGTACGTAAGTAGGGTAACTTGTCCAACAATGAGCCACATAAATATGTACGTAAGTAGGGTAACTTGTCCAACAATGAGCCACATAAATATGTACGTATGTAGGGTAACTTGTCCAACAATGAGCCACATAAATATGTACGTATGTAGGGTAACTTGTCCAACAATGAGCCACATAAATATGTTACTTATGTAGGGTAACTTGTCCAATAATGAGCCACATAAATATGTACGTAAGTAGGGTAACTTGTCTAACAATGAGCCACATAAATACGTACGTAAGTAGGGTAACTTGTCCAACAATGAGCCACATAAATATGTACGTATGTAGGGTAACTTGTCCAACAGTGAGCCACATAAATACGTACGTAAGTAGGGCAACTTGTCCAACAATGAGCCACATAAATATGTACGTAAGTAGGGTAACTTGTCCAACAATGAGCCACATAAAATTCAAAGTATTATAACTCCTCATTTTTATTTCTTAAAGTAATGCGTCTTAGAGCCATTGTCGGCTTCAAATAAAAAGGTGGGATATCAGGCATTATAGTGAATAATATATGTATGTATCATCACGGGTGCCTTACGGCGCCCGAGACCGCCTAGACGACCCCAGGGTGCCCAGCGGAGGGGTTTTAATCCCACCTCGTCGTAGCCGATGGTATTAGTCTACACCGAACAAGTGGCTAGCTCGTCGCGATGTTTTGAATAGACTCAATAACCCATCTATAAACAGTTTCACAAGTTGGTATAGTGAAACCGGGACCGACAGCTTAACGTGCTCTCCGAGGCACTATATGGTATTGTCAAACAAATGTACATAAATTTTGCCCCAGCCATGCTATGCGCAAAGACACATTCTGCAGACGCTGCATCCGTGTCTTGTTCGTGGTTGACATGAGATGATGCCAACACTTTTACCCGGAGCGGAAGGTATGATCTAAGGACCGGCCGAAGCATGGACCGGACAGCTTTTGCTTGATTGCTCAAATGCTCGGCCATAGCGCCAATGCGGAGGGGTCGGTCGTTAATATACCCCAGGTATTTAACAGTGTCGGTCTATTGGATCTCCTGTCCCCGGAGTTTCAGCGGTGGTGGGCATCGGCGGTGTGTCGTCATGAGGGCTACTGTTATGCCCACGTTGACGGACAGCCACCACCTGTCGAACCAAGAAGGGAGGATATCCAGCATCTTTTACATTTCCGCGGCGGCGAGTCTAAGACTTTTGGACGAGTAGAGGTAGGCGCTGTCATCCGCGAACAGCGCCCGAGTTACTCTCCCGGACTTACTAGTCCGAAAGAGTAGGGATAGTGGGGCGAAAGGCAGCTCCCCTGAGGGATACCAGCCTCAATGGAATACTCCGTAGAGGTAGACGTGGAAGTCGCGATCGCTCAGAAAGAATGCGAGCAACCGCGTCGCGGCATTGGCAAGTTTAGGAGTTTGAAAAGGAGGCCGGTATGGAGGCCAAACACGATCGAAAGCCTTCTCGATATCGAGAAAGACCCTGACTGTGACTCGGCCCCGATTTATCTCACTCGCCATATGGTGAAGCACCCGGGTGTTGTACTATGGTCCTCGCGAAAACCGAACTGCTCTATACAAAGCTCGATATAGGGTTCTAATCATAATCTATCGAACAGCTTTGCCGGATGCGGAAGCAGGGTGAGCGGACGGTAGCTGCCCGGCAGACGTTTGTCTTTGCCGGGCTTTGGGATGACTTTCTCCTGCTTCCATGCGCTGGGGAAATAACCTGTAAAAAGTATACCATTGCAGAGCCGGGCGAATGCGACTATGGCTCTGCAAGGGAGCTACGTTAATTGTGGATTGGAAACCCCATCTGAGCCGGGGGCCTTTTTGTGCTTAAGACGGAGCGCGACTCCTCAGCCGGCGAAATGAAAAAGTGCCCGGTAAGGGGTCCTTATTTATATCACCCAAGAATTTCTGCATCCTATTCTCTGTATGCCCGTTGAAAGCCTGGCGACCTGGAAAGGTTTGAATTGGCCCTCCAGATGCCTGCCAAGTATATCGGCTCTGGCTGGGGGGGCGTAGTGTATATGACTGTACAGTGTGAGTCGGTACGTATTATTTAAATAAATTATCTAATATACTATAAAACATTGAAATACTATCATTTAAACTGAGTGGTGAAAGTGGAGCTTCCCAATTAAAATTAAGTAGTTCTTTATTTATTTTATCACAGTCAGCGGCCCGGAAATTATAAATCTTATTTGGGGCCAGTTTCATAGGTGGAATATATTTAATAGCTAGATCGATTGTAAGTGATCTATGATGTGGATCCTCAGAAACCAGTGGACACTCGCAACCATTGACACAACAAAACATATTTACATTTGTTAATATTAAGTCTAGAATACGATCATTTACATTATTTAATTGTTTTAATTGAGAAAAAGATAAGAATTCACTGAGTAATTGTACAGCTTGGTTACCTCCTGATATTAAAATTAAGTTAGAGGAATCATCACAAGATCGGCTCCATTTGGCTTCAGATATATTAAAATCTCCAGTCAGCAAAAATAAGTCATGAGGTCTATCAATTATAATTTGACTAGCGATATTAAAGAAAGAAGCAAGCGTATCATTATGCCTTGGACCATGAGGGACATAAATACATGCTATGTTTAAATAAGTATTTTTGCTATAATTATCAATTGGTATTGAGATCCAGAGGCAGCCAGACGTGGCTCGTGGCGTGATCTGGCCGATTTGAAACACTACGTATACTTAGCAGTATGCGTATGGGAGGATGAATAAATCCCCCACAGTTGTGACAAAAGCGTAATCGAGATTAATGAAAAATCTATAAGAACAACAATGTGAAAATCTCTGCCCACACCTTAAGATAAAATAGTAAGCAAGTATAGTTATGTAAGTATAGGGCGATGCAATTAAATGTATTAAAAATGATTTTCATTCTAAACGTATTAATAATAGTGCTTAGGTATATAAAATTGTATTTTACGTGTATAATTTTGTATAAATATACTGACAATAAACATTGATAGATATAACTTGATATAAAGTAATATTGTATTGTGCTGAATCAACAGTGATGTAATAAAAATTATTATATGTTAACCAAATATTTAATAGTTACTTCAATCTATTTAAGTCCTCATCCGTTGCTATAAGTATGACTTTACAATTTTCGTTTTTACGCATGAAAATTTTACAATCACGGACCCAGAGATAAGAATATTTTATGTCGGCCTTTACTAATCTAGCCTTCTTTAGCAGTAATTTGTTGAACGGAGTTAGATGATCACCGACATATAAATATTCCGCGGGTCCTAACATTCCAATATCCGTGGTAGTGAGGCCACGACGCGCACGAACCGCTGCCAACATCTGGTCTTTGCATTGACGCCTCGTGAACCTGACGACGATAGCTGGAGGTCTTCCGTCAGAACGATTGGGTTGCTGGTTGCCGGAGCCCTTAATGGTAGCCGAGCGATCAAAGCGGCGTCCGCGGACAATGATGATGAGTCGATATCGTTGTTCCCCAACTGGATTCCCACCTTAGTGCAAATCGGATTCCCATCTTAGTGCAAATCGAATCAACAATATTGTACAGGTTTTTCCCTATAGTTATTGGTACACCGGAAATTTCAACATTTTTCATTCTAGAAAACTGATCTCTCCTGTTATTATCAGTTTTTAGATCGGAGATTGTGTTAAAGGCGGTATCTAATTCGATCTTTAACTTATTATTTTCACAAATTAAAGTTTCATTCGTAGCCGTAACTTCATACAGTTGTTTTTTAATTTCAGTTAATTCCTCGAATAATCTACTTTGCTTTTCATTCTGTGCATTACAAAAGTCAGTCATTAACGACATAAATTCATTTCTAAAGTCGGCTAACTCACCTCCAATGGCACTATACTCATCACTTTGTTTTCTCTTTCTATGAGCTACATATTGTGACTGCATTAAGTCTAGTTGATTATCCCTGTCCTTAAAATACAATAAATTCGGTTGCGAGCTAGAACTACCCACGCGAAATCTTCGCACTTGTTGTCTTAACCGGCGAACGTGAAACACTCATATGTAGGTGTGTAGTATAACAAAACAGAAAATTTAGTCACGACGTCACTCCGTATTTATCTAACGACGATGCGACGGCAGAACGAGCGAGAACAAACTAGTTTTCTTACTCTTTACACTAGTTGATGAAGTCTGCGGTAGGGGGCGCGGCAAGCAGGTATCCGATGCTTATCGTAATAAATCCACTTCAATATGAGCGTAAGCGCTGTCCTCGGCACCAGTTACAGAAAGCACATAAAGATCAAAGCATTAAGTAACTAATTTGAATGTTAGAATTAATGAATCTTGAATGTTTTTTGCAGCAATTTCAAAACACGTCTAGTTTATTACAAAGTAAAATACAACATGAATATAAAAGCAATATGAGGTACAATTTTGAGTAAATATAATATTTTATTAAATATAATTAAATAACATATTTTATTTGCACCCAAACTAATAAACTCCATTATAAAAATAAAATAATTTAAAATCTTTATTGCATCAAAAAATATGCTTTTCAATAGTTCGATGTTGTCCTGATAACCGTCCTAGGTTACCTTCCTTCCTGGTGACACTAAGATACCCGTCCTAGGTTACCTGTATGACAGGTACTTCCTTTCTGGTGACACTAAGATACCCGTCCTAGGTTACCTGTATGACAGGTAATTCTTTTCTGGTGACACTAAGATACCCGTCCTAGGTTACCTGTATGACAGGTACTTCCTTTCTGCACCCCTAGCACGGCCAAGCCAAGACAAGATATAAAGTCGCGAACCAATGTCAAAAGTAACTATTTTTTAATATCAACCAATCAGAGCACTGCAAAGTTGCACCTGATTGGCTGATATAAAAAAAAAATGTTTTGTTTGACATCCGCTCGCGACTTTATATCTTGTTTTGGCTTGGCCGTGCTACGGGTGCTGGTGACACTAAGATACCCGTACTAGGTTACCTGTATGACAGGTACTTCCTTTCTGGTGACACTAAGATACCCGTACCAGGTTACCTGTATGACAGGTACTTCCTTTCTGGTGACACTAAGATACCCGTACTAGGTTACCTGTATAACAGGTACTTCATTTCTGGTGACACTAAGATACCCGTCCTAGGATACCCGTACCAGGTTACCTGTATGACAGGTACTTCCTTCCTGGTGACACTAAGATACCCATACTAGGTTATCTGTATGACAGGTACTTCCTTTCTGGTGACACTAAGATACCCGTACTAGGTTACCTGTATGACAGGTACTTCCTTCCTGGTGACACTAAGATACCCATACTAGGTTACCTGTATGACAGGTACTTCCTTCCTGGTGACACTAAGATACCCGTACTAGGTTACCTGTATGACAGGTAATTTCTTTCTAGTGACACTAAGATACCCGTACTAGGTTACCTGTATGACAGGTACTTCCTTCCTGGTGACACTAAGATACCCGTACTAGGTTACCTGTATGACGGGTACTTCCTTCCTGGTGACACTAAGATACCCGTACTAGGTTACCTTTCTTCCTGGTGATACTAAGATACCCGACCTGGGTTACCTTCCTTCCTGGTGACACTAAGATACCCATACTAGGTTACCTGTATGACAGGTACTTCCTTTCTGGTGACACTAAGATACCCGTCCTAGGTTACCTTTCTTCCTGGTGATACTAAGATACCCGTCCTGGGTTACTTTCCTTCCTGGTGACACTAAGATACCCGTACTATTTACACCGCAAAACGCGATTCGCACCGCAAAACTTAAAATCTAAACTTACCGTATGGCCTGTTGTGGGACTTCAGCGACGAGAACCCTGGGTAAGGTATGCAATAACTTCATTCTTCTGTGAAGCCACTAACAAAATGCCACTCAAATACGACGTTGGAAATATATATAATATAAACAACACACAACGCGACAAATCTGAATCACTTGTAGGCGCCTAATACATGGCGAACAAAACGCTACACAATTTCTATGGTATTTCTATTAGGCCGCCCAAAACTCATTACTTAATCTACTAGACTAACAACTATAATAGAAAAAGAAAATTAATTTAAGCACTCCACCAGTTACAATTTTTACGACGACTCTTTTTTTTCTTAATTGACTGCCTGACCTGTCAAAAGGTCATGACCACAGATTAGCGTCCAGACTATTTACCAAAATCGAACCATCCCCAGCCCCGGATAAAAGGAATCTATACACCACACAACGGGCAAACGGGAGAGTGTTGCCACCGCTCTCTTCAAAATGGAATATCCAACCATAACCTCAGCAAAACGAGGTATTCCATCCGCTCCTGGAACCAAGTTAAGAATGCGCCCCCTTCTCCAATACAATGGGGCAGGTTAAAATACTTAACCAGGACGAGGTCTCCTATCTTTGGAGGGTCCATCTTATCAGTCCACTTCACGCGTTGCTGCAATATGTGAAGGTATTCGAACGACCAGCGATGCCGGAAATGCTGAGTCATCTGCTGGATCAATTCAAATCGCGACAGTCGAGTACACTTCACATCTCTAAAGGAGTATTCAGGCAAGGCGACAAGTGGTTGCCCTATCAAAAATTGACCTGGAGTCAAAGCCTCGAGGTCGTTTGGGTCTGAAAAGAGCGGGCTCAACGGGCGTGAGTTGAGGACGGCTTCAATTTTACAAAATACCGTAGCAAGTTCCTCAAAGGTTAATACGGTTTCTCCTATCACCCTACGTAAGTGAGTTTTGGCAGCCTTAACAACAGCTTCAAATATTTCTCCCCAATGTGGACATGCTGGTGGATCAAAAAGCCATCTGATTCCACGTTGGGAGAGTGCAGTTCCAATTACATTCTGATTATCTGCTACAAATTTATATACATCATTTAAATAACGGTCGGTGCCCTTGTAGTTTGTTCCATAATCGGACCGGATCAACGATGGCAAACCGCAGCGGGACACAAATCTACCAAGGGCAGCGACGAAGGCATCAGTGTTTAGGGCAGAAACCAATTTAATTATTCTAAATGTACGGCTTTGGTGGACAGACATACAAAGACACACAAATAGGCCTTAACAATTTTAGCGTTCCTGAGGTGTGACACTTTCACAGAGAATGGGCCAGCAAAATCTGTACCCACGCCAGCAAAGGGACGAGCCTCATTCACACGGTCCGATGGCAGATCTCCTATTTGAGGCTGCATGGTAGTAGACTTGAGTCTGTAACAAGGCATGCATCGGAAAATCACACTTCGTATCACCGGGATTCTGTTCGGGGAGTTGGTAATGTCAAAGTTGAGAACTTGATTGGTAACACCACTTTTACATTCTCCCCGTTCTCGGTTTCATGTCCGAGCATCACTGCTTCGGCAATTTAGAAAATATATTGGGTCAACACCCAGGTAAAGTTGTCCTGTGTCATCTGTGGTGACCCTGACAAGGGGTTTGTGTTTGGCTGACCCCACCTTCGACATTCCGGGACCAATTGATTTGTTGCTTGGTGCCGATGTTTTGTGAATGTTGCTCCTAGGTAATGTGAAGGCCCTAGGTACAGGTGGCCTCGTAGCGAACCCCACAATCTTGAGATCTGTTATAATGTGCCCAACCCATGTTCCTCCCCCACCTGTTGTTGATAACCGTTTTGTTGACATTTGTATTTCTCTTTCTGAGGCGGTTCAGAGATTTTGGGAAGTGGAGGAGCCCCGGCTGCTACGAAGGTCAATCCTGTTAATCATGAATGTGAATTGTTCTTCCAGAATAATACTGGTTGACGCATCCTGAGTCGTCCTGGCCTCATGGCCAGCCTTTGTTGACTGATCCACTACCAGGTCTCCGCGATCCCGCAGATCCTGATTTTTTATTGAATAAATTTAACTCCTTGGATAAATTATTGGGTGCAACTGCGTGGATTAAATGCTTTATTTTTAATTGTCGACACCCCCGGGAGAAACGCCAGTCGCCAGTCCTTACACCTTGTGAACGGAAGAACTCGCTTTTATATTGGATTAAGGTTATTCGGGACGATCAGTTTAAGACTGAAATCGAGACACTGAGGGCTGGACGTTGTAAGCTCAAGGGAGCAATTGTATTTGAGAACAATAATTATTATACTAAATTACAATACAATTTACGAATATGCCGTAATAATGAATAATAGCAAATAATTTCAATACACAATTGGTAGGTTGATTGGTACCTTGAGCAATTACAAAATAATACAAACAAAAATACTAACCTTTTAGTTTACCTCACAATAGCTACTACCTGAATAAGAGTATTGGGTTTATAAGAATGTCACTTAGCAACACACTGTATGTCCTCGTCGACGATGACGACCCGTATCGTGTTTATCCCAATACTTGCGCTAATCCGATGGTTCATAAACATAAATTATTAATAATCCGGCTCGAAGGACCATGTAGAAAATGGGCAGCAGGAGTAATATGTAGATAATAAAATTCTTCTTCAGTTTCAAACTTTGGTTGTGCATTTTTCAACCTAGCTCACAATAAGACATTCAAATATGTATCTACCTACTAAATTGATAAAAAATAACATAAAAATTGCAAAGGGAAAACAACGCGGTAAATTTAAATATAGCAATACATAGCTGAACAATACATATTTTTAATTAATTTATTATGTAAATTCTATATTTTTTTTCTTAAGTTTAAAATTTACCTCTCTCTATGTATATATGTATCTATATATAACAATATGTTAGTTTTGTCAAATATTTAACTTTTAATGTTATTTGTATAATTTGCATGTATGTACTTGTACTTTGTCTTTCTGTTTATTTATATATTGGTAAATATTTCTTTATATGACTGTCTGTACTAAAATATTTAAGAATCAGTTTTTTTGAGTTAATACCTTAGAATTAAAGGAGAGTTAATACAGTGTTACTTCTCATGTGCGCTTTGCTTAGGATAATGTAATATCGTTTGATGCAGGCGTCGGGGGCCGCCGCCGCGGTGAGCGGAGGGGAGGGCTCGGCGCGGGCGGCGGCGGCGGCGGGGCGCGCCGGACTGCCGCTGCTGCTGGTGGAGGACGCGCCGCACGACCGCCGCAGCCTTGCGCTTGCGCTGTTCCCGCACCGCGACGCGCGCGCATCCGCCGCCCTCGCGCTGGCGGCCGACATGCGCTGGGAGCGCGCCGTGCTGCTCCACGCGGGCCCCGCGCCCGGCGCGCTCCTGGCGCGGCCCGGTCTGCGCTCGTGCCGCCTGCCGCCGCCGCCCGACCCCGCGCCGCTGCGGGACCTGCTGCTCGTGCTCAAGGCTGAGGGCGAGACGCGCTTCCTGCTGTGGTGTGGCCGCGCCGAGGTGGCGCGCGTGCTGAACATCGCGCAGAAGGTCGGGCTGGTGTCGGCGCGCCACGCCTACCTGCTGCCGCACGGCGAGCCCGACGCCGAGGACCTCGAGCCTTTCTCGTACGGTGGCGCCAACGTGACGGCGCTGCGGCTGGCGGAGCCGGGCGCGGGGGCGGCGCCGGCGGCGCAGCGCGCGTGGCGGGACTGGGGCGGCGCGGGCGCGGCGCCTGCGTGGTTCCTGCTGGCGCACGACGCGGCGCGGCTGGTGGTGCGCGCGTGGCGGGAGCTGGCGCTGCCGGGCGCGCCGCCGGGCTCCTGCGCCGGCGGCGCGGCCTTCGTGCACGCGGAGACCTTGGTCAACCACATGCGCACGGTGGGTTTTCGGCGACCGCGATGGCCGCGTCGGCCTCGTCGTCGGCTGAGTATTGGTTTGCGCAGATGCGGCTGGAGGGTCCGGCGGCGGCGGCGGGCGCGCTGCGGTTGGACGAGGAGGGCGCGCGCCGCGAGGTGGCGCTGCAGGTGGTGGAGCTCCGCGGCGGCGGCGAGCTGGCGCCGGTGGCGGCGTGGCGTCACGAGCGGCTGCACTGGCGGCGCGAGCGGCGCTCCGACGCCGACGCCGACGCCGCGGATCGCTCCGGCTCGATGGCGAACCGGACTTTCAACATCCTCATAGCTTACGTGAGTTACATTCGTGTGCGCAGGGGCAGATGCCGTCGTCTTCGATAATAAACAGAAATAATAATAATTTGTATAAATCCGTGCCTGGCGTGAATATGTTAACAACTCGACATGTAGGATTTTGTTTATTAGTCCATAGACTTCGCGCGCCCCTGAATTTATATGAAAAAAAATACAGGTCAAAACATTCATTTTTATTTTTTTGTAATTTTACTTGGTATCTCAAATAATACATGGATATCTCTGATTTTGACGTTCATGACTTGACATATTCCTCGCTATTGTACTTCGTACATGTTCCCAAGGGAGAAGATACAAAAGTTAGCTAGAAATGATGATGGTACAATATGATTAAACAATTATACTTAAATATTCTTAGTGTCCATTATAGTCTTTAATAGTCACTATGTTTTAATACACTACTGTTCTAATTCAATAAATTTACGAAAGGTAGGTGACACAATAGGCGCTCTTTTACTCAAGTCATATTTTTTAAATGATTCACTAACACATTCACTATTTAAACACTGATCACTAAAACTACGTTGCGCACTATCGATATATTTATTATTTTCTAACTTATAACACTTTTGGTCACTTAAACACTGATCACTTAAACTACGTTGCGCACTATCGATATATTTATTATTTTCTAACTTATAACACTTTTGGTCACTTAAACACTGATCACTTAAACACTGATCGCTTAAACTACGTTGCTCTCTTGGAGGTTTGGGCGGTCCCAGCCCGGACCCCGCCAAGAGTTGCAGCGGGCGGGCCGCCGGCGCGGGCTCCCGCGGCCTGCGGCGGTCCCGCCCGCGCACACGTCGCACCACGTACATGATGGCCGCAGCCACCAACCCTCCGCATATCAGGTTTGATGCCGTAATGGTGAATATCATGCGACGACAGCTGATTGCTTTCTTCTACAATTTTACTAGCTTCTCGCTTTTTTATATGATTTATTTGGTTACCAATATTTATTAACTCACTCTGGTTGATACTCGTATTTTGGTAATCTGAACTCATTTCAGGCATTCGCAATTTAATTATTTCGTTTATTGGTGGTATTATTATGGGTACAATACTTGGTTTTATACTTACATTATGTGTTTGTTGCTTATGAGTGAAAAAAGTTATATTATCGCTTTTAATGACGCAGCCGCTTTGCAAGGTTACGATGCCGGCCTTGTCGAGCCGTTCCACTGAAATACGAGTATGATCCTTGCAAATCATTTTTATTATACATTGTTTGCAACACGAGTATAGAAATGTATTTAACTTACTTAGTGGAATCCAGGTGTCTTTGCACTCTATTATGCCTACCTTACATTTCTGAGAAATGTGGTCTTTTACACATAGACTTTCTTCGAACTTAGTGGTGTAAATTGGTTTATGAGTAGGGCATAATAATAATTTTGAATGGTAATGAGAACAGGTTTGAATTTCATTTTTAGTTAGTGGTATAAATAAATCCTTTTCTAAGTTTATCGTAATGTGGTCTGCTATGGGTTCAAGAACAATCATGTTATGGTCAACTGGTTTTGGGATTGGTATTAGATGGTATAATTGGTATCTATCTCTGCTCACTAAAGGAATTTTAATTTCAATAAATAAATATGTACTTGTCATTCTTGCTTTCGCAGTTAATAAATGATAAATTTGTGGTAAATCGCTATGAACATTTTCTATCGGTAAAGAAAGTTGGCTCGAAATCTGACCTGATATAAGGTTTAGTTCAGAAATCAGCTGATCTGGTGATAATAGATGTATATTAAGTTTTTGATTTGATATGTTGGTTATGGTGTCAAGAAGCGTATCTTGAATGCTTTTTAAGTTCATAATAATTCCATTAGCTGTTATGGATGATAGTGAAAAGTCATTCATTTGTTCTAGTTCTTGCATCTATGTTTGTATAGTATTCGTACATTTTTCTAAGTTGTTGATATGTTGGTTAAATATTTCATGATGTTTGTTAATTATGCCTTTCATTTTTTATAGTAGGTTGTACTCAGATTCTACTATGGACGTTTGGTTTTTCCATAGTAGGGCCATATGTTTTTGGTTCTCTCGTATCATCGCTATATCGTTTTGGTTTTGTTCTGCAAACTGCTCGTCTAGCACACCAAACAGGCTGTGTGCGACGTTGCCGACCGCGTTTATTAGGCCGCGTCGGGGTCTGTTTTGGTTTGAGGGAAAATTTTGGTTAAATAAAATTTTATTATAATATTTCAACTCGCTGAAACAGTGTCGCAGGTACACCTGTGACACTGCGACACACATAATTAAATCACAATGAGTTTTTATCTTAATTCTCTCGCAAAGTTGTTCTAAATGATTTATATATTTTTCAGTTAACTCATTACTTTGCCAGTAAGAATTCATATCATAAAAAACAACAAGCTTCCACTCATCTCGTATTAGTTTCAAGTTATTTAATTGGTCAAAATAAATGGTTTGGTTGTTTCGTAGAGCGGTGACTTGAAGGTTGCAAGTAATTGGTGAAATTAAAGAGAATAATAGTGCCAATGTTATTAAGTTGCAGCAGGTTTTCCTTGGTTTAGGATGTTTTAATGGTTGGCCGGCAGCCTTAAACTTCTTGTCGTGGGTTGTACTTTGTTGAGTGATTTCGTTTAACAATTCTGGTTTTTTGTCAATAGGGAGAAAAGATAATTTGGTTATAGGTCTTTTAATAGTACCCCCCTTGGTTTTTAGTGTCACTACTCTTACAAGGCCGTCAGAATGCAGCTCCAGTACTCTTCCTAAAGCCCATTTCCCCGGCTGGCTGTAAGTGTCGTGTATCATAGCGATGTCATTTATTTCAAAGTTTTTAATTGTTTTTTTCCATTTAGATCTAATTGATAACTGAGTGAGATATTCGGACCGCCATCTCTTCCAAATGTCGTGGTAATTTTTTTGGGTTAGATGCCATCTGGTGCGTTCGTCCTTTTCAGTTTCTATAATAGTTAATAATGGACCGCTAGATAGGAAATGCGATGGTGTAAGAAAATTTATGTTATCGGGATCTTCGCTAATGGCGCACAATGGTCGTGAGTTAAGGCATCCTTCTAGCTGTACGAGGTGGGTGTTAAACTCTTCATAAGTAAGTTTTTGATCTCCGAGCACTCTTTGTAAGTGATATTTGAGACTCTTCACGGAAGCTTCCCAAAGTCCACCAGCACTGGGCCACGATGGTGCCACCTTATCTTGTCAATGGTTAATATTTGGTGTATAATTTCTTTTTGTATCTTGGTGTTAGCTCCAACAAAGTTAGTACCATTGTCGCTATAAATGTGACCTGGAGATCCTCGTCGGGCAAACAGTCTGCGTAAAGCCGCTATAAATGCTGACGATGTCAGGTCGGATACTAACTCAAGGTGAACGGCCTTTGTCGCCATGCATACAAAGACAGCTCAGACATATCCTTTGGTACATTCTCTCGTCCTTTACTTGATTTCATATCAACGTATCCTGTATAGTCGACTCCCGTATGGTAGAAGGGTCGAGTGGGATTAGTTCTGGCCGAGGGTAAATCTCCCATTAATTGGTTTAGAATTTCAAATTTTGTTTTTCGACATTTTATACATTGGCGTAATTGCTTTTTTACTGCGTTGTTGCCGCCAATTATCCAAAACTGTCGTCTCAGCTCGGCTAATGTAAGACGTGCTCCTGCGTGAATATTTTTCTTATGAGCTTGCTCAATAATAATGTCTGTTAAATGGTGCGTATGTGGTAGAATTATTGGGTGTGTCTGGTCGTCACTTATGTTAGCGTGTTTAATTCTTCCGCCAACTCTTAATAGTAAAAAACAAAACAGAATAATAAGATAAATTTATTTTAAATTGTTGGGCCGTTCCGTTTTTGCCTTCACCCATATCGGTGCTTAGGTGCTTCTGAATAGATGGTCTTCTATCAGTGTTTAGTTCAGGATGTTGTTTATTAATGTGAAGCAAAACAAATGTGGTTACATTTAAATATCTGAAAAAGGAGGCACTGTAGTTCTCGCACACTTGTTCGGTGTAGACTCATACCATTGGCTACGACGAGGTGGGATTAAAACCCCTCCGCTGGGTACCCTGGGGCCGTCTAGGCGGTCACGGGCGCCGTAAGGCACCCGTGATGATATGTATGTATGTATGTAGTTCTTGCACTAGTCAGTGATAATCGGAGACAATCTTCAAATATATTCTTGCCATCTTTATATTTTCAGCATTAAGAAACAGCGCAAACTCGCCTCATTTATTCTTTGTCACATTTTGCTTTAAAATGAGGAAAACTTTGGTTAATTTTATAAAATTTACATTTTTGTTAACATATAACTGCATCACTAAACATTAATTTCATTTCATAATCTTCGATCGAATCACTTATTCTAATAGGTGGTGATTACACACTTAATATATACCTAAATAAATGTATATACTCTTTTGATTCCTTTAATAATAATTAGCCTACAATTTGTTTTATTTACAAAAAAAAAAAAATCTTTTCTTTTATGGCTTCTATATTAAATATAATATGCCAAAGACAAATAACACCTAACTTGGGCCCTAATAAACTTCCACGTAAGACTATCCACAGAATCGAGGTTTTATATAAATTATTAAATCAAGTTAATTATGCACAAGACATTAATATAGATTATTAACTACTATTATTACATTAACTACAATTTTATATAACTATATACATAAGTTTATATATCTATTTTAATTACATCAAAAGAAAAAAAAAAACTTCTAAAACAGGAATATACCAATTATACATCAAAATCGAAATTGATGTTGGAAGAGGAATTTTATTGAAAACTAGCGAACTATATATTAATGAGTGATCAAAACGATTACATGAAAATATAATATGAATTTTATGTTTTTATATACTATTTCCACAGTATTATGACTTATGGTCTTATTATCTGGGGCTCAGCTGCAGACATAGAAACAATATTTATCCTTCAAAATAGAGCTATTAGAGCTATTTATGGCATGAAGACCCGCGAATCCCTTCGGGATTTTTTTCCTAAAATTGAAGTAATGACACTGCCCTCCCAATACGTATTTGAAAATTTATTATACGTTAAGAAAAACTATAATACATTTAATAAAAACGCAGATAGGCATACTCGTAACTTAAGAAATATAAACAAAATTGATATACCAAAATATAGATTACAAAAAACTAATAAATGTTTTCTAATAAATAGTATCAGGTTATTTAATAAATTGCCAAATTCAATTATAGAACTTAATGATATAAAATTTAAAAATAGTATAAAGCAAACTTTAATAGCAAAAGCATATTACAAAGTTAATGATTATATTAATGACAGAGACGTCTGGAAACATACCTCCCTGCGACTGGAATCTCTCAACTAATAAATGTGATACAGTAATAATTCATTACTAAGTACTTATTATATTATTTTTATTCTACATTAGGTAATTTGTTATATTTGGAGAAGGTAATAACTTGTTATAAAAAAAAATTCAAAGTTTATTCGAACTTTCAGAAAAACATGACAAAAATTTCGTGTTAAAATATACATAGTTATATAAGTATTAGTTTTGTTGATATAGAACCCTAGTCACCACACTAGGATTCCCTGTGTTGTGGTGACTAGTCTCTTTCTAGTTTCAAGTAAACGGCCTACGAATATTTAGGTATATAATAACAATTTAATATTTAGGTATATATTACAGTTTCGATATTAGAACAACTTAATATGAAATAAGATAATAAATAAATAGCACAATTCAACCGAAAATGAACACAAAATAAACAACAACAAAAAGTATTCGTAAATACCCACAGTCTGTAGAAAATACAAAGTAAAGTGTAAACAGTTTAATAAAAAAGTGAACCAACAGATTATTAATAAGGAAACAACAAAATATAAAAAATAAAATAAAAAACTGATATATGTTTATATACCATAATAACAATATTAATAATTAGGTATATACAATAAAAAATATGTTAATACTATTACTTTTTTGTTTTTATTTATTTTTAATATTAAGTATTTTGGCTAGGTAATATACCTACTATATTGTCTTTCATATATTTAAATTATCATTTTGTTAACAGAGCTACATAATGCATATCCATTTTCGATGTTTGCGCATGTCTCAGATTCTATAAGGCATATGGCCTAGTAATGTGTCCTAGTAGTATGATGTGTCCAGCGGATTTCCTCTCCTTTGAAGGTCATTCCAGTGGTGGCGTGTGTGCCGGGTTCTGGTCTGCACCCTAAGGGCCTGGTTGAGCAGGAGGATGGCTGACACATACGTTACGTCCGTGATCGGGTGCTGCTGTGGGGGCCTTGGATCTCCGCTGGACACGCATAGTTTAATTATTATGTTAAAAGCGGAGGTCTCGCAAAATTGTCGGATAGGCTAGCGCAGGCATCGGGGGGCTATAGTGTTTTGTGATTCTGTACTACTTCTATATTGTAAAATGGTTTATCTGCTATGGGGTGTTCTACTCGGGCTCTTCAGCAGAATGAGGGTAAATTATCATATGCTATGATTATCAGCTAGTAAATAAGCATATCTCCTGATGGTCAGGTACATATGTGGAACGCCAGAGTTTTTTACTTGCTGGTGCCTTTTTCTCCGGGGTGTCTCTGGGGGACCAACATGCGGTCAGTGTTTGCGCTCCGATTGATACATTTTTGTACTTTTATATTAATTATTACTTATAGTGGATATTTGGGGCGTAGATATAGTCTGTTAGGTTGGTCGGCTCGGTGGTACCTTTGCATGGCAGATAACGATGGACAGGTCAATGGAACCAGCTAACCACCTAGTCTTACACTGGTTGGTTATGTGGTGTGTGTTCGGTTTGGTTTCTAATTATTTTATGTATGCAAGAGCCTACCTAACCAAGCGCACACTTAGACCTTATACTAAATATAGTTTTTTTTTTTTTTTTTTGACTATGCATAAATACCTGTAAAGGTTTACATGAAATAAATATTTTTGACTTTGACTTTGATTATTGAGTAATTTAAATTTTCAGATTTAATATATTCTACAGCTTCTACAATAGCTAATAATTCACCAGTAAAAACAGACGTCTCAGGCGGGGGTTTAAAACTAAATATTCGATTTAAATTCTGATGGAAAATACTGTATCCAACACAACCTTGACTAGATAATTTTGAAACATTCGTATATATATAATTCCAATTGATCCAACTTTGTCTAATTATTGATTTAAAATAAATTTTGCAGAAAAATCTCCTTTTGAAATACCTAAATTCAAAATAATATTTGGTTTAAATATAGCAATTTCAAAGGTTTCACATTAAAAAAGTGGTAATGACTGGGTATGTATTGTTGGATCTTTTAAAGATAAAAAAATATTGAAACTATTAACTGTACATGGTTTTGTTTTTTCTCTCCAGTAGTCATTATGATTAATTTGATAAGATAATTTTTACAATAAAGAGAACATTGGATGATCAGAATATCCGACTATTTTAAAAATAAATTTATCAGATAAATATTGCCTTCGTAAGTTTAAAGGTGGATCCATACACTCAACTTGTAATGCATTGATTGGAGTGGATTTCATTGCTCCGGCAATTATTCGTAAAGCCTTATATTGCATCTTATCTAATTTATTCCAACCACTTTTATTTGCTGGGTTTAAAAGAAAAGTGCCATAATCAATCCTGCTTCTAATAATTGCATTATATATAAGACGTAAATAATAAGCATAATAAAATCTTTTTTCACACTTTATAATAAGGTATTCGAAGTGCTTTTTGCCAGACATTTTTTCATCTAAATATATTCCCAAAAAATTTACAAATTTATTTACTGGAATTTTAATATTTCTATGCAGAATTTCAATATTAGGAATTTTATTTTTTCTTAAGAATATGACTATAGAACTTTTAGAAAGTGCTAATTGTTGACCATTATTTTGTAACCATAAATGTAATATATCTAAATTAGTTTGTATATTTTGACTAGTATTTAATATGTCTTTACCAATTGAGTATAAAAGAATATCATCCGCATACATTAATAATTTACATGATGTATCTAAACTATTGCTAATATCATGACTATATATATTGAAAAAAAGAGGACTAAGTACTGAACCCTGTGGGATACCCTTACATACAAACCGATTTTTAAATTCCCTAAAATTATTTCTAACAATTATTGTCTGTTCAGACATAATATTGTGCGAGAAAATTGCTAGTTGTCTAGCTACACCTAATTTTAACATTTTTTCAAATAAAATGGGTAGTTGAACATTGTCATATGCTGAAGTAATATCTAAAAATGCAGCAACTATGGACTTATTTTCACCAAAACTTTCAGACAAACTATCGTATGTCAGTTATAAAAGTACCTTAACTGTCAATAGTACCTATACCTTTTCGAAAACCGAACTGACTATCCGAAAAACCACTTGTATGTTCAATATGCCACTCTATACGATTTTTAATTAA
Organism: Monopis laevigella; assembly: GCA_947458855.1. NCBI lineage: Eukaryota > Metazoa > Arthropoda > Insecta > Lepidoptera > Tineidae > Monopis > Monopis laevigella. The sequence continues at coordinate 24,234,966 of OX381586.1, read as the reverse complement.
ATGTTCAATAATTTTAATACATACTGAAGAGAGAGCTATTGGACGATAAGACGTAGCATCTTTAGCATGTTGATCTTTTTTTAAAAAAGCTAATACCACTTGTGTTTTCCATGAACTTGGAATAATACAAAATTTAAACATAATATTAAATAAAGTTAAAAAATATTCGTGAATGATTCTATTCGCTTTTGTTATAAATGAATATATGATTCCATCTAACCCTGGGGCCGAATCTTTAACATATTTTAAAACTATTTTCAATTCTATTAAAGTAAAAGGAACTATTAATGAATTTTGTATATCATTTTGTTTAATTATTGGAACAGGTAATGGTATTTCGTTAATGTTAGGTACATATGGCGATGAGATAATGTCTACAAAATTTTCTAGAATATCTTCAGAAGGAAAATTTGAAACATATTTTTGAATGAAAGAATTTTTATATTTTCGAATATTACTCCATACAAAAGATGCCGGCAAATTTGGTAAAATCGATTCACAAAAAGTTTTCCATCCACTCCTTTTTTTCTCACGGAGAACTTTTCGTGATTTCGCTAAACATATTTTATAATTATTATAATTTTCTTGGGACATATCATTATTATATTTTTTTTCAGCATTTTTCCTTAATTTAATAACATTCAAACATTCGTTATCCCACCACGCAGGAGAATGTACTTTTTTAGAAAAAGGTTTTTTAAAGGAAATGTCTCATCAGCAGATGAAATTATAGCTTTTGTAAACATTTCAGCACACAAATTCATATTTTGAGAAGTGACAATAGGAAAATCTTTAATTCAATTTTTTAATATTTTATTGTATTTAGACCAATGATCCTGTTGAATATCTTTTAAATTATACCTAAGAAGAAGTTCATAATGTTGTTGGTTAAAATAAGCAGAACATGATTTAATGAAAATTTGATAATGATCACTTCCACGTGTATTATTCAAAATACTCCAAGATAGTGATGATACTACATCTGAAGTACACAAAGTTATGTCTACTGCGCTTTTGTTTTCATTAGGTCTATTTATACGAGTAGATTTACTATTATTTAAAATACATAAAAATAAATTATCTATTATATCAAGCAAATGATCACCAAAACAGTCGTTAACATCACAGCCCCAAACATTACTATGACAATTGAAGTCTCCATTATTATGTAAGGCTTTTTATATTTTTTTAAAATATTATATAATTTATTTAAAATATCAATAGAAGGGTTAGCAATATACAGAAAATTATTACATTTTTACATTTAATAGCAGCAATTTAGTTAGTAAGTCTTATGGTTTGGTTTTAGTTTTTACTTATTTAGATTTAATTTTTTAAATTTATTGTTCTGTTTTTTATTATTCTACCTATATATATATATATATATTCTATAGGTACCTACATATAAATTTCAATACTATTTACTGTTATTTAAGTTAAATTTACATTAAAGATATGTACCTAGAACTTGTAGAACAAATCAAATATTAGGTATATAAAATATGGAATTAATTTAGGGAACTCAATGTTTTTATTTAATCTTATATGTATATACTTTTAGTAATAAACGACTGTTTGTTTCCTGAATAAAATAAATAAAATAAAATAATTTGAAAGTCATCGTCGTTATTAAAGGTTCAAAACCAAGATTACTACGAACCATGATCATAGATCCACCATAACCATCCGACTTATTATCACGGATACAATTGTAACCCTGAATGTTGAAATTTCTATCAGGTCTAAGCCAAGATTCAGATATTGCAATAACAGATGGTGAATATTTATTTATTATATAAATTAATTCTGTCTTAGCACTCGTCACACTCCGACAATTCCACTGCAGACAGTCCATGGTTTAGTTTTAAAATTTTAGAGATAATATTAGCAGCATTGGACGTTTTAGTTATATTGGAACCAGAAAATCGAGTTATAAGAGAGAACAAACTATTAATAAAGTCTTCTAGTGTCATATTATGATCTTCCTTGTCGGAAGATGACTTGATGAGTGCGCAACCATTTTCTGGTGCAGGTATGGTAAAATCATTAACAATACTATTATGTGCTGAAATATTGTATCCTTTATCTAATGGTTTATGGGTCTTTGGTTTTAATGTTACCGTCTTTTTATGACTTATACTTTTATTATTAGTTATTATGTTATTTGTAATACTATTTGATTTTAAAACTTCTGCAAAAGATTTGTTAACTGGAGGATGTAAATGGCATGCCTCCATATAAGAAATGGAATTTTGAGCCATTGTAATTTTAATTTTTTTTTGTCTAATAAATTCCGGACATTTATTGTTAGTAGCAAAGTGATCTCCATTACACAAAACACAGCTGGCATTATCTTCTATTACGTCGCAGGTTTCACTAGTATGGTCTTGACCATATTTGAAGCATCTTGGTTTCGAACGACATATTTTTTTGTATGCCCAAAACGACAACAATTGTAACACTGTATTGTGGGATATTTATAAACGTCAACTTTAAAATTAGTGTAATATAAATGTACATGATCAGGGAGTATTTGTCCTTCAAATGTTTGAGAAGGAAGCCAAAGAAAATTACCGTTTGACAAAGATTTATATTTTAGTGTATTAAAATTTACCAAGCATTACCGGTTTTAATATAGTTCCATTAGGATTATCTTCAATAGATATTTTTTGGACATGGATAACAAATGGACCCGTGTCTTTATCATTGTAATATCTACGATGTGTTAAACTACTATCAAATGTTTGTTGAAGAGAATTAATACCAGGGGTGCTTTTATTGTTTGAATATAATGATAATGGTAGTTGGTCTTTAATAGATGGTGAAATAACTTGGGATACTTGGCCTAGTGGTATTTGCGATGAAGTGTTTGAAGTTGAATTATTCTCATTAAAATTTGTTGAACAATCATTATATGAAACAACACTGTTAAAAGAATCCGAGCGTGATCTTGAAGACCCACTTTCGCTTAGTTTCTTTCTACGTTTTTTTTTAGGTTTATCATTTAGAGTATTTTTTTCTTTAATATCGTTTACAGATTTTAAATATTCATTATTAGAAATGGTTATGAATTCTGCGGGGGATGTGCATCTATCTAATGAAGGCAAATCTAAAGATGGCGATAAGGATTGAGATATATTATCATATGAAATGTCAGGTGGTTTTGGAGGACGAAAATTGTCCATGATGGAATGAAATTATAATAAAATAATCAAACCAAAATGTCTTGTACAATTCTGAGCACAAAATAATATTAAATATTACTTCAAATCAATAAAATTAAATATTTTTTCCCCAATTCGTGGATTCAACTCCATACGTCAATCGGAAGTCTCTACAAAAATTATGTACGACAAAATCAAATAAATAATAATAATCTGTCACAATAACACCGCCACATATCAACTTTGAAGTTTTTTTTTCAGAATAAAATAGCTAAGAACATCATAATTCTTCATTTTTTTTACAAAAAATGTAAATATCTTATTGTAGTTAAATTTTTCCTTAATGTTTTATTTAAAAGCATGTTTATATTATCGAAATCATTATTGTTTGTGAGTTAAAAGTTGAATATTGTAACGTTTTATGTGAATGACAATAACATGCGTAGGCAGTGTAAATAAGCTTTAAGTGACGTCATTTTCGATCTCAACTCGATGGATGTTATCAGTCGATGTCAAGTCGAAGGAGCTCGGTGGTACGGTTTTGGGTTCGGCTTCAGATTTTTGTGAGTTTGAATCGAGCGCGGTTATCGTTTTCAATGGTTAGGCTGTTGTTTTCTTAAAATAGTACCTTTATAGCTATCGAGAAGTTTGACACTTCTTTTCGATGCCGAGCTGACTTCAACTCGAAGCCTATGAAGGACTGACATTATATCGAACGAGCGGCGCGATCTCAACTAGAACTATGCTCCTTCACTTTCCGTGGTACCAAATACGTCATTTTCGATCGAAGCTCGAACGAGATGTCAACTCGAAGCCGTCGGTGGTTGGCCCGCTGTTCTGAGCGCCGGCACGAGTAGGCCGTCACCATGAGATGTTTTATAATGCCGCTCACTGACTTCAGCCCAAAACTGTAGCTTTTGGCGAAGGTACCGTGGCCTGTCTGTATGCAAGGTTTTGTGTACTAGGCACGAGAAGTGCAGTATCCTTCGCTCCGACATCCTAAGCATGCCCTTATCCTTGATTAACGGTGATAGATGGGCATACCTCGGGACCGTGAAACAATATCGAGTGCAAGCAGTCTGGACACGCAGTATTTAAATTTGAGTCTTGCGAAGTAGTCTGGGTCCATACACTATATCACAATAGTTAAACACTGAGAGAACTAGGATATCCACTAAAAGCCGCACTTCATCTGACAGATAATCACGTATACCATACAGTACTTTCAATTTATAAAAGGCATCGCTAATTATTAAATTAATATGCCTCTGGTAACGCAACCCGCAATCCAGCAATACACCCAGATTCCGTGCCTCTGCCACCTGCTCGATGGGTACGTTGTTAAGCATGACGCACGGGTTCATCTCGGTTACGTTTTTGCATTGAGTTGTGGTTCCAAATATTATATATTTGCTTTCTCAATCCCACGGATTGAGAACTAGCGAGTTGTCCTCTGCCCATTTAACATATTTGACAAATTCTTATTTAGTTCGGTGACCGCTACTCGTGTATCTACACTATATAATGGTAGATTCGCCGTATACGGGTGAATTTCAACAAGTCGTTTTTTTTCTTTCATTTCGGTGGAAATTCTTATTATTATTTTTTTCCAAATTTAAGCTCATTTATTGTGCTTCTTGATATTGTTGATGGAGCTATTTACTGTGGTGATAATATCTTAATAAACTTATGAGATATACGTGTTTAAAATTTTGATGCCATAGAAATGAAACAGTCGTTCACCGAAATGAAATAAATGGCCACCGAAATGAAAGAACCTATACACCGAAATTAAAATCCACCGATAATATATCCAAAAAAGCTTAAATATTATTTAGCAAAGGCTTACCGCAGCCACCTTACCTAAATTGTAGCTGTCTTAGTAAGCATAAAAGTTTAATATCAAATCTGAGTAACATTGTTACCTATATATTTAGCCTAGTTACATAATATGTTCAACAAAATGTTAAGCATTCCTCTAGATACCACACAAAAAAATCTACAATAAAGGGTGTAAAATAAAAGAATAAGTAAAAAAAATATTTATTTTAACTAACGACTAAAATCTTAGCTTTAATATTATTTTTTAATCCAAAGTTAAATTATTATTAAATATTGTTTTCATTAACAATATTGTCAATGATAGAAGATAGATCGCGTTTTAACTTTGAATTTACCAGGCACTTTGAAATAAAATAAATTGGATTATATATAATAATATCTCGTTATAGTTTGTTTTAATTTATAATATATCGCATAAATCATAGAAATATAATGGAAAACGATTCAAAGATTTTGATATATTCACCTGCTGGCCTGGGTTTTCACCGAATTGAAAAAATAATTAACCGAAATGATAAAACAATACACCGAAATGAAATAATTATACACCGAAATTCATAGCACTTACCGAAATGAAAACTTTTATAATTTCGGTGAGTTTTTTATCATTTCGGTTGACAGTTTAAGCCACCGAAATAACCGAAATGAAAACACCGAAATTAAAAGCAAGGTCAAAAATAAGCATTACAAGAAAACTACTTATTATAGGATGTAATGCATACTACATAAATAAACGTAGTACAATTAGCGCACTCACGAATACATAATTAAATGTATTACATATTTAAATTTTGTTGTAATTTCCATGTTAAGTGAATGTAATGTTCTTTTGGAAATAAAGTTTCTTTAAACCTAAATGTACTAGCTAATTAAAAGATAAGTTATACCTATACATAGAAATGAAAAGAATTGTCTCGTGACACCGATATGAAATACTTACGTTATTGGCAGTACTTACGCAGGCAAGCGGCGCACGTCATCATACGTTAAGAACTTAGGTGGTATTGGTTGGTACGTAAGTTCTGAGCGCGAGTGGGGAGCTAGAGTTGAACTATGCAAAAATATCCTTAATAAATCAAATTAAGTCACCGAAATTAAAGTACTCTCTGGGACACATGCATTCTGACTTACCAGTTATTACATGCATTCTGTCTTAGCAGGTATCAAACTGAGTAAATATTATTCTGTAATAATACTAACACTATTGACTATTTAAATAAAAGAAGCCAAAAACCTAAATAACCAATAGTTTTTGTTATACGAGGGAAATTACATTGAAAAATGTTGTGAGGAACAGCTACCGAAATGAAAAATTCTGGAGTTTAACCTCTGCTTTTCCTAATTAACTGCAATCTTAATCAATAAATATTTATTGCCTCGTATAGGTAACTTTACAAATAAGGTAACAGAAAAAATATAAACTTGCCAACAATCGATGGAGTTTACTGTCAATACAATTAAAAGACAAAATACCAAACATACAAATAAGAAAAACAACAAAAATTATAGATGCACTTTAACATGCCCAGAAAATGAAATGGAAATGGGCAGGACATATAACGAGACTAGAGGACAATAGATGGACAAAGAAAATAACGGAATGGACAGGACCAAAGAAAAAAATAAGACCAAAGGGGAGACCACCAAAGCGTTGGTTAGATGACATAAAGGAGACAGTGGAAGAACAATGGATGGAAACAGCAAAAGACAGATTTAAGTGGAATAAATTGGAGGAGGCCTATACCCTCAAAGGGACCTTGTAAATAATAATAAATATATATATATATATATAAAAGTAACTATGTTGTGTGATAATTTATATTGTAATGTATATTTAATTTAAATAAGTTAATTGTAATTTTATAAGGAAATAAATGGCTTAATAATAATAATAATAGGTAACTACCTTTTTCATCTAGAGAAAAATATTAAAAGAATATAGTAACGTTTTGCACTACCGATTTCACCCAAGCCGCGTAAATTTTGCTGTTGGGAAATCCACCCATACAATACAAATTAAAATTGGGCTAATGAGTGAACCTTGTGGGAAACCTCCATTTATCATTTTCACTTGTGAATTTTGGTCACATCTGTTATTATTACTTGCTGTATTTTTTCTGTTAAAAACGACTTAAACCATCTGCAGCTAATATCTGACAACCCGCAGTATTTCAATTTTGTCATCAACAGTTCTATATTTAGGCAGTCGAAGGCTCTAGAGAAATCCAACAGTAGTGCTATTGACCCCTTACCCTTATCTGAAGCAGCCAGTAAGTCGTCCATGACATGAGCTAGTGCCGTTGCAGTACTGTCCTGTTCGGAATCACACAATCCCGATTGAATCACAGGTAGAATACTACCGTCTTCCAGAAATGTTATGAGTTGTCTTTAGATAGCCCTTTCCAAGATTTTTGAAAGGACCGGGAGAATAGTTATAGGATTGAGGTCTTTATAACTTACTATCGACCGTGACTTGGGGATCGGTTTGACCGTGGCTAACTTCCATTTGGTAGGTAATTTCTGTGTAGTAATGGATCTGCTTAAAATAGCAGTTATATCAGTATAGTTGGTAGTGTAGTTGGAAGAGAGAGCCTGATCATTTCAATGTTTATATGGTCTCGTCTACAAGCACTTGTTTTTATTCCGATTAATTTTATTATTTTATTATTTTTATTTTATTATTTTTATTTTATTATTTATTTAAGCACTACATTCTCTGTTACGATTGACAAATTAAATTCAGCCCCCGTATATTTAGGATAATTATGCAGTAAAGTTGATTGGTCAGTAATATATCGACCAAGAACATCAAGAAAAAAGTCGTTCAATTTATCTGGATGTCTAAGGTTGACTGGTATGCTTGAGGTACAGGGATTCTCAAAAACTGAGGTACGTTTTAAATTTTTCCATAACTTTTTTGAGTTTTTTGTATTGCCGTTAACAAAATAATTAAAATACGCGATGAGTCGTCACTATCCCCCCTTACGAGAGACGGGTAATTGTTACGAGGTCGTAACCTCCTTCAATAGTAGCTGTTCGCTACCCATAACTACGGATAGGTCTTTGCGTGACCTTTTTACTGGTCGACGGATTCAAGGGGCTCTGTGGAGAGTCCGTGATGCTGGTCTTTCACGTGAAGCAATCATGCTAGCCGTCCGAGTCGCTTTTGCTTCCCGAACTGCTATCACTCTCGCTCGTGAGAGGTACCAGGTCGCGCGCATATCGCCGTTTGGCATCCGGCGGTCTCGCATGCATAGGCGTCAGGTCCCGAATGTGCGGGTGGCCTGATGCATCTGCACGCGAGAACATACGAGTGGTCAAACGAACGATGAAGTCGTTCAGTGTTTCCATCCGGAGGTCTCGCTAATTAAAATAGGCGGTTTTTTCTCATTTTATAGCTCCAGTGACTAGGTTTTTAAGATCCGTATCCTCATAGCAGATTCAGACTTGCATTTTACTGCTTTAGAGTATGCTTTATTACGTAGAGACATCATGAGCTTGATTGTGTCCATTATCCACGGCCGAACCTCTTCTGTTATAAGTCTTTTTTTAACCGGGGCATGTTTATTGAACAAAGTTATTATTTTATTTTGAAATTCGTCGATCATATTGTCGACATATAGCATATTGTCCCAGTGCTCACTGTCTGATACGCCTGAAACCTTTCTTGATCTATCTCCTTTAGATACCGCACGATCCGATAGACTTTTTGTATTTTAGGTGTTTTAATATCCAGTACTGTGATAACCATATCATGATCACTTAGAGCTCGGTTATGATGCACCTTGATGTCTTTGCAGCGCTGAGGGACATCTGTTATCACCAGGTCGATTAGTTTACCACTTGAACTCCTGGTAGGTTCCTTGACTAACTGTGTCAGATTTCTTTGTGCTAGGAAATTAGTCAGTCGCTCGGACTGTGTTTGATTATTCATATCTACGTTAAAGTCTGTGAGGATAAGAACGTAGCAAAATGCAAAAATGCTAAGTGACTCTCCCATATCATCTAGTGCAGAACTTATCGGGACCGATTCCGGGTATGCTGTCCCAACGGCCAGACGAATACTTGGGGCTCTAGAGAAAAAGCAGGCGAGGCGACATGTCGCGTCGCCTCAGTCAAAAACGTATGTATTTTGACAGTGACAGTAGGCGTGAGGTACGCTGTCACCTGCCAAAGTCTATACAGTTTTGATTGAAGGCGACACGACACGTCGCCTCGCCCGATTTTTCTCTAAGGCCCCTGACAGCGTCAGTATCAACCACATGTATTCCAGAATTGACTTTGGATGTTCGTGGACTCGCGCTCGTCGACCTCGTCTTATAAAGAAACCATTTCCTCCCCCACCCCTATCGTCAGCTCTGGGTATATATTTTAAAATATAGCCAGGCAGCTTAGGAGCCAGTTGCTCTTGACCCTCAGCTATCCAGGTCTCATTGAGGGCCAGTATATCCGGTCCAGTACTATTCACAGTCGCATACAGCTCGTCACCGTCAGTGTTTAATGACCTCACATTTAGCAAACCTAACTTAAGATTTTTTTTTTAATTTGTTGCCTGCGCCTTTTATAATAAAGAAAATTAAGAAGATTTATTTTATTATTTATAGTTAAGTTTAGAGGCACAGATATGATGATCGAATAATGGTGTGCAAAATTTTTTTTTTCAAAAAATTGTTTGAAATTTGATAACTAACTTTTATGTACTTTTCAGCGCTGATTTCAAAAATGCCATCCGTTTTTTTCTATCACGTCAGGTTTTCTTACAAAAAGAGAATATTTTTGGGTATAACAATAAAATTTAAGCCATTTTTCACATTTTTCCAAATTTATTACATTTTATTTATAAATCAGGTTCTAAACTACGTTTCCAGTACACTTCTATTTCTCTTTAAGCTTATAAGTCATGATAATTTCGTTTTCTCTTGCTGTTGAAGCTTCTTTTGTTGCTTTTCCGGCTGTGGACTCGTTGAGGATAATCTCTTTTCAACATCCAGCAGTAGTCCGCTATCATGTTGACGTTCTATCTTCCTTGGTATCTTCTTTCAATTTCCTTTATGTCTTGGTGGAATCTTTCACCTTGCTCTTCACTTACATCACCAAGGTTTGCAGGGAAATAGTCAAGATGTGAGTGAAGAAAATGAACTTTAATGCTCATCTTACAACCAAGTTTCTTAAAGTTGTCGAGCATGCCTGCGACGATTGTCTTGTAGTTTATATCTTTTTTGTTTCCTAGAAAACCGGTAACAACCAATTTAAAAGTTGTCCACGCTGCTTTTTCTTTTGTTTCCATTGTGTCCTCAAAGTTAGGATCTCTCATTAGTTTTCTAATGTCTGGTCCGACAAAGATTCCTTCCTTCAGTTTTGCCTCGGATAAACCAGGAAACTGTCCTTCTTTTGGCAATGCCTTGACCTTTCCCTTGTGTCAAGAACGAAAAGGCAAAAGTGTCTTTCGCCCACAGCCTTATCAATACCGAACATACGTTTAACATATGTTTCTGGTACACAGGCTTGTACTAAAGCCTAGAGTTTAGTTTGTGACCAGAGCAATATGTGTAATTTGTCCTACATATAAGAAAATCTATTTACGAAGCGCACGCAACGGAAGCTCTCAATACCACGTGTTATATTAGTAACGTGTATGTTAGTCTATCAAAACTCCATATTAATTTAATATGGTGGTTAATTCTTCTTAAAATTTCTTATATTTTTGATTTTTTTCTTTTATAAGAACCTTCTCCAGACAATAATAAATACAACAAAAAAAATCAGCGCAATAGCGCAATCTGTCTTACGCGTGACCAAGGGAAATAGGGTATTTTATTTATTTATATATAGATAGAAATACTATTCTTTTTAAAAAATTTAGTTTCCTTTCTAGAATGACCCGTATGTGATGCAGCGGAAGTCCAAGGAGCGTCTGTCCGGCAACGATCAATATGAAGGTATGTGCGGGGTGAAAGGATCGGGGGGGTTACGCAGCCTCAGGGGTGACCGCGCGCCTGTTGCAGGGTTCTGCATCAAGCTGTTCGAACAGCTGGCGGGGTGCGGGGGTGTTATGTAGCCCCCAGGGTAAAGGGAACGGGGGGGTGCCGCAGCCTCAGGGGTGACCGCGCGCCTGTTGCAGGGTTCTGCATCGAGCTGTTTGAGCGGCTGGCAGAGTGCGGGTGCGGGGGGGTTATGTAGCCCACCCCGGAGGCTACGTACGGCCTGTTGGCTGGCGGGGTGAAATGAGCGGGGGGATTACGTAGCTTCCGGGGTGAAATGAGCGGGGGGGTTACGCAGCTTCAAGGGAGACCGTGCGCCTTTTGCAGGGTTCTGCATCGAGCTGTTTGAGCGGCTGGCGGAGTGCGGGTACGGGGGAGTTATGTAGCCCACCCCGGAGGCTACTTACGGTCTGTTGGCTGGCGGGGTGCGGGGGGGTTACGTAGCTTCCGGGGTGAAATGAGCGGGGGGTTACGCAGCTTCAAGGGTGACAGTGCGCCTTTTGCAGGGTTCTGCATCGAGCTGTTTGAGCGGCTGGCGGAGTGCGGGTGCGGAGGGGTTATGTAGCCTACCCTGGAGGCTACGTACGGCCTGTTGGCTGGCGGGGTGCGGGGGGTTACGTAGCTTCCGGGGTGAAATGAGAGGGGGGGTTACGCAGCTTCAAGGATGACCGTGCGCCTTTTGCAGGGTTCTGCATCGAGCTGTTCGAGCGGCTGGCGGAGTTGCTGCACTTCAACTACACGTTTGTCCTGCAGAGAGACGGCAACTACACCGTGATGATGCAGCGAGTGGCGGAGGACCCGGAGGTGCACTTTGCGATCACCGACCTCACCATCACGTCCGAAAGGGAGAAGCAGGTGGACTTCACGACGCCGTTCATGAACCTCGGCATCAGTATCCTGTTCAAGAAGCCGTCGCAACCGGCGCCAGGGCTATTCGCCTTCCTGCTGCCGTTCTCGACTGGTGTGTGGGTGTGCCTGGGCGTGGCGTACGTGGCGGCGTCGCTGGTGCTGTTCGCGGCGGGCCGGCTGTGCCCCGCGGAGTGGCAGAACCCCTACCCGTGCGTGGAGCGGCCGGTCGCGCTCGACAACCAGTTCTCGCTGGCCAACGCCTTCTGGTTCAATCTGGGCTCGGTGCTGCAGCAGGGGTCGGAGATCACGCCCGTGGCGTACGGAACGCGCGCAGCCGCCAGCGTGTGGTGGCTTTTCGCGCTCGTCATCACGTCCTCCTACACAGCCAACCTGGCGTCGCTGCTGGCCAAGAAGGACACCTCCGAGCTGATCCACAACGTGGAGGAGCTCGCCGCCAACCCCCACGGCATCACCTATGGCGCCAAGAGCGTCGGCTCCACCTGCTCCTTCTTCAAGGTGAGTTCTGATCGCTGTGGCCGCGTGCTGACCGCTCTCGCTTTGTCGCGCTCTCACCGTCTGCTTTTTACAGAACTCGCAGAACGCACTCTACAAGGGTATGTACAGCCGCATGACCGAGCAGGAGATGCCCGAAGATAACAACAAGGGCGTGAATCGGTAAAGCACCTCCACGTAATAATATAACTTTGACAGTCTGTAACATAACGTTATCAACAAAGTATGATGGCCACTTTGGTATAGCCCTCCGATAGTAATGAGTTATACAAGTTTATTGGTCTTTACATTGATTTAAATAGTTATTATCGTTAACGATAGTAGCACAGCCATTACATTCCATTATTAAATATTTCGAGTGTGGTACTTCGTTAATCATTTAGTTAATTCAAAATATGAACCGTATTATGTGAGAAAGCCATAGCAATATTCTTAAATAGCTGCGAAAAGAGCAATACGATGACTATTGAGTACTGGCCTTGAACTGTCGTTGAATTACCAAAGCGCTTGCCTCGGCGCACTTGCCTATAATGTATATGGATTAGCCTTTTCCCTTAGGTATCCTACACAGAACTAACAGATGGCGAAAAGTTATGATTTTCTGTTAACTTTGTAACGTTCGCCCCCCACTATGTAAATAACTAGAGCCTGTAAAAAAAATTGAAGAACTCCGTCGCCGCTGTGAGATAATCATAGAACTTTATATTTAATAAATCTCAGACATGTAATCGTCTAGTTTAACCCTTTTACGTTGTGTATATTAATCCGTTTCAGTAACCCATAGTTCTTTTAGAGGTAGAATTAATATTACGATTAGTAAACTTTATAAAGTATGTTTATATGACATAAATACACTGTATACAATAATCAACACATGCAATATCAGAGTCCGGCAAGCAAGGCATTGAACTACAGTGTTCCCGGACTTGTGACCGCGAAGTGGGTTTCAGGGGCCCCTTTACAGTACAGACTCTCACCCTCACTGTGTTCAGTGCCCTCTCTACCGAATCAAATACTATATAATTATACTAACATGATACTATACGTCGGCCGACTGTATAAATAAATATGAATCTTGTCTAGGTTTTAAATCCCTAGGAAATATAACTTATAAAAAACAATACATGTAAATCAAAATGGTAATAACCCTATCTTATTAACCAATGTGCACAATTTTAATACATAAAGAAATAAAATGAAATAATATAATATGACCTACCTGTGCCTCGTTGACCTGGTAACACGTTTTACACAAATAAAACTGCGATAGTATTAAGAATAGATAATTTGAAAAACTTACCTAAGCGCCGAATACCTACCATCTTGCCTTAAATTGACACTATATTAAACTAGACACCTGCATTGCACAACGGCTAATTAACGACTGACCTTGCCCCGACTCGCCCTGTGTTTAGTTGCTCCTGCGCTTTTTCCTATCCCCTCTACAGCGGGCGAGACGAACCGCGTAGTAATTTACTTTAGGCAATCTGTATCGTATTTGTATATATATAAAGTTTATAATACAATAATAAATCTCAGGGGAACTCTCATTATTAACTCGCGGTGTTTCTTACGTGATTTTGAATGAAATATTCATGTTATAAATTTTATATTGAAAAGTTTCATTAATATAAATACAGGAGGTGTATGGACGAACCGTTACAACTTTCATCCTCCCACCATAAGAATTTTAAATATTTTCTGTCCGAAGGGGATAAAGAAATTTGTAGGAAAGCCTTACGAATATCTTACGTAACGCCAATAGCATGCATTCTAAACTGAATCAATAATTTAGGTATCAATTCAATTAAATTTACCCTTTCTCCAAACATGAATTTAAAGAATTTTTATTACGGTCTTTTACCGAAGCATCAAAAACAGGGCGTATTTTAGTTGTTAAGCTTGAATCTTTAATTTTACAAATTACTTCTAATAAAGATAAATATTAGTTTTATGACGAAGTAGTTGTTAAATACAAATGGCATGCATGTTGCACAGGGTCATTCTATTTTAATTAATAACAAAAGTACAAAAATGTAATAAACATTTCCGCGTTTTTTATTTGCGTCGTTTTGAATTTCATTATTATTATTTTGGTGAATGACTTTTCGCTTGACTCGTAACTCTGCCAATGTCAAGTTGTTGAAAAGGCACATAGGAGTATAAATGCAATATTACAATTATTGATTTAAAAAAAAGTCTATAAATATTATGTATGTATGTATGTATCATCATGGGCGCCCGAGACCGCCTAAACGGCCCCAGGGTACCCAGCGGAGGGGTTTTATTAATCCCACCTCGTCGTAGCCGATGGTATGAGTCTACACCGAACAAGTGGCTAGCTCGTATCGATGTTTTGAATAGACTCAATAACCCATCTATAAACAGTTTCACAAGTTGGTATAGTGAAACCGGGACCAACAGCTATATATTCTATAAATATTAGTTGAGGTTAAACATTTAACACTAGGTATAAACAGTACAATACAAACAAAGAAATTCAACATCTGGGAACACAATGGCCCGTGGACAATACAGGACGGCACACAGATCTGAAAAAGAAACATATATTAGATATATAAAGTAGTTAATAAATATATTAAGGCACAGACGCTCAGCCCGCTTCTCTATAATATTTACACTTCTCTCTACTCTACTATCTCCATCTTACGGTTAAACCATTTTGTAATATTCTACAGTATGCCGACGATTTGGCTCTGTCTTCACCACTGCCATCCCCACTTTGATTATGTATCTTTCAGATATAATCTATACTTAATTTAAAAAAAAAAATCATTCCAATCATCCTTGGAGCAAAGAAATCAACTCCCATTCTTGCAAAATGAATGTGCCGAACCTCCTTTATGCACAAGATAACAATACCTCGGACCGCTTTTTTACAAAATCTCTCTATCCCCCTCTCATCCCCTTATGCATAAATTGGCATCATTATTAAATCTTTTAAATTCTCCATATTGGAGAAACAAAAATAACCCATCCCTGTTAGTTAGTTACCTTAAATTTAAGCTCAAATATCCCATTTATTCCTCCGACTGGTATCCCATTATTAAATATCCATATAATTAATTATTAGTCATCCCCAAAGTTGTATATTTTGACATTGACAAGGAGTCTTCCAGAGCAGATAGCATTTTTAATAGGGAAATCCAAAGGCATTGGTCAGATAGAATGTCAATATTCTGCGATGCGTTTGTGGGTTCATCTGTGTGGATACCCATGCTCAGCATAATTTTAAATTTTAGAAGTCCTCCTCAAGCATCAATTTTCTCCGGGGAGTCTCTTGCTATTTTAGAAGCTGTGAAATATGTCCAATCCTACAATATTAAGAAATCCATATTATTCTCTGACTCTCAGAGTTGCTTGAAAGCACTTTCGGCCAATCCTTTTTTTGAAAACCTCCGTCCCCTAACTCTGAAAATTAGGCACCAACTATGGCAATGCAGCTGTCTTGGACTGGACATTGTACTGGCGTCACTGACTCAATGGATAATTTTGTTTTATACCCGCAGGACTTGATCCCTATATCTAGAAGGGATCAAGTTGCCTCATGGGAGAGTATATGGAATTCTGACCCCACTAAGGCTAAACACTATAGATCAATCCAACCTACCATTTTCACTAAACCTTGGTTTTTTACATTAAAACAATTTACTAGACAAATCACCTCTACTATCTGTCGACTTCGACTGGGCCATAATAGTCTACCCCTTGTGTGACAGATTTGGGAACATTAGACACTCTCTATTTGGATGTCCCAATCAGAATATTTACCTATATGATCACTGTTTGAATTTCATAAAAACATATTATTTCAGGTATGTTCGGTGTTGATAAGGCTGTATGGGCAACATTTTGCCTTTTCGTTCTTGACACAAGGAAAAAAGAAAAAAAAACAGGATGACAGTTCTGGGGCCTTATTCCGAGTTTTGACACGTTCAACGAATTTTGCGTACGCTTTTTCCGTTTACGACGATCACCTGTATGGCAGCAAAATGACAGCTGTCATTTTTTTAATGGTATTACGAGAAATTGGCAAAATTTCCGTCACGCACGGTCGCGCATTTATTGTTTTGTCTATGAATGTTAGTATGGATTAATTGTAATTATGTATTACGAGTTGCATGCATTCAAACAAACGAAAAGATTGTTTACGACTGCCATAGTAGACCAGTGGCCAAACCTGCCATAGTAGACCAGTGGCCAAACCTGCCATAGTAGACCAGTGGCCAAACCTGCCATAGTAGACCAGTGGCCAAACCTGCCATAGTAGACCAGTGGCCAAACCTGCCATAGTAGACCAGTGGCCAAACCGCTCAAAAAATCGTAAAAAATGAAAAATTCTTGCAGTATACGAGTGGTAGGAAAATGTAGTTGACGATGCTAATAACGAAGGAAAAATAGTCCAGACTCGAAAAAAGTTCTGGAAGGGGGTGGGGGGTGGTAGTGGTATACGTTTATAAGGGTTGGAACTCGTTTTTTTGCGATTTGCGGCTAAGCTATGCATCCTATCAGAAAAAGTTAAATGTAAAAGTAAATATTTGTATTTCAAACAAGCCCATTTTTTTCATAGCAAAATATTAATTTTTCGATGTTTTATAAAGAAAATTTAAAAAATTACATTATTTTCAATCGAAAAATTTGATTTAAATTTTCGATAAATGAAACACATTTAGGGTAGGAAACACAATATTAAAATAAACTTATCAACTGTTTACTATGAAAATGTTGGTTTGGCCATAACATAACGTGTAGCATGATCAATATGTACTAATATATGAGAGTTTCCAGCTTTTGTTTTCGGTAAAGCAATAATATGGTCTGCAGAAATTATATCAAATGGGCTCTCAGCAATGGGTCTATTACCCATTTTTCCATAACCTAATGTTGTTCTTCTATTAGTCATAGCACATATTACACACGACTTAACATAAGCTTTTACATCTGTCAAGATACTTTTCCACCAAAATTTTGTTTTTATTCTAATTAATGTCGTCTCAAAACATAAATGTCCAGCATTATCATGAAAAATTTTTAAAACTGTACTTCTTAGAACTTGTGGTACAACAATTTTATTTTTATGAAAAATTTCATTAGATATGTGATACAAAAAGCCTTCAATTATTATGTAATTTTTCTGAATTTGGCTAATATGATTATTATTTATTCCTTCACTAAGTTTATTTTTAATCTGTTTTATAAAACTATCCTTATCTTGTGCTTGTAATAATTCATTATTTGTTGAAATTATCGACATGCATATATCTTGTGGGTACCTACTTAAATGATCGGCAATAACATTTTGTTTTCCTGGTCTAAATATAGGACTAAAATCAAATACTGATAGGTCTACTATATATCTTGCAAATTTTCTATTTAACTTTGCTTTGTTAACTATATAAGATGTAGAATAGTTATCGGTCAATAATGCCCAATGAACAGCAGTAACCTCTAACTCATTAATATGATATCTTTTTTCTGGATCTTTTAAACTACGACTTGCATATTCAATAATTTTCCTTTCTCCTTTTTGAATTTGTATTAAACACGCTCCTATACCTTCATCATCTGTTTCAACTATAGTTTCTTCAGAACTTTGATTAAAATATGCAAGAGCAGGTGGATTACATACCATTTCTTTCAACTTTAAAAAAGCTTCTTGTTGTACTTCATTTAACTTAATATCTTTTTTATTTTCTTTGTCTTTGTTTTTCTTTAATATGGTTGTTAAAGGTCTAATTATTTTTGAATAGTTTTGGAAATATTTTCTAAAGGAGTTTGTAAAACCTAAAAATGACCGGACTTCTCGGATTGATTTTAATGTGACATACCTTTCAATAGCTTGAATTCTTTTTGGATCAGGTTTTTCACCATCTCTACTTATAATCCTTCCAAATAATGTTATTTCTTCTCAAACAAATATACACTTTTCTTTTCTTAATTTTAAATTCTTTTCTCTAGTAGCTCGAAAGATCTGATTCAGTATATCTAATAGTGCCTTAAAAGAATTGGCTCCTCCCGACAAATCATCAAAATAGCATCTCACTCCTTTTTCATACAAATTACCATATGTTGACTTTACTACTTTTAACATAATAGAGGGTCCTCCTACTAGACCGAACATAACTCTTTTAAACTCCACATGAAAATCTTGGGTGATAACTGCTGTTTTATATGTATCTTCATCTTAAATTAAACTTCAAGGGAAATTTTGACACATTTAAAATAATATCGTCCATTCTGTCTATTGGCTGAGGGTCTAATATCGTTATCGGGTTAATTGTTCTAGAATAATCAGCAATAGGTCTATATGGAGTAGTAGGATGAAAAGGTTGCTCAACCACGAACATTGGTGCAGCATATGGAGAATTAGATAACCTACATATGTCTTGCTCTAACCATTTCTCGATTTTTGTTTTTAGAAATTGTCTTTCCGGTTCAGGTAATCTATAAGGCTTACACTTTATTGGTTTTACATTTTTTAATTTTATTTCCATTTCAAAATCTTTAAATGTACCAACAATATTTTCATTTGTATTAAATATATCTTTATATTCCTCTACTAGCATGTGTATTTTTTCTTCATCTATAACTAAGCTTTCTTCTTTAATATTTAAATCATTTCCTTTGTATAGACATAAACTTATTATATCTTCTTTTTTAGTTTTTGCTGGAAAACATTCAGCTGAGTATGGTGTTGTAATAACAATTGTACCATCCGGTTCAACGTACCAATTTTATTTTGTTTTTTTTTTTAGTTTTGCCGCAGCGCCATGTGAAACATTTAGGGTAGGAAACACAATATTAAAATAAACTTATCAACTGTTTACTCCAATATACCTTTAATTACTTAAATAATCAATAAAACATAACTTTTAATAAAACATTTTCAATCTTCTATTCATATCTGACCAACTCTGTTATTTTATTTTTCTTATTTCCATGACAACCGTCATAGCATAGCTTACACCTTTACCAGTACTTATTTTTTTCGTTGAAATTTCAGCTTTTATATAGAATTAAAATATAATATTAAAGTATAATTAACAGTTCCTCTCAATAAAATGGATTATCAAATTGAATTAAACACCATATACCATATAGCTGAAGCTAATGGATATAATAAACAAATTGTTAATAATATTATAAATAAAAAACACTACAAATATACGATGAATGAATTATATGCAAGCTCTGCCAATGAAAATAAAATTATTAAAAAATATAAATCAAGTATGACATATTTTGGTAATATGTCTGAAAACATAAACAAATACTTTTAATATAATCCAATAAAAGTAGCTTTCAATACAAATAATAAGGTGAAAAATATTTGTAATGCTAAAGAAAAAAAATGATTTACAAAACTCGTCTGGTATATACTATCAACTACTGCTATCAACAATAGTCACATTTTGCAAAACACATTAGATACAGGCCACAATTTGGGCACAATAAACTAATTCAAAATTCTTCACGCCAATAAAAAGAAAGGTTTGCATTTAAACATATTAGAACAATTAGAAATAATTAAAAATTCCTCTCTAACATTACTTAGTGACCAAAAGAATATTTTCAGTTCACCTATACTAAATATATTCAAGCCAATCAATAATCCAACATAACATCATCATAGTAAGATCGTTCGTCCTGAAGATGCCTCGTTGAGAGGAGAAAAACGTGTCGACAAAAGTGTTTGTTTGTTGGTGATATATCTTTGTGTAGTTACATGTAACACATAATTAGTACACCAACAACATAAGCAGAATAATTGCAAAGTAATATTATTATTATACTGTCATTTAAATAATGAACTTCCGCAAAATAACGCCCGATTCAATTAAATATATAATTAAAATCTAAAGAAAGCGACTGCTTGCTCGTTAAGTAGTTTGTGGTCGTCATTTTCGATATTCTTTATTTTTGTTGAAAAGAGTGGATTTTTTTGTAATTTATTTAATGAGAAAAATCTGACTATTATTTTTATAGATTATAGACACAGATTAAATAGAGTACTAGGTAATTATAGATTGTAGAATTGTCGTGATTTTCGTTGTGTTATTTTTTGTAATTTGTTTTGTTCCTTTATTCCTTTTGTGTTTTTTAGCCTGCCTATTATTATTATAGATGATTTTGTTGTTATTTTCGTTTATTTTTTTTGTTCCTTTTGTAAATATTATAATTTGAGTGGGACTCGACTTTGTGTTTGACTGTATTGTGTTTTAAAAATGTGTTATAAAAACCTGTTTATTTTATAACATACTTTTAACATTTGTCTAATAAACTATTCTTCTTGCGGGACAAAAAAAAACAACCAAACATAATGAATGACTGGACTGGCAACCCATTGGGAATAAAATTAATAATGAAACAAATATAATAGGTATATAATAAAATTTTATTAAACTTTACTATTGGATAACTTTAAAAAAAATTAACACTGAACTACAGTCGCAGCACGGCCACTTCAAGACAAGCAAGACTCATGTCTTGTCATGAGTTTAGTCTTGCTTGAGGTATTGGGTGTAATAAATCTCTCGCGCCGCCAGGCCGCTCGCGACAATGTAAAATTTTTTTTTGGAAAGGTGAGAAAATGTTTATAAAAGGAAATATGCTATGACGTGGGAATTTTGAAAAAGTAGTCATGTAGAAATTGGAAATTCATACTTTTTAAAAAGTGGTAAAAATTCCCACTTTTTTTTAAAAGTAGGAAAAAGGACGAAAAAATAATCAATCTTCAAGGTACCAAGAGCACATACATTGTTAGGAGTGAATAACTTTGGGTAGTCCTCTGTAGTGGTACCCCGGTACATTTATTATTATTTACTATATATAGAAAGGGGGGGGGGGTCGTTGACTATTATGTATTAAACCTCCCCCCCCCCCTTTTTTTTTTTTTTGATAGAATCTTCGGAATCCAATCACAGCCTGAAAAATTAGTGATTGTCACATGTCTACAAGCTAGAGCGATGGCAAATATATCAATGGAGAGGGGAAGGATGCCGAGAGAAGGGAAAGGGAATTTCAAGGTCGCAGGGTTACCACAATCGCGGCAATATAATCAGTCTCATTACTTAATTGTCACACCTCGTATACGTGGTGGACGAGTTGGTTAAATCTTGGCCTTAAAAAAAATCACTTAGGTCCCTGGTTCGAATCCCGGTGTGTACCAGTGAGTTTTTAATAAAAAAAAAAATGTACACTTGTTTGACAACACCACTATAGTGCCTCGGAGAGCTGTCGGTCCCGATTTCACTATACCAACTTGTGAAACTGTTTATAGATGGGTTATTGAGTCTATTCAAAACATCACGACGAGCTAGTCATTTGTTCGGTGTATACTCATACCATCGGCTATGACGAGGTGGGATTAAAACCCCTCCGCTGGGTTCCTTGAGTCCGTCGAGGCGCCGCACTATGGGGACTTTGACTCGTTTTCATCTTATAAATCTGTAACTTCGGTGTTAATGATGATATCCAGCTGATTATTTTTCCTAGTAACTTTAGATATATGTACTTTAAAACAACGTATATTTATTAAGTAAAAGTTTATTTCTAAAGTCATAAAAAATATAGGAAAAAAATATTTAACTTCTAGAACATCTTAATTTTATATATAACAATATGATGAAATAACTACATAAAATATTAATAAAACTTAAAGTTATAGCTTATAAGTCACTCAAGAGCTCCTTTGCTTCATCAAGAAGTTCGAATTTTTTTTATTGGAAGGCTTTCTAAAGCTTGTAATGTATGGATCAGAGGTATATAAAAGTGTGTGTAACACGTCTTCATTGGTGGCTATCCTCGAACATTTTCTTGTATGATGAAGCCTGAACTGTTTGTAGTCTTTATTTCGTGCCTCTTGAGCATCTTCCGAGAGTTCCCCAAGAGGCAAGACAGAGAAATGACGTATAACACTTTCACCATGAATCAACACCTTGTGCACGGAAGATGGCATGTAGTACCACTTTTCAATTCAATTCAATTCATTTATTCAAATAATAAAGATTTACATAGGTATAGATTATACAGTGGGCCCCGCACTAGGATGGTATCCTGTTTCGCTCCCAGATTGGGTTTACAATATTCGGGTCTTTCTAAGTATACATACTCATAATACAGTATATATAATGTTTCAGTTAGTATTCAACTTATATTTATTAACATACAGCTGAGCTGTATCGAGTGCATATTGACCAAACTTCGTAGCATCAATAGCTCTACCGCTTGACATGACCTGAAGTATAACATAAAATCGTTTAATTAATTCCTTATCTATACCAGTGATTTCGGATGTACAATGGTAGTTTTGGAAGAATCTTCGGGCTGTGTTGCCGTCATTAGTGTTGCCACTCACTTGCTTTGGTTTGTCAATGTTTAAACCAAGTTCTTCTCGGAACCTTCTTTGTACATGAGCTTTCTTTTGTTTTTTTTAATCTTTATTTTCTGTTGTTGTGGCTGACCATTTTTCAAAACCTAGATTGTAAGATAAATGTAGAATAAGTTCCATAAATCTGATCCAACAATGCAAAGTTGAAAGCCCATATTGATAGGAAGCTTCATCCACAGGTTTATTTTGCACTTTTTCTAAATTGTTCATCTCTGTAGGTCTTGCATTGCAAATGGTACATACAGCACTTGATGAAGTTTCAGACAAAACTTGAGCCACTTTGCTAGTTAAAAATAACGTGTGTTTTATTTCAATACCTTCGCCACTATGATTGATCAGGGAAAAGGAGCAAGAGCTGAAATTTGAGCATTGATTTCGTGGACTACGTGTGTTGTCTTCTCAGGTGTCTTTTGAAAATTCGATCAAAATAGGTCGGCAAAATCTCACTGATGATGGAGCATGATTATTCCACAACACCTCATTAGTATCGACATTTATAAGTCTCAGTGGCACTAATGATGATATAAATAAATTTGAGTCGGAAATTATATCGCTCTCTTCTGGTAGGATTTGCTTGTATTCACTTTGTCCACTTGATCAATCACATCCCCATTTGGAATATAACTTTAAGTGGGTTGAACCAACTTTATAAACATCATTAATTTTTAGAAGCCTGGCTGAAGTGTGATCCAAAAAATCTTGCAGTTTAATTTTTGCTTTAATGTTATTAATTTCAATGCTAGATTCTGGCGGATAGCACATATGTTTAGCTTCACGAATTGACTTATACGAAGGGAACAATAAGCAATTCTTTGCTATCATACAATTCCTCATAGTTTCATACTGTGCCTTGTTAAGATTTAATTCAACGTAAATGCTAAGAGCTTGGTCCTTTGAATAGGCTGTTATGTATGCCGGTTCACTAAGCAGGTTACTGCGTATTTAACTTTTTTTTTCTGCCGGTAGTGCTCTTAAGACTTCAACGATGAATGCTTCTTCAATTTCGCCATGAGACCTTAAGCCCTGTACGTAAGAGTTCATTATGAATTCAAGTCCACATGCTTCAAGCAACTCCTTGTTTTTACGTTCCTTTGTACTCTCTGAACTATCCTCGTACGTTTTAGAAGGTCTCCCTCTTTTTCCTGTCGATGTAGAAGGTTCCGGTTCGCATGTAGTAGTTTCTAGCTTCACCGTAAATACGCCATCCAACCAATTGCTGTTTCGTCTTAAAAACTGATCTTTCTTCCGACCCGCTTTACTATAACGTAGACGAAACTGAATTATGAAGGATTTTTGAATGTTTGCTATTATTGTTGCTATGTTTGCGTCAGAAGATTCCGCAAAATTGTTCCGTATATAATTTGAGATATAAACGACATAATTTGAATCACTTTTGATCAAAATAAGACTTAAGTCGCGTCTGGTACACGAGAATTCACTCATTATGGAGCGTAATTAATAAATAAACTTTTACTAATGACAAAAATTAATGAAGAACTGTAATAATTTACGAGCAAGTGGACTATTTTATAGTGAATAATAACCGAAGACGTGTGCAAAATTATTTGATAAAAATAAATTATCACAATGTGGTTATGTGGTTTTAAATGGTTCTTCATGGGAATGAGAGCTAAAAATTTACTGTGGGAAATATTTGATAAAAATACCGCCAAATATATCTGTTTGTTTTTATCTGCGTGTTTTCTAGGTATAATATATATATTTTTACAAAAAAAGATATTAAAATATGTTCGTAAGTGTAGTACCTATAAATCTAGTAAAATTCTTACTCTTATATTTTATTACATTTGACTATGTTACGCACTGAAACCGCAAAAAAAAAACTTTTTACCGTTAAATAAGATTATATTTCCTATCAAATAAAATAAAAAATAGAACTTCGGGAAGCTTCGGTAAATGTCAAATCTCCAAATGAATTTTTGAAAAAGGAAGATAAGTACATGTGAAATATTTTTTTTTGTCTAAGTGATATTGTATTAAAATACATTTATTTTATTTTATAGCATAGAACACTTCTCAAGCTTCCTAAAATGGTATCACACATACGTTCTTTCTATTAATAATAATAATACCAAACAATTGAAAGTTAGATGGTTATTCTTGGTTATCATTAACTTAACACTTGGACTTTAGCCGCATTTTGTTACAACATGCAAATGGTCAGAAATTATCATCATATTAAAAATAAAAGAGTGACTCTTTAGTTATAATTTGAGGTATAACACATGCACCTCCGCACACTTTTGGAAACACCACTTATGAGATGGCTCTCTTAGGCGGGTCCCCATAGTGCGCCGTAAGGCACCCGTGATGATATTTATTTATGTATGTATGTTGACAAAAAAATGTTTTTTTTTAAAGTGGGAAGAATTCCCACCTTTTTAAAAAGTAGGAATAAGACCCACTTGACGAATAAAATATTTTTTAGTGGTATTTTTTTTTAAAGTCCCACTTTTTCAAAAAGTATGAAAAAAGTCCCACTTGACGAAAAAAAGATTTTTTAGTGGGGAAAAAAAACCCATTTTATGAAAGTAGGAAAAATTCCCACCTAATTAAAGATTGGAAAAAAGTCCCACTTTTTCAAAAAATAAGAATTTTCTACCAAAACACGAATTTTTATAAAATGAGATTTTATTTTTCCACAAAAAAACATTTTTTCGTGAAGTAGGACTTTTTCCAATTTTTTTGAAAAAGTGGGATTTTTACCCGCTTTTTCTTTAGATAGGAATTTTTCCCATTTTTCATAAAATGGGATTTTTTTCCCACTAAAAAATATTTTTTTCGTGAAGTGGGATTTCTTCCCACTTTTAAAAAGTAGGAATTTTCAATTTCTACATAACTGCTAACAACTACTACTACCGAAGTATTGGGACTTTTTTCTACTTTTTAAAATAGTGGGAATTTTTCACACTTCTACAAAGTGGAAATATCTCTCTTTTTTTTCAAATACTTATAATTTTCGCAACTTTTTTATAGAGAGAAATTTTCCCACATTTTCAGAAGTTGCTAATTTTCCCCCTCTTTTTCATTAAGTGGGAAAATTTACCAAATTATGATGACGATTTTCTCTAATAATTTTTTTCCCATATTTATGATTTTTACATTTTTTTTTATTGGAGCACGACATGATACTTTGTTTCTACCTGGTGGTGAGTAGACCTACAAAGTCCACGAACGGGGTCAATCAATAATTGTTCTTACACAATATTGATCGAAAACCGGTGAACCCGCAGACTAAAACCGAAACATAACTTACTTGTTGTTGTTATGTTACTTGGCGGTTTTCGCATCTGTATGGGCGGTGGTAATGAGATCCGTCGGTCGGCCTAACGAAATACGAGACCTTCCTCCCACCTAAAAAGTATTGACACTTTTCCACAATACCCATTTTACTATATCCCACTAAATGAGACTACTACATGATAATTCCCACTTTCCCATAATAAAAATATTCCTAATTACTACTTTTCCAAAATAATCAAACAAATTGTTGTCACCACCCAAGGCTGGACGTGATAAACCCGCCATAATAGTCTATAACGATGTGACAAAAGTCTTGGGCATACATGCTGAGAAGAGCGAATGAAAACAAGACTGATACTTTATATCACGATTTTGACGTTTGCTCGCAACTCCGTGTCTTGGGTTGGCCGTGCTAAGGCTGCAGCGATGTTTATAAATTTATTGTTTTCTCAACAGTTTAAAAAACTGCTACTTGATTAATAATGTTTTGGATTTCATTTTCAAGGTTTGAATAGTCTGTGCAATGAAATAAAAATATATAAAAAAAAACTTTACGCAAAAACTGTTTTATCTATGCTTACGGCACGCGAACGTACAAAGTTTAGTGACTCGTAATACGAAAAGACGTCATCGTAACTCACGGAAAAATTGTAACGCGCGATCTTGTCGTGTTTAACGTTTGCAACGCATGCGACATCTGCCTATCAAAGCCTAACCATTTTAAAACTCAACTCTCAATATATTAGTACTAGCTGTCACGGCCGTGGTTCTGAGTAAAAATTGTGCGGCCGCTAATAATCTAGATAGTTAATTTATATTGTTAATTTTGTGTGTAGTGTTTCGTTCGCCATGTATTTAGGCACCTACAAATAATTGTCAGATTCATTGCGTTGTGAAGTTTTGATATCCAACGTAGTATATAGTGTTATATTTCTGAATAGTAATTGCGTGGCATGTTAGTGGTTCAGAAGACAACGTTTTTTTCAGCGGTGCGTAACGCACCCGTGTGAGATTGGATAGTTTTGTTTCCCGGCTTCTCGGGAATAACATCATCGTAATAATGAAAGTTACATAAAATATATGAAACATATCCGTGTTTTTAATTTGCATGCCATTTTGTATTTTATAAATAAAGTATTATTTTGAATTCATGCGGAAAATGGCATGCAAAGGAGACCTTTCATCTTTGTATGGACGGCGGTTGCGCTAAAAATAATTTTGTATGATAGGCAAACTTGGACAAAAAAGAGGATAAATATCTTACTTTTAATCTTTTTAAATTGTTTGTGGGGTTTTCTGTAAACTCAAATTTTTATTTAAGATTTTGAGGTTAGTATTGAAACAAATAATTGTTAAGGTTGCGTTCCAAAACGATTTTCGGGTAAAGTAAAGAAGACAACTCTAACTGCCTTTACAGACTGGACTTAGACGCCTATAAGCTCGTTTTTATACGCGCCTAAGCTAAAAAATAGGCGTCTATTTGATACAACACTCGTATGTACAGAAAAAAACATTCGTATATATTCATACTCGTACCTATACGCTTTGAAAAATCCACCACTGTAAAGTCTCTTATAAAATATTAAGAAATAAGGCTAAAGGTAACATTAATAAAAGTACATAAGTAAAGCTGGCGATTTTTGTTAGGTGGCATTTGGTAAAAAATAAGCCTATTCGAATGGTTTTTATTTTTTCTTCTGAGCTTTGTCCCTGCATCTTGATGATTAAATTACAAGAAAGTGGAGGGATCCGAAGGCTCGACTTGACACCCGAAAGATGGATAATTAAGCAAACAAAACCAAAAATAAATGACTTTACGAAAGGGCGATAGACTCTTCCTATATCTCTGACAACAAAACTATAGTCTGGCCAGACTATAGTTTTATTTGACTCACAGATTATATAGTAATTAGTTTGACTGATTAATGATTTTTTTTTTAATCTGCGTAGGTACTCATTGAATAGTACGCACCCCAACTCAGTCTGTTTTACAAATGTGTAGAATAGAAAAACGCTACTACTTGTTAACGTATCCGTATGTTTTTATGTATTTGATTAACCCAATATGTTATATGAGGCCGTATTATTTTAATAAGGGAAATGGGTACAGTATTATAGTAAAAAAATATAAATATTTGGATTTATAGTTTTCAGTTTTGGATAGCGAACATTGTCGGGGTGTACATTACTGCGTCTGTGATAGATGATTCAAACGGAAATCAATTAGTATATTCAGTATATTCATTTATTGCAATCATAGGACCGCTAAGGCCTCTTAACATTCTCAAATAAAGTAGATACAATTTTTAAACTACCATAGACTAGTTACTACAAAAGATAGATCTGAAACAGGTTAACCAAAGACTATATTATTATCATAAATATAAGTAGGTGTGTATCGCACATACATTGAGTGACGAACAGGATCTGACCCACAACAATTTGTGTAACCATATAAATATTATACAATTCATTTATAAATTTTGTCAATATAAATATATTTATAAAAATGTCAATTAATTAAATACAAATAAAATAATATTAATAATGAATCCATTAATAACAAAAATGAAAATTATTTAATAATAATAATAATTGTGTATTCATTGATACCGGGGCTCAATTCCGCTAAATCAACGTTGTATGGATTGGATATCAACGGCTAAGCTTATACGTCATTTCACACTTTTGGTAGTCTACTAACAAAATTAGCTGTCAATTGTACATCGATTGGATATCAACTGAACGTTGTATCGACTTTTGACAAATTAGGTATTCTACTATTCCAATCGTGTATGCAAGGTTTTTTTATTGGTATTCTATTATTTTTTGACGTTTAGTTTAACTTGATATCAACGTTCTCTCAAAAGTTTTACTTCAGTTATAATGTCATTTTACAAAAGTTGCTTATTTGTGAATTGTGTAAAAACATTTTATAAAAATGGTTGGATTTCCGTTAATTTCGCAGTGGCTCCACAGTTTGGAGACATTAGAAATGTCCCAGAGATAGAACATCCGCGTTTCTGATGCTGGTCGGGTTTAGAAACGTGAAAAATATATTTAAAGTACTACGGTTTTAGTTCCACGGTTCAAACTACCACCGGTGTGGTGTGGTGGTCACCAAATGAGTTTTTAATTAAAAAATAGCTGCATGCGTTTGACAACACCACTATAATAGTGGTCCGGTGAGCACGTTAAGCTGTTCTGAGTTCATAATACAACTTGAGTAACTGTTTATGGATGGGTTAATGAGTATGGTTCACCGGTTTTCAGGAGACTACTGCATCGATTTCTTGTGGAGGTGGTCTCCAATGCAATTCGCCATTGTCGCCCCTTATTTCATAATCGCATCATTTAGCCGGCGCGGCGTAGTAGGAGCGTTAAATATTGTTTAAGAACAATTATTGGTTGACCCATTCATAGACTTTGTAGGTCTGCTCACCACCAGGTAGATACAAAGTCACATGTCGTGCTCCAATAATAAAAAATATCCAAATATCGCGACGAGCTGCCCACTTTTTCGGTATGGACTCAATACCCTAGACGGTCTTGGGCGCTGTAATTTTTATAGATGTTATTTAAAAAGCTATGTCTGATTATAATTTGTAATTTATTTTCGAATAAATTATTTTAATTTTGTTGCATTTATGTAATTTTGATTTTTAAATACCATTTTCCAATTATTAATGCAATAGGTAATCGTTGAACTTGTCAATATTTCAGTCTTAAATTATATAAAAAAATCCGACTTAAAATAAATTATTATGAAGAAAAGTAGGTAAATTAGTATTTTTTTCGGGCCATAAGACGTATTTGGGGCAAACGTCGGATTTAACAACAATAATTTTGGAAAAATACCTATTCGGAACGAATAGACAAATCATATTTAGGTCTATCCTTTTCAGGCAAAGCAACCTAAAGCGATTAGTAGTTTTATTTAGGGTGAGCAAGGTGGACTTTTATGTCTTACCACCGGTCTTACACTATTACGTTAGAATTGAGTCTTTAATTTTCGATTGGTATTAATTAAAAGCATTATAAAATATTGTATTGTCCTTTCTAAATATGATTACTACTCTATGATATATTTTGTCATATCTAATAATTGTTTACTCTATGGTATGCGCAGGACAAAATTACAGTCTAGTATAATATAAAGTGTATAATAATAAGAATACACTTTTAAATGATATTTTATTTAATTACAACAGCTATGCCATGTAAAAAGAGCAAAAATTAAAAAAAAAATACAAACTAATATGACAGGCACAGATAAAATAGAGTACTACGATGACAGGTTACGTAGGTACGACGTTCATACGACGTCCATGCGACGTGCAATCGACGTCCATACACAAAGCCGTTTTACAATTAGTAGAATACCAAGTTTCAACTCAACGTCCTTTGCTTTGTAAATGGATCGTGTCGGTAAGTCAAAGTTTTAAAATTAGCGGAATCGGGGCCCTGAAAAAGGTCGCGGGAAGCCGATGGCAGCGCAGAACCGGTCGTTGTGGCGATCCTGGGGGAGGCCTATGTCCAGCAGTGGACGCGCAAAGAAAGGCTGGCATGATGATGATGATGATGATACAATATAAAAAATTTAAAAAAAATGTCGTTTAATATAAATTAGGTTTTTAATGAATAAATATAATTATTGTTTATATATAAACTGTAATAATAAATATGTCAAGAACACACTGATATAATCAATATCTTATTAATAGAGTGAAAAAACGAATCCCACAAAATATTCCAACGAGTTAAATGTAAATGTTGTTTAAAATATAGCCATGAATTATGAATAATGTTTTAAGACCATACTACTTCCCTTTATAGCGCAACAGCTTTTGGTCGGTCTCCTTTGTATCACTAGTTCAACAGCAAAAAGTTATGAAAATTTGTTTTTTTTTTCAATTGTAATGATTCTAAATTCCCGGACTTTGTGATCGAAATGCCGCCTATTGAAAGAGGCATAACGGGCCATATTATTTAAAACTATTTTTGAAGTCTTCAAAGATTTATACTGTATTTGTATAAAAAATATTGTAATTATTATTATGACGGTTAAAATATAAAAGTTGCATCGATCTTCTTACTTATTTCATGTTAAATATATAGATAAAGTTAATTTAAAAAGTATTATGAAGAGAATACGTGTCATAAATGACATTTATATTGAATTAGAATAATTTTTACACAAGACATTTGAACTGAAAAAGTAAAAAATAATAATAATATTATTCTTTAATTATTCTTTTAATTTGAATTTCCCTCTTAAATAAAATGGAAAATAGACCAGTCACAGTACTGTCGGTAAGGTTTCTTGCTACGCTCTTTAGTTTCTTTCATGGCTACTCAAGATTCCTGTGAACATCTGCTCCACAGAGTTATAGGAAGGTTAAGATTTATTTTTTCACGGTTTTTAGCCACCCTATCGAAGCTGAGTTTCCGCAACAGGTTACGTGCTCCGATTTGCCGAGCATACTGTCATCAATGATAGTTGTTGTCGACCCGCTGTCAAGTAATGCAAATGTTTCTATTGATTTTTCAGGATCATAAATAATAACTGAAACAATCCTTAATGAAATATTACATGAATTTTGATTACATGAGTATGATGTTGATTACATGAGTATGATGTTGATTACATGAGTATGATGTTGATTGCATGAGTATGATGTTGATTACATGAGTATGATGTTGATTATATGAGTATGATGTTGATTACATGAGTATGATGTTGAGGGTTGTTCGTGATAATTATTTCTGTTCGATGATAATGCAATCTGGGTGTTTATTTGTGAAGAAATAGGCGACCCTGAGTCTTTATGTAGTAACCGATGATGATTACGACGTAAACTATTTACTCCACACGGCTTAAATTTACACGTTTCTCTGCGATAACGACTTTTTAAACACTTAAAACTTGTTTTCAATAGCCGACTTATATTTATCATTAACAGGTAATTTCTATAATTTGAACAGTTGTACAAATCGTGTTCACTCTTGCAATAAGTAAAATTAATATAATGCTTACCATAATAATAAGGTGCATGATTATGACTATCAATAAATAAATCTGTAGAAAATATCTACCTATGTGAAAAGTCACAAGCCTGTCGGCTTCCCTAGTTAACAATTTTGCCAATAAAACTAAATTAGAATGCAAGTCCTTCTCACAATTATCCGCAGCAAAATCATACCATCATGCTTTTAATAAAGGATTTAATTTATTTATTATAGCATTGCGAAGCTCAATGCTATCCAAATATGAGGGATATTTTAGTAAAGTTATACTAACCGTATTTTGAACCTTACAAGCAAAAGCTGGAAGTTCTTTACCGTCTGTTGTAATTTTGGGTAACGTTTTTAGACCATGTAACTCGTTTGCTAATATTTGTTCCGGTTTAGCAAATCTTCTTTCTAATTTCCTGTCGATCAGCACAAGTTAATAAACTAGCTACTGCCTCCCTTTAAAATATTCTTTAGTCTTCAGATGTCATCATTCTTGCTAAAATTGTATGTTTCGGTAGATTCTATGAACGATGTTTTAAACAATAACCATTTACATGATTTGCCGGAAGAAAATATTTTCATCCTTGGGGGCAACCCTATGTTTGGAATTAGCTAAATTATCTTTAGCTTAAACCAATTTGATCATGACATCAGTTGGAGCTGATACTAAATCTGGAGACGGGTGTGAAGTTGGCAGCCAAAATCTAGCAGCCTTTATAACCCGACCACTTTAAATAGGTTTTAAATAAATATTTGTTTTTATATATATGCGGTAATATATTCAAATGTTTAACAGATAAATAGTCTTAATATAATAATGAAGCATCATAAGAAAAAACTGTTGAAAAAAAAAATAACAATTTTATTTTATATTAATTAACTAACCACTATATTTCGTTATATCGTCTATACTAAAACACTATTTAAATCAATTAGAATGATATCTAGAATATGAAAAATTCACCTCCAATGCGTCCAATTTTTCCTGAAATCTCAAATAACTAAAAAAATTCTTTACATATTTAAAAAGGCTGCTAGGCTTATAACTTCTATACTAGACATAGAATATTAACTAAAAATTGGTAGATAGCTAGAATACAAAACATAAAATAGTATATAGATATAGCCACCTGCACTCCATTTTCTCTGAAATCCTGAAAAAAATCATTCATGTACTTTTGATTTTTTTTCTCAATTCTAAAAAGTCTGCTAGGTTTACTACTTCCATACTAACCATAGGATCTTGTTAAAAGTTGGTAATTAGCTAGTATATAAACTCTAAAATACTATAGCCATACCCACATGCGCTCCATTTTCCCAGAAATTCTGAAAGAAAAAATTAAAAACTACATTATAAATTTTAAAATTTTCTAAACAAATTGGAGTTCTTTACTTCTATACTAGACATAGGATGTTAATAAAAAATGGTAAATACCTAGAATATAAAACATAGAGTAGCATAGGCATAGCCACCTGCGCTCCATTTTATTGTAAATTACAAAACAAAAAATCTTTAAGTTTACTTACGAAAATTCTTTACATATTTAAAAAGGCTGCTAGGTTTATAACTTCTATACTAGACATAGAATATCAACTAAAATTGGTAAATCGCTAGAATATAAAATATAGAGTAGCATAGGCAAAGCCACCTGCGCTCCATTTTCCCTGAAATCCTAAAAGGAAAAAAAAAAGATTTATTTTTTCAATTTCCTAGCTGACATTAAGTGCTAGGTTTACTACTTTCATACTAGACATAGAATCATGATAAAAATTGGTAATTAGCAAGAATATTAACTCTAAAATACTATAGCCATACCCATATGCGCTCCATTTTCCCTGAAATTCTGAAAGAAAAAATCAAAAACTATTTTATAAATTTTAAAAAATTCTAAACAGATTGGAGTTCTTTACTTCTATACTAGACATAGGATGTCAATAAAAAATGGTAAATACCTAGAATATAAAACATAGAGTAGCATAGGCATAGCCACCTGCGCTCCATTTTATTGTAAATTACAAAAAAAAATCTTTGTGTTTACTTACGAAAATTCTTTACATATCTAAAAAGGCTGCCAGGTTTATAACTTCTATATTAGACATAGAAAATTAACTAAAATTGGTGAATAGCTAGAATATAAAACATAGAGTAGCATAGGCATAGCCACCTACGCTCCATTTTATTGTAAATTACAAAAAAAAAATCTTTAACTTTACTTACGAAAATTCTTTACATATCTAAAAAGGCTGCTAGGTTTATAACTTCTATATTAGACATAGAATATTAACTAAAAAATAGCTAGAATACAAAACATAGAGTAGTATAGGCATAGCCACCTGCGCTCCATTTTATTCTAAATTACAAAAAAAAATCTTTAAATTTACTTACAAAAATTCTATACATATCTAAAAAGGCTGCTAGGTTTATAACTTCTATACTAGACATAGAATATTAACTAAAATTGGTAAATAACTAGAATACAAAACATAGATATTTTTTTTAAGTCAATATTTTTGTGCGAAACAGTTTAATGTCATCCGTATCACTTCGCTCGAAGGCTCTTTTCCAACCGTTTCCACATCCGAGTCGTCGAGCGAAGCGGCCGCATAATGTGTGGTTTTCCGACTGAGTACTGGTGGCCGGCTCGCTTCGCTTAGCCACCTGCTACTTTTTGTTCTAAATTAAAAAAAAATCTATTTAAATTTACTTAGAATAAAATGGAGCGCAGGTGGCTATGCCTATGCTACTCTATATAGTTATAAGTTTTTTTCCTTTTAGGTTTCAGGGAAAATGGAGCGCAGATGCCTATGCCTATGCTACTCTATGTTTTGTATTCTAGCTATTTACCAATTTTAGTTAATATTCTATGTCTAATATAAAAGTTATAAACCTAGCAGGCTTTTTAGGTATGTAAAGAATTTTCGTAAGTAAATTTAACGATTTTTTTTTTGTAATTGGGAATAAAATAGAGCCTAGGGGCCTGACCAAAGAACACGTTTGCCAATCAAATCGCCGCATCGATCGGTAAAAATGTATAGGAATTTTACTCTATGGGTAGAGCCTGATCGCCGAGAAACGTCAAATCCCATACATTTGGCATTCGATGGGTATTTCGATTCGATTATCGATTGGCTCTTTGGTAAGGCCCCAGGTGGCTATGCCTATGCTACTCTATGTTTTGTATTCTAGCTATTTACCAATTTTAGTTATTATTCTATGTCTAATATAGAAGTTATAAACCTAGCAGCCTTTTTAGATATGTAAAGAATTTTCGTAAGTAAACACAAAGATTTTTTTTTTTAATTTACAATAAAATGGAGCGCAGGTGGCTATGCCTATGCTACTCTATGTTTTATATTCTAGGTATTTACCATTTTTCATTGACGTCCTATGTCTAGTATAGAAGTAAAAAACTCCAATCTGTTTCGAAAAATTTTTAATTTATAAAGTAGTTTTTCATTTTTTCTTTTAGAATTTCAGGGAAAATGGAGCGCATGTGGGTATGGCTATAGTATTTTAAAGTATATATTCTAGCTAATTACCAACTTTTAACAAGATCCTATGGTTAGTATGGAAGTAGTAAACCTAGCAGACGTTTTAGAATTGAGAAAAAAAAACAAAAGTACATGAATGACTTTTTTCAGGATTTCAGGGAAAATGGAGTGCAGGTGGCTATATCTATATACTATTTTATGTTTTGTATTCTAGCTATCTACCAATTTTAGTTGATATTCTATGTCTAGTATAGAAGTTATAAACCTAGCAGCCTTTTTAGATATGTAAAGAATTTTCGTAAGCAAATTTAAAGATTTTTTTTTGTAATTTAGAATAAAATGGAGCCCAGGCGGCTATGCCTATGCTACTCTATGTTTTGTATTCTAGCTATTTACCAAGTTTAGTTCTTATTCTATGTCTTCTATATAGAAGTTATAAACCTAGCAGCCTTTTTAGATATGTAAGGAATTTTCGTTAGTAAACTAAAAGATTTTTTTTTTGTAATTTACAATAAAAATGAAGCATATGTGGCTATGCCTATGCTACTCTATGTTTTATATTCTAGCTATTTACCAATTTTAGTTAATATTCTATGTCTAGTATAGAAGTTATAAACCTAGCAGCCTATTTAGATATGTAAAGAATTTTCGTAAGTAAATTTAAAGTTTTTTTTTGTAATTTAGAATAAAATGGAGCGCAGGTGGCTATGCCTATGCTACTCTATGTTTTGTATTCTAGCTATTTACCAATTTTAGTTAATATTCTATGTCTTATATAGAAGTTATAAGCCTAGCAGCCTTTTTAAATATGTAAAGAATTTTCATAAGTTATTTGAGATTTCAGGAAAATTTTGACGCATAGGCATAGCCACCTGCGCTCCATTTTATTCTAAGTAAATTTTTTTTTTTTTTTTTAATTTAGAATAAAAAGGCGCAGGTGGCTATGAGAAGCGAGCCGGCCACCAGTGGAGTCGGCAAACCACACATTATGCGGCCGCTTCGCTCGACGACTCAGATGTGGAAACGGTTGGAAACGATCCTTCGAGCGAAGTGATACAGATGACTTTAAACTGTTTCGCACAAAAATATTGACTTAAAAAAAAAAACAATGTTTTGTATTCTAGTTATTTACCAATTTTAGTTATTATTCTATGTCTCGTATAGATGTTATAAACCTAGCAGCCTTTTTAGATATGTAAAGAATTTTCGTAAGTAAATTTAAAGATTTTTTTTTGTAATTGGGAATAAAATAGAGCCTAGGGGCCTGACCAAAGAACACGTTTGCCAATCAAATCGCCGCATCGATCGGTAAAAATGTATAGGAATTTTACTCTATGGGTAGAGCCTGATCGCCGAGAAACGTCAAATCCCATACATTTGGCTTTCGATGGGTATTTCGATTCGATTATCGATTGGCTCTTTGGTAAGGCCCCAGGTGGCTATGCCTATGCTACTCTATGTTTTGTATTCTAGCTATTTACCAATTTTAGTTATTATTCTATGTCTAATATAGAAGTTATAAACCTAGCAGCCTTTTTAGATATGTAAAGAATTTTAGTAAGTAAATACAAAGATTTTTTTTTTGTAATTTGCAATAAAATGGCGCGCAGGTGGCTATGCCTATGCTACTCTATGTTTTATATTCTAGGTATTTACCATTTTTCATTGACGTCCTATGTCTAGTATAGAAGTAAAAAACTCCAATCTGTTTCGAAAAATTTTTAATTTATAAAGTAGTTTTTCATTTTTTCTTTCAGAATTTCAGGGAAAATGGAGCGCATGTGGGTATGGCTATAGTATTTTAAAGTATATATTCTAGGTAATTACCAACTTTTAACAAGATCCTATGTCTAGTATGGAAGTAGTAAACCTAGCAGACTTTTTAGAATTGAGAAAAAAAAACAAAAGTACATGAATGATTTTTTTCAGGATTTCAGGGAAAATGGAGTGCAGGTGGCTATATCTATATACTATTTTATGTTTTGTATTCTAGCTATCTACCAATTTTAGTTGATATTCTATGTCTAGTATAGAAGTTATAAACCTAGCAGCCTTTTTAGATATGTAAGGAATTTTCGTTAGTAAACTAAAAGTTTTTTTTTTTGTAATTTACAATAAAAATGGAGCATAGGTGGCTATGCCTATACTACTATGTTTTATATTCTAGCTATTTACCAATTTTAGTTAATATTCTATGTCTAGTATAGAAGTTATAAACCTAGCAGCCTATTTAGATATGTAAAGAATTTTCGTAAGTAAATTTAAAGTTTTTTTTTGTAATTTAGAATAAAATGGAGCGCAGGTGGCTATGCCTGTTAAATCGTTTATACTATTTTTCTAAATACTTATATATATATACATTTCTCCATTATTTTTAATATCATTAAATGTGTATTTTTTACAACCATCAATATTGATCGTTAATTCAAAACTTTTCTAATCTTGCAACATAGTAAAAGTTTATTAATCTACCCTGTTAATCCTAATCCTCTCACTAACCGATCGACTGATCTGGCGACTGGTATTCAAAATTAACGAGAGACGTCTGGAAACAAATACAAGCGTGTGGCCACACCATTCTTACATTATACAGTCCATTTAAAAATAAGAAGAAAAAATATAATTCAAGCAAGAGAAGAATCGAGGTTAGTTCCCTTTTTATTATCCTACATAAGTTTTGGCCTATCGAACCGAATTCCGAATCCGAATCACCCTATTCCTATCAATTCTACTAACTGGTTTTTATGTTGCAAGATATTTCTGTAGATATGGCATTAGAATAACGTATAGCAAAATAGCCTATGCAATCTGTGTCATCCCTGTGCAAAATATAGCCAATAAAGAAAATACCAAAATTTAATTTTATATTTACTTATATTACATTAAATATCTTTTTTTTTTAATGCATTAATTATATGCTTAAATTAATTATTGCTTTGACTATTATATCGTTGAACGTGTATTGCGGCTTTACAGTCATTAAGATTTTCATTTAAACCTACCCTCCCTAATTTTGCAAACTTGTTGCATTAATATCGCTTGGAAAGTTATTTAGCTGGTGTTTTTTGTGTTCAATACGTATACAATCCAAAAATGGAAGAATTAAAACAGTTATTTTTCGAGCGTGAAGTTGTGTATAATGAATTACGTAAAATGTTGGAGTTTTCACAATCTAATTTATCTCAATTTAAGTGCAGAGTGCCGGAATTGGGTACATTAAAAAAGGATTTTACAAGGATACAGGGGAAAATTGAGAAATGCATGACCAAATCAGGTACGTTTGACAGTACAAAGGAATTAGCTGCTAGGGAAGTGTTTAGTGACCTATATTATGGTATTAAGGTGGCTTCAGATGAAATTAAATCGGACATTCAGCGACATCAGTCCTTAAATAGGTCCGCGTCAGGGTCCGCTGGACCTCATGCCAAGATCAAGCTTCCTCTCTTGTCGTTGCCCGAGTTCAGCGGTCAGGCTACCGAGTGGAACTCGTATTATGACCTATTCGTGTCCATGATTCATAATACTGAAGCCCTCTCCAATGTTGAAAAGTTTAGATATTTATTATTATCCCTTCATAACGAACCTTTTAACTTAATAAAATCGATACAAATAACCTCCGACAATTATTGCACGGCTTTCAATACTTTAAAGAACCGTTACGAAAATAAACGCATTATTGCGACAAAACATTTAGAAAAAATATTTGATATAGAACCTATTTCAGAGAAAATAAATTTATGTGAAAGTGGATTGCGAAATTTATTAAATATTTTTCAGGAAAATATTGCTGCCTTAAATGTTATGAGGTTTCCGGTCGAGGAATGGAGTTTCATTATTTTAAATATTTTATTAAGAAAATTATCACCATATTTAAGAAAGCATTTTGAATTATCACTGAACTCGTCTTCTGACATTCCTATTCATTCATTTCCTAATATGTTTTTTAGAAAAGGAACTTGCAGCTGCCGAGGTTGTACAAACTTCTGTAAATCAAGCAATCGACCACAAGAAAATTAGGAATAATAATAGTGAATCTCGCCGCGTATTTAGCGCTGATATACAGCCAAACAAAAGCGATAACATTTATAAAAATAAATCAAAAAATTGTATATGCTGTAATTCTTATCATTATTTATCGAAGTGTCCTACCTTTTTAAACTTTTCTATACAAGAAAGACACGACTTTATAAAAAATAAAGCTTTATGTTCTAACTGTTTACATAAAGGTCATAACGTGCATCAATGTTTTTCATCATTTAGGTGTCGTACGTGCAATCAAAATCATAATACGTTGTTGCACAACGGGTTTGTTGCACAAAGTATATCTTATCCAGTGAATACGGAACCCCAAGACGGCGAAGCGATTCCGTCACCATCCACTTCGTCTCACGCTATGATATCAGTGAATGAAACTTGTTTACACTCTGAACGCCCCCTGCCGGACCAAACGGTTTTGCTCGCGACCGCGCTCGTTGATATCCGCATTCTCTCCGCGACGCATACCGTACGTTGTGTTATAGATTCAGGTTCACAGGCAACCTTTATCACGGAACATTGTGTACGTAGACTCGGCGTCCCACGACGCCATATAAACGTGCCGGTATTTGGAATAGGCAGTGAAACCCCGCTACATCCTCGAGGATTAGCTAACTTTTGTATATTTCCGCGTGGTAAAACCGATCCACAAATAGAGGTAGACGCGTTAATTATTAGTAAACTAATGAATAATATGCCGAGTGTTAAAGTGACGTCACATGGGAATTGGACACATTTAAAAAATATTTCTCTTGCTGATCCTCAATTTTATGTACCTCAGCCTGTCGACATGCTGCTGGGGGCAGACATTATATCACAATTATTATTAGGCAATACTATCTCTGGCCCCCCGGGTTCCCCCGTGGCGGTTAACAGTGTATTTGGCTATATACTAATGGGTAAAATTAATACAACTTTGAATTCGGCTACTTCACTTCATTGTAATTTTTCATTAAATAATTTTGATTTACAAAAGTTTTGGAATCCGTACCTGAAAATAAAACTCTTACTTCTGATGAACAACTTTGTGAATCTCATTATCAAAAGACGTTTACGCGTGAGACCTCGTGAGGCTCGCGTACAATAGATCTTAATAGATTTTACAAACTGGAAGCTCGGTTGCGTCGGAATCCGAACTTAAGAAATGATTATAATAATTGTTTACAAGAATACTTGGATTTAAACTTTATGGAGAGCGTCGAGCCTCCTAGCGATAGTCAATCCACATATTATATTCCCCACCATTGCGTTATTAAAGAACAAAGTTCATCTACAAAAACTCGAGTCGTTTTTGATGCTAGTTGTAAAACGACCAATGGTAATTCTTTAAACGATAATTTATTAACGGGGCCTAAATTGCATAAAGATATCGTTTCAGTGCTTCTTAAATTTCGTTTACATGAAGTTGTAATGACAGCTGACATAAAGAAAATGTATTTAAATATTTTACTTCGTAAAGAAGATCGCGACTTTCAACGCATCCTTTGGCGTAAAACGGAAGACGAGCCCGTTCGAGACTACCGGCTGCGTACCGTGACCTTTGGGGTGAGTTCGTCTCCATTCTTGGCGCTACGTACTCTTATTCAACTTGCTCGCGACGAAGGCTTGCGCTATCCTCGCGCTTCTGATGTTCTTCTTCAAGAGGTCTTCGTTGATGACGTAGTCACGGGCGTGCAGTGTTTATCCGATGCTCTTTTGTTGAAAAAAGAGTTAGTAGCAATATGTCATTCAGCGGGTTTTACTCTCCACAAATGGCAAAGTAATCGTCCGGAACTACTTGACAAAGAAACGAGTGCGTCATGTTTTCAGGGTGAGCGGAGACTGGGCATTCATTTTGCGAACGCGATCAA
The DNA here is from genome assembly GCA_947458855.1 of Monopis laevigella. NCBI lineage: Eukaryota > Metazoa > Arthropoda > Insecta > Lepidoptera > Tineidae > Monopis > Monopis laevigella. The sequence goes on along the minus strand of OX381586.1, from coordinate 24,193,550 downwards.
ATAAATGACAGTAAGGTGAAGGTGCTCGGTCTCCGTTGGGATCCCCAATGGGACGTGTTTGGCTTCAACGTCCAAGTTTCGTTTACGGCCTGCACGAAGCGGGTAATTTTATCCGAAATAGCTCGTATATATGACCCGATGGGTTGGCTGGCTCCTGTGACTTTGTTCGCGAAGTATCTTATTCAACGCCTCTGGTTAAGTGGTTGCGGCTGGGACGAAGCCCCACCAACGGACATCGTGAAGGCGTGGAATGAATATCAAAGTCAACTTCCATCGTTATCTGGATTCAGCCTCCCACGTAAAATCCTTAACGATACTTTTAACCATATTCAAATACATGGTTTCTGCGACGCCTCCGAAAGAGCGTATGCGGCATGTGTTTATCTGCGATGCCAAGACGACGACGACGTGACAGTATCTCTCGTTCTTGCAAAAACGAAGGTGTCTCCTCTAAAGCGAATATCAATTCCGCGTTTAGAACTAATGGGAGCGCAACTTCTATCGAGACTCATCGAAATCGTACGGACCGCTTATGTCGATAAAGTAAATCTTGATGACATTTACGCCTGGACCGACTCCACGGTCGTCCTTGCCTGGCTTCGTGCTTCTCCGCACGAATGGAAAACGTTCGTCTCAAACAGGACCAGCGATATTCTAACGCATACTCCGTTTTGCAAATGGTGCCACGTGACTTCGGAAGACAGTCCATCGGATGCTGCATCGCGCGGTATGCTACCGGAAGCATTTTTGAGTTTTAATATTTGGCTCTCCGGTCCGCCTTGGCTTCGTCAATCTCCAACAAGTTGGCCACAAGATAAATCTGTCAAAACTACTTCTGAAGAAAGGAGAAGCTCGGAACCTATAGTCAGTCATGTCGCTAATCTAGACTCAATTTCAACATCGGATTTAGATTATATTAAACGATATTCCACACTCGGAAGACTGGTGAGAGTCACGTCTTATATATTTCGTTTCTATAACAAATGTAAAAAAATCATGTGCCCAACACATAAACACATTTCAGTTCAAGAATTTAATTATTCTTTAAAACGTATTGTTAGACAAGTTCAACATTCCGTTTTTAATGAGGATATAAATAAAATAATACAGAATAAACCTTGTTCTATCGGTTTACTTAGATTAAAACCATTTCTAGATTCAGATAATTTATTACGTATAGGCGGAAAAATAGATAAGTCTTTTTTTGCCATATGATGCGAGACATCAATATATTTTGCCCAAAAAACATATATTGACCGATTTGCTCATTGATCATGCTCACATTTCTCATCTACACGTGGGCCCGCAGACGCTGCGATATTTGTTGCTACAAAAATACTGGATCATGTCGGCGCGGAGCGTAGTCCGTCAACGCGTGCACCGGTGTGTGCGGTGCTTCCGCGCGCGTCCCGTACATCCGCAGCCGCCGATGGGAGACCTGCCAGCGGCAAGAGTCCAGCCTCAACGACCGTTTCTTCAAGTAGCCGTAGATTATGCTGGATATTTCCACGTTAGAGCTAACAAAGTGAGAAATGCAAAAATCGTCAAATGTTATGTAGCCGTCTTTGTGTGTATGAGCGTTAAGGCCGTACACCTGGAGCTCGTATCTGACCTCAGCACCGAAGCTTTCTTAGCGGCATTACGCCGATTTATCTCCCGTCGTGGAATTTGCGTCGATATTTATTCTGATTGTGGTAAAAATTTTGTCGGCTGCAATAAATATTTGAAAGACTTGTTCGAACTTTTGAGAAATGATCAAACTCAAAGTTCCATATTAAATTTCACCTCTGGTCAAGGTATTAATTGGCATTTTAATCCGCCATATGCCAGCCATTTTGGTGGACTTTGGGAGTCTGGCGTGAAGAGTTTTAAACACCATCTACATCGCGTAATCGGTACGCAAACGTTAACATACGATGAATTTTGTACTCTTTTGACTCAAATAGAAGCAGTGTTGAATTCGCGTCCATTAAGCGTATTGAGTTCTGATGCAGCGGATCCACTGCCTCTAACTCCAGCTCATTTCTTAATCGGAGAACCTCTGACTACTATCCCGGATGTCTCGTTATATGACGAAAATATAAATCGGCTCACGCGGTGGCGGTTAATGCAACAATGTTTTCAAATATTTTGGCGCCGTTGGAGTAACGAATATCTACACGAGCTACAGCAACGTACGAAATGGTTACTCAATCGTGATAAAGCCATTAGTGTGGGTGATGTGGTGGTAGTGAAGGAGGAATCCTCGCCACCCCTTCAATGGCGACTCGCGCGTGTTCACGCCTTGCACCCGGGCAGCGATGGTATAGTCAGAGTAATCACTTTAAAAATGGGAAACAATTTGGTAAAACGACCAGTAGTAAAAATCTGTGTCTTACCAAACAATTAACGCATTTTTGTATATAATCATTGTTATTATAATTTTCGTTTTTAATTTGTGCGTTATATTTTTATTTGTTAAAAACATTATGTGTTTTTAAGGTGAGCGGTATGTTAAATCGTTTATACTATTTTTCTAAATACTTATATATATATACATTTCTCCATTATTTTTAATATCATTAAATGTGTATTTTTTACAACCATCAATATTGATCGTTAATTCAAAACTTTTCTAATCTTGCAACATAGTAAAAGTTTATTAATCTACCCTGTTAATCCTAATCCTCTCACTAACCGATCGACTGATCTGGCGACTGGTATTCAAAATTAACGAGAGACAACACAAGCGTGTGGCCACACCATTCTTACATTATACAGTCCATTTAAAAATAAGAAGAAAAAATATAATTCAGGCAAGAGAAGAATCGAGGTTAGTTCCCTTTTTATTATCCTACAATGCCTATGCTACTCTATGTTTTGTATTCTAGCTATTTACCAATTTTAGTTAATATTCTATGTCTAATATAGAAGTTATAAGCCTAGCAGCCTTTTTAAATATGTAAAGAATTTTCATAAGTTATTTGAGATTTCAGGAAAATTTTGACGCATTGGAGGTGACTTTTTCATAATTTAGATATCATTCTAATTGATTTAAATCGTGTTTTAGTATTGACGATATAACGAAATATAGTGGTTACTTAATTAATGTAAAATAAAATTGTTAATATATGAGATTTTTTTTCAACAGTTTTTTCTTATGATTCTTCATTATTATATTAAGACTATGTACTTGTTAAACATTTAAATATATTATCGCATATATATATAAACAAATATTTATTTAAAATCTATTTAAAGTGGTTGGGTTATAAAGGCTGCTAGATTTTGGCTGCCAACTTCGTTGCGGAGTGGATGTTACCATATTGTGAGCATTGTTATACTCCATGTAGTGACCATCTTCAGCTTCAAGAGCAGCGGTTTCCGCTTCCAACTAAACCTCGGCTAGCTGTAATTTTGCTTCGGCAACCCTTTGTTTGAACTGCGACAAATATACATGCTTCCTTGCTTCATATGCTGTGATATTGACCCTAGACGAACTCAAGAAACCAGATGCACTTATATGCGCACAATTATCCGGTGCACTACCCTGGATATGCTCATCCCTTGAAAGTTCTAAAGCTGGACGGGCTTTAGATCTCGTTAACATGATTAGATAAAAATATTTAAAAAACTACCAATCAAAGTACGAGTTTTACCACTTGTAGGATCAATGTGGACACTCGATGGACCAATGTAAACTGTATTATCTGCGGGTAGAAATAAAAAGAGCACTTCCAGAGTAATACACGGGATTTATTCAATCTTGCCTAAGCTCCCTCATAAAATTAACCCTATAACTTTACGTAAATGTAAGAGGGCGCTATTGGTTTGGCTGAAGGCTCTACCTATGACCAGGCTGAGACCATAAGCCTTCATTTATTAATTAATTTATATTCTAACATATCAATAATATAAAAAATAAAAATAAAATATATTTATTTATTTATTTAAAGGAAGACCATTGGTAACAAGAAAACAGATTAAGAAAATAACACAAAAAACTAAGGACCATTGAAGGTCTTCACAAATTTAAATTGACATAGAGATATGACAGTTACAAGTAGAAGTATATAAAATATAGTATAGTAATATATATAAATAGAAAACATCGAAATAGATTAATGCTATATAGGTATTGTAAAATTATTGATTAGAATCTACAGGAGAAAAAAAACTCTTTATTAGCTTCAACCTCGCAGACTTTAAGCTGGTCGAAAAAAGATCTATATCCAAATCAGAATTTGAGCTACTAATCTCGTTAAATCTACCACATAAAAGTGTTTTGTCTATAATATGTATTACAATAGGGTAGGAAAAGGGGTGCGTTAAACCTGAAGGACCTGGACGGGACATTAACATACATTTGTGCAATAGAGCAGGTGAATCTATATTGCCACCGGTAAACTTTAAAAAAAAAACTAAATCTGCAATATCACGACGCCTTTGTAGTGGCAATATAATGATGTTTCCTACAAAGTTTATCATAATTATCAGAGTGGTAAGTGTCCTTGGTACGAAAACATGGCATTCTGATGAACGTTTTTTGGGCCCGTACGATGCGGTCGATATAAGTTTGATATCTAGGATTCCAAATCTGAGATGCATACTCCAGGCAATGTGCACCACATATTGCCCTTATACACTTTTTTTGAGCTAGGAACGCTTTACTTACATCAACAGAGTTTCCCCATAAAATAATCTCATAGCGCAGCACTGACGATACATAACCATTATAGGCCAACAGACTTGCTTTTGGTGAAACTATATCTTTGATCCTTTTTAAGGCATATACATATCTATCTACTTTATCGCATAACGTGTCAATATGAGACTTCCAATTGCAGTATTTATCGATTTTAAACCCCAAAAATGTGTTACAGTCTACCTCTTCTATAACAATATTGTTGTAAGTCACTTTTAAATTAGGTATTGTAGAATTAATCGATTGAAATTTTACAAATTTTGTCTTTTCATAATTTATTAAAAGGTTATTTTTATTCATCCAACTATCTACATCACTTAGAGTATCCTTTATTATTGTACTAATGCTGTCTATATTATTTGAACTAATAGTTATAGTGGTATCATCCGCAAATAAAATACAGTCATGATGTGTGGCATTGGGAAGATCGTTTATATAAAGTAGAAATAATAAAGGCCCCAAGACGCTACCCTGTGGTACGCCGCACTCATTTCTTAATACGGTGGACCTAAAATTGCGTTTTTGATTATTTATAACGCGTGTTATTTCGGTACATTGGTGAATATTAGTTTAGGGTCACGAAATACTCCGAGATCTTGCATTCCGCCATTTTTACGCAGTGGTTGTCCTTTTAGTGTGTAATTAAATAAATTAGGTTTGTGTTTACGGCTAAAGGTTACAACAGAGCATTTAGATGGATTCAGGTCTAGCTGGTGCTCCTTGCAATAAATTTCAAGTCAGTCGCGCCAAGATAGACTGCAATGAAATGCTACTGAATCGGCTACAGACAAGATAGATGAAAATATTTTCATGTCGTCTGCAAAACACAGTAAATTGGAAGTTTTAAAACACTGGTCGATGTCATTTACAAATATTACAAATAACAGAGGACCCAATAGCGACCCTTGAGACACACCGCTAGGTATGGAGACCCAACTAGATATATAATTATTAATTACAACAGCTTGAGATCGCTTGTCTATATATGAGGCAAGCCATCTAAGGAGATCACCAAGAGTTTTAACAAGCTTTTGTAAGAGAACATTATGGTTAATTCTGTCAAATGCCTTACTGTAATCAGTGTAAATGACATCGACCTGATATAGATCGTAAGAAAATGAAAGATAAAGGGACTGCTATGGTTTTTGCACAAGCTATAATAAAACGGGCAGGTAGTTGATCCGGGCCTGCCGACTTTAACGAATCAAGCTTAAGAAGATATTTGCAAACAGTATCAGAGGAAATTGCCTTATTTCTTATATATGACCAGAAAATTTTGGATTATTTTCTATCGATTTTTTCACCGTTGCCATATAATTGGAATAACATTTCTTTTCGTCCCGATCTTATCTACCTGATCGAAAGCAGTATGCAGGTCCAAGAATGAATACAACCAGCTCTTAGAACTGTGTTATAAGAGCTGGTTTCATCCATTATGCCGGCTTAAGATGCCTATTCACGCTTCGTTTAAAGGACTCAAGGTTATAGGAAGGAGGAAACACGCAAGCAGGCAGAGCATTCCACATTTTAATAGTGCGACAGATGTACGAATCACCAAATCTTTTAGTGCGGGTTGGTACATCGGCCACAGAATGCGCATGTATTTTGTTACCTGCTCGTGAGATTCTGTAACGAAAAGGGGAAGGGGGAATGAGATTAAAAAGTTCTTTAGAGCACTGTCCATGGTAAAAGCGGTAAAATACGCTCAACGGCGCTACATCTCTGCGAAGCTGCAGTGGCACTAAAGTGTTAGTGAGCTCTTTGTCATCAATAATACGAGATGCACGCTTTTGCAGACCATCGAGGGCATGCAGCAAATATTTGGCCGATCCACCCCAAAGGTGCGAACAATATTCCATACAAGGCCGGATCTGGGCTTTATAGATTAGATATCTAAGCCCTGGAGTGATATATCGTCGCACCTTGTTAAGAACGCCGAGCTTTTTACTTGCGGTCGTGGCAATGCTCTCGATGTAATTGCAGTGATTTAAGTCGGAGCGCATTTCCAGTCCCAGAATATTTAGTGTTGGAGATTGTAATTAAGTGCTCTGAAGAGAGGGAAAATGGGAAAACGGTGTCTTTTTTGCAGTCATCGCGCAGGCCTGGGTTTTTTGTGCATTGAATTGGACCAAATAATTAATTAATTGTTGGGACTTCTCCCAACAATTATTTAATTATTTGGTTACCTTCGTAAGACCTAAATTTTGTTTAATCAAATAGTGAACACAGATATGGATATTGACAGGCATCTTTGTAGAGCGTTGCTTAAGTGACAAGGTTACCTAGAGGTTTTCAGCAGTTGAGTGAAAACTAGTTTGGGGTGATACCACCGCCATGTTTTTGGCCCGTCAACTCATAATCACGGTCTCTTCTCCACACAATGTAACGACTATAAAAGAGTTCGGAATCAAGTATATCACTATTCAACCAGGTCTCAGTAAGAACAATTACGTCATAGCTACACAAGCATAGTACTTTCAACCTCGCGAAGGAACCGGCACCCGCACGGTGAAGCCATGGTTTGCTAAGAATATTGTCTCTCTACGATTAAAAGTGGAAGTTTTAGTTCGCAGACCCCCCCTTGTATTTTGGTTAAAAAAAATATATTATGTTTAGTTTTTTTTTTTTTTTTGAGGATTGTATTCTAAAATAGGGTAATAAAATAATAAATAAAATTAGTTGACGTATACTGACAACCACCAACTGGCGAGTATAGAACATGACATGGATAGGAACAGTTATAAGCGAAAGAAAAAAATGATATGTAGGTAAGCGCAAGGCATGAGTAGTAGCAGCCTGCGGTGTATAGGATATATATAAATATAGTAGCAAAACGTAATAGTAAAGGAAGTATAACTGGGATAAATATGTGAGTGTAAAAAGACAGAGACAAGCTTACAATAGTATAAAAATTTTAGTTTTCGAGTATTTAATTGTTTTACCAATTGCTAAATTGGTAAAACAATTAAATACTCGAAAACTAAAATTAATATTAAAACTATGTCTTTAAAACAATGGGTTAGCGAATATTGTTTAAATCACCCTCCTTAGTAATAATAATAATAATAATATGTGTAGGCCAATTTTCACATATTGCTCTGGTCACAAACTAAGCTCTAGGCTTGTACCATGTGTACCAGAAACAACGATATAAAACATATTATATGTTATAAACACCCAGACCATGACAAACTGTACAGAAAAAGCGTACTAATATATAGTACGCTTTTTCTGTACAGGTACGATAATTTTGTTGCCACGGGTGGGAATCGAACCCACGACCTCTGGGTACAACGTCACAGACGCAACCACTAGTCTACGGATGCTGTCAAAATTAGTAATAACCAGCCAGGAAATTAATTAAAGAAAATTCATACAAATTTGTGTGGATTAAATTTGGACAGATTTACATTAGAAAGGACGAAGGATCGGTTGCAATTCGAGTTAAGGATCACGATACCTTGGCAAATTTAATTAAGTAATTACTTCAATCCATTTTTTGTAGTATTTTATTACTTTATTATTTTTATTAATTAGGTACGTTTTTTTATTTTTATATATATATATATTTTTAAGGTGTTGAATTTTGATTATTGTATTGCTATGTTTAGTACATTTTATGAAAAAAATAGAATAAGGACAAAAACAACTGATGTGTACCTTAGCGCGTTAAATAATAACTATGATATGATATGCCTTATAGAAACAAATCTAAATGAAAGTGTTTTTGATAGTGAACTTTTTGACGATCGCTATACGGTTTATCGCAGAGATCGTAATACTACTAGTATACAAAAGTCGAGCGGAGGTGGGATACTTTTGGCTATAAAGAAAAAAATCAATGTTATTAGACAACTTAAGTGGGACAGTGACGTGGAGGATATCTGGATAAGCTTTAAACCCATGAACGATAGTTCTCCAATTGTTAACGTATGTGCTTGTTATTTACCTCCTGATTTACCGATTGATGATATAGCTTCCTTTTATGCTAATGTCCAAAAAAATTTATTGAACTCACATGATAAAAATGAATTTATTTTACTTGGAGACTTTAATACGCCTCTTATCTCTTGGATCCGTACTGATGTACTACTAATATGTAATTTAGCTCAATATGTTTTCATACCTAATAATAATAATCGATATTTAGATTTGGTATTTTCTAGTATAAGCGATATCATAATTAAGGAAGTGATTCCTTTCTGTAGCTTGGATAAACACCACCTTGCTTACGAAATTGATATCTCATTAGAGAACAATGATAAACCGATAAAATCTAAAAAACATTCACGCCTAAATTTCTATAAATGCGACTTTGTTAAAATAAAGAATGACCTTGCTGATGTAGACTGGAGTCGGGTTTTTGTTGGTAGCATTGATGAATCCGTTGAATTATTTTATATAATAGTAAATGTTATTATTTTTAAATATACACCTAAAACAAAAATGAATAAATTTAAATATACAAGGTGGTTTAATTCTGGTTTAATACGTTGTATAATGGAGAAAAATAAGTATCATAAACGTTTCAAAAAACACGGCAATCCTCGGGATTATGATACCTTTGCTATGCTACGAACAAGATGTAAAAAGCTTACAAAGGGTTGCTATCGTAAATTTTTAGTTTCAGTAGAGGATTCACTAGATATCAATAATGGCGTTATGTAAAAAGCAAAAGAGTTTCCAATTAATTACCTCAAAGTATGACATATGGTAATATAAAGGTGTCAAATGGTCGCGATGTTGCATAGCTTGTTTGCATATTTCTTTGGATCTGTTTTTGACAACACATCGGCAGACACTGACTTAGATTATAATTTTCAAATAAATAATAGTAGTGTATTATTTAATATTATGATTTCAAAGCAAGAAATAATTAATAAAATTAAAGCTCTAGATATTAATAAGGGTCCTGGTCCGGATGGTATTCCGGCGTCAGTTGTTAGAAGAATTGAGCATTCCATTACATATTTTATATAATAAATCACTGCAGTGTGGTAAATTTCCAATATGCTGGAAAATAGCCCATATAGTTCCAATCTTTAAATCTGGCGATAAATCTTTGTGTGAAAATTATAGACCCGTTAGTATATTATCATGTTTTGCGAAGCTGTTTGAATCGTTAATATATGGTTTCCTTTATAATCATTTCAAATCAATTTTATCAGTTAGTCAGCACGGTTTTGTTAAAAACAGATCAACACTTACAAATCTGTTGGAGTATAAACAATATATATGCAGAGTTTTTGTGAATAGAGGTCAAGTTGACTCAATTTACACCGATTTTAGCAAGGCTTTTGATCGTGTAAATCATTTACTGCTCTGTCAAAAGATGTCAGAGTATGGTATACATGGTAGTTTGCTGCGGTGGGTTTCTTCATATCTAAAAAATAGAAGTCAGTTAGTTGTGATTGGTGGACATATGTCTTCTTCCATATCTGTTCAATCTGGTGTACCGCAGGGGTCTCATTTGGGTCCATTGTTTTTTAATATCTTCATCAATGATTTAATTGTAAAACTTACATGTTCCGTACTAGCTTATGCTGATGATCTAAAGATATTCAATACAATTAATAACGTTGATGATTGTGTTATCCTCCAGAGAAACCTGGATACTATAAGCAGATGGTGTGAGCAGAATAAAATAAATCTTAATGTTAATAAGTGCTCAGTAATATCATTTACAAATCGAATAAATAAGCACTAATATGACTATGAATTGCATGGTGAACTTCTAATGAAACAGCATGAAGTCCGAGATCTCGGTGTTGTTTTTGACGAGCGGCTTAATTTTAGTTCACATTACGAACATATTTTAAAGAAGGGTAATCAATCTCTGGGATTTATACTTAGAGTAACAAAAGAGTTTAAAAAACCGAACAGCTTGCTATGCTTATTTAATAGTCTTGTTAGAAGTAAATTGGAATATTGTTGCCCTGTGTGGTCGCCTTTTTATGCGGTTCACATAAACAACATTGAGAGACTTCAAAGGAAATGTGTAAAGTTTTTGGCTTTTAGATATAAGCTGGGTCGATCCCTCAGCAACTACGAACAACGATTGGAAAATTTCAATATTTTGACTCTTGGCGATAGGCGAAAAAGGTATGATTTGCTGTTTTTGCATAAAATTTTGCATTCCTCGGTAGAATGTCCTACCTTGCTTAGCTCCTTGTCTATTAATACACGATATAAAAGTACCCTAATACATTTGCGTTGGAAGTATGTAAGAATAATACATCTTACTATAGCCCTATTACTCGAATGTGCCGTAACTATAATGAAATTAACAGTAAGTAAAAAAAATCTATCCAAGATATTCTTCACAAACACTTAAACACTTAAAAGTAATTTTTCAAGTTCGTAATAATAATTATTATTTTTGAAATAACTCCGTTATGTTTTTTTTAATAATTGTTCTCTTTTCTTCTTTTTTTTTTTTTTTTTTTTTTTTTAATATATAGTTTTAAGTTTCTTATTACCTTAATATTTTTTAATTTATTGTTGTTGTTTCGTTTGTGTGTAAATTAATAAAAAAATAAATAAAAAAAAAACATGCATGAAGTATCATCCTTACGCACGTGGACCTTCCCGTAGCGCATCCAAACGTAACGGTAGCCTTTATCCAGAGCGATACCTTTCACTTTTGTGAGTAAGATTTTAGAGTTTGGATTTATTTATTTAAAAACTTTATTGCACAAAGGTCATTGGGCACTTAAGTATGAAAAATCTACCCACGACCTACAGAAATAATGTGGGATGTTTCGACATATATCTCTGGTTTACGAATATATGGGTCGCATTACCATAAATAATGGGAATCAGACAGAAAATGAAATTCTGTATCTTAGAAAAAAAAAAAACTGAGGTTTATTTCAACTTGATTAATATCTACAGGTGCAATCGTACTATCTCACTTAGTACAAAAAATATATTCAGAATCTACAGAAATAAAATAGTGTAGAGAATTTCGATAATTGTTCATGATGGTTTGTAAAAAAAAAGATTTATTTATTTATTTATAAGCGAGAGAGATAGCATTATATATGCCGCCAGACCGAGTACTCATACGCATGGTGTTTTTTAATAAAATGAAGATATTTATTGCAAAGAACAAAATAGAATTTAAATGAAGATTCTATTTTGTTCTTTGCAATAAATATATTCAAGTTTTAAATCACTTGTAATATTTTATTCCCATGGTTTTAAAAAAAAAAAAACTTAAAATGGAAAGTGGGATATACCTTATTAATTTAAAAGTAATTTTGTTTCTGTAGGCAAACCTTCACAAATTGGGACGGATTGTGCCCAATGACCTTTAGTACAAAGGCGGACATAATGCCGCTAGGCATTCTCTACCAGTCAAACCTTTGGGACAAATTAAGCAATAAGTAGGTAAAATAGGTGCAGTTAAATACATTTAAGAAATAGAGTATACAAATATTATACATACACACTAATGCTGACTACACATACATACATATCATAAACTATATTAATAATATACATACATAATAATAAAATAGCAAATATTACAGCAACAGCACAATATTACAGCAACAGCACAATATAGCACTACCCACAGCACAATAATTATTTAAAGCAGAAACACAGGATGAGATGAGAGAGAGAGATAGTGGGCCCAAAAGATTTATTCATTCCTTTTGGTGAGGAGTAATAGTCTCCTGCATAACATCCAGCACTGGGAGACGGCTCTCCAAATCAGCCAATCTGTCACCGAATTCATCGAACTTATTACAATTGAATTCAATAGACTTCTTAAGCTCCGCTAATTCATCTTTCATTTCCTTGACCAGTTCAACCGAGATAGGGATATTCACTAAATGGTTATATATATTCACGAAATTTCATATCACTAATCTCCTTCATGATGTTATCTAGAGAGGCCTGATCTGATAGTTTAGGCGACGAAACCCTACATTCACCTCCAGAAGGCTCGCCTTTCGGGACCAAGCTTTCTATAGCCGGTTTCTGTAATATTAGCGCATTCAAAATCCAGGTGTCGTTTACAGGCGCCACACTGTGCACCGCTGTTCAAAAACTCTCCGCAAGCTGCACAATTCATGGTTCAACACCGAAAATCTGCCAATATTTTTATATAAAAGTTGCAAAGAATGTTGGTAAATTTCCAAGCTGGCAACACCACAGCTGTCAAACGATTTATTTGGATGTTGGCATTAGTTCGCGCTCTATATTGACTATTTTATTTTTCAGATATTGTTGAACTTTGAGGTCATGTAGATAGCAACAAAATTAATACACGATAAACAAAGAATAACAAAGGAAAACCTGTGCTTCACGTGCTGGTAGTTTTATGCACAGCTATAGAGCGACAATTGTGCCCCGCAACAGCAATAACTCAGTGGAAATAAATAACTTTGATGAACATAATAAACATGGATGTTATCACTATTATACCGGATCCTAATATTAAAATAAAATAATTTATTTATAATAAAATCTATAAAACTAAATAACGGAAATAATAATAATAACAAAACACTGGAAAAATGTAGATACTTTACAGAAACACAAACACGTACACGCGCACGCACACAGATTCACACACACATACATACTTACCACAGAGCAGGGAATCGCCGCGCGCTGCCCACTCCTAGAGACGGTAGTAATAATAATAGTCGTGGCAAAGAAATGCGTTGCGCGCACATTTGAGCGCAATCGGCCGCCAGTTGCTCTTAGTACGTTGCGGAATAAACATTAATATTAAATCGTTAGAAATGCCTCATTGCGCTGTGATTTGGTGTAAGAATCAAAGTAAAAACATCAACAAACAAAATTCTGGCGTATCATATCACAAGTAAATAATGTTACTTTTTAGCTTTTTTAAAAATGTGAGTCGATGTATGTTGGAACGCAAAACCTCAGCCGTGCGAAAGCCGCGAGTCATTAGTGAATTCAATAGTGAGGGGACGCACGCGTTGATTGGCGTCATGTCGATAATGCAAGTTAGCGTATCCATAGAGTACCAGTATATTTTAATTGTCATTGTGAAGTTGTTATTTTTATAGTATCTTGTGTATTATTACATGTGGCTTCAAAAAAACCTTTAATAACTGGCCACTTCACATAAGGTGACACTCAGATACCTGTTTGTCTGTCCGCAGGAATATCTTAAAACCTACTGATTTTAGATATCTTCAACACTTCATAGTCTAATATTTTCAGATAAATGGAAAAGATTCACCTGTAAAAGAAGCTAATGAAGCTTTTGAAGATAATAGAAAATCTTATCGTAGTTCTCCGCAAGCCCGACCCGAAGCGATTAATTTACCAAATATACTGGACATACCTCGAAGACGTAAATTAAAATTATCTGTGATAAGGGCTCAGCAGACCATTAAAAGGCAAAGTCTTAACGTAAAGCGACTCCAAGAAACCAATAGAAGATTATCAAAAAATTGTTGCTAAAATGGAAAGTATTGTAAAATATCTACGGGAGCGATCTGCTATAACTATTATCTATATCTATGATCTGGATAACATACCCTTCTAAAGATGTTATTACGGTTTGTAAGAAAGTAGAAATAGTAATTAAAAATATCTTTTATAGTGGGTACTAATGTAATTAACTCGAAACATACATAACAAATATTATATCAATACGAAGCCATTTTAATAAAAATGTATTATTTTTGGGGCAATGATGAATTGCGATGGACTTTGTAAATAATATGTATATTGTATTTACATTAAAGTTTTCATTTCTTCGGCTATGTGACAATAAAAAGACTAAAGAGTTTTTATATAACATAGCTTGTTTTATTTTGAAGTGGTAATTTTTATTAGAAATCGCCGCTTTCGGAACCAGTTCCGGAATTACATCAGTTCAGTTAAAATCAGTTCCGGGATTGTAAATTATTGGATATTGCATACCCTAATTAGATTACCAAAAAACGCAATTCAAATGTATAAATACAAATCTATCAAATAAAAATGTATTATTATTTGATCAAAATATTACAGTCTGGGTCTAACTAACTAGGTCACTATTAAATCAAATTCTATTTAAGATTATGTACAAGATTTACTATAAACCAGTTTCAATCACTAATTTCGCCAAATTGAAAAATTATTAGTGTCACTTAACTTCGCCTACTTAAAAATCCGAGTGTTTTAATAATTAATTGGCAGACTTATTATATATTCTTGCTCATAAAAAATAATGTCGATAAAAAAAATATCGACCCAGCCACAGCACTCCAAGACGCCATCTGTGTAGTAGTGTGCGTATAGGTGTGAGATAACGGCAACGCCCACCCCCACGCTTGGTTTGTATGAAATATGTTGAACAAATATGCCGTCTCTAGTAGCGGCGCGCGTGGATTCCGTGCTCTGTGATACTTACACATACACAACACACACATTCTCACGCTACAACTTTTACCTTGATAATTTTATTTTGTATAATTGGATGGATATTTATATTTGTTTTTTTTTGTTTTCTAAATTATATAAATGTACTAGGTATAATATTAAATAATATGCATAATCATCACTGATACAGTAAATACCTACTATGTTTGGAAGTGCGGAGCTAGCTGACACAGGTAGTGATCTACCTAAAAGGTAACTCCAACCCATGTTACAAATGTGATCTTTGTTACCTACTGAAATAAAGTATTTTTAATAATTTTGTAATTTTAATCATTTGTCAATCCAAATTATAACAACAATAAACCTCCTAGCAACAAAAACTTATAATTAAATATACCAGTTTTCAACACTTACCATTTGCTAATCAATGATTACCCTTTCTATCCCTAAACATTAACACTGTGTCGTCGAAGAACATGAGTCATGTTCCAATGCTGGATCGACAGCAAACTCCTTAATATAGATAAGAAAAAGTGTCAGTCCCAGCACACTTCCCTGTGGAATGCCGAACGTAATGGTGAACACTTTTACACTTTGGATGCGGTTACTTCTCGGTTTGGATATATCTCTGAACCAAAGTACCGAGTATACCTATATTTGTTTGAGCAGTATGGCCATTGAAACTGTATCAAATGCTTTTTTTGCAGGAATACATCCAAGCATTTGTCACCAGCACCGAGAGATTTAGAGATCTGGGTAGTAAGATTAAGAACGACATCTTCTGTGGTTCTACCACTGTTGAACCCATACTGTTGCCTGCTAGTAGATATTTGGCAGACGTTTTATCTGCCAAGTTTTTATCTATTGACGTAAAAAAGTCGTTGGCAAGTGTGAGAGATTCTACAGGCTCAGAATGCATCTTTAGCAGCTCAGGCGTCGTTGAGGTTACTCAAGTCCTTGATGATATCCTGTCGTTGAGGTTACTCAAGTCCTTGATGACATCCTGTCGTTGAGGTTACTCAAGTCTTTGATGATATCCTGTCGTTGAGGTTACTCTAGTCCTTGATGATATCCTGTCGTTGAGGTTACTCAAGTCCTTGATGATATCCTGTCGTTGAGGTTACTCTAGTCCTTGATGATATCCTGTCGTTGAGGTTACTCATGTCCTTGATGATATCCTGTCGTTGAGGTTGCTCAAGTCCTTGATGATATCTTGTCGTTGATGTTACTCAATTTCTTGATGATATCCTGTCGTTGAGGTTACTCAAGTCTTTGATGATATCCTGTCGTTGAGGTTACTCATGTCCTTGATGATATCCTGTCGTTGAGGTTGCTCAAGTCCTTGATGATATCCTGTCGTTGAGGTTACTCAAGTCTTTGATGATTTCATGTCGTTGAGGTTACTCAAGTCCTTGATGATATCCTGTCGTTGAGGTTAGTCAAGTCTTTGATGATATCCTGTCGTTGAGGTTACTCAAGTCTTTGATGATATCCTGTCGTTGAGGTTACTCAAGTCCTTGATGATATCCTGTCGTTGAGGTTACTCAAGTCTTTGATGATATCCTGTCGTTGAGGTTACTCAAGTCTTTGATGAAATCCTGTCGTTGAGGTTACTCAAGTCCTTGATGATATCCTGTCGTTGAGGTTACTCAAGTCTTTGATGATATCCTGTCGTTGAGGTTACTCGAGTCCTTGATGATATGCTGTCGTTGAGGTTACTCAAGTCCTTGATGATATCCTGTCGTTGAGGTCACTCAAGTCCTTGATGATATCCTGTCGTTGAGGTTACTTAAGTCCTTGATGATATCCTGTCGTTGAGGTTACTCAAGTCTTTGCTGATATGCTGTCGTTGAGGTTACTCAAGTCCTTGATGATATCCTGTCGTTGAGGTTGCTCAAGTCCTTGATGATATCCTGTCGTTGAGGTTACTCTAGTCCTTGATGATATCCTGTCGTTGAGGTTGCTCAAGTCCTTGATGATATCCTGTCGTTGAGGTTACTCAAGTCTTTGATGATATCCTGTCGTTGAGGTTACTCAAGTCTTTGATGATATCCTGTCGTTGAGGTTACTCAAGTCCTTGATGATATCCTGTCGTTGAGGTTACTCAAGTCTTTGATGATATCCTGTCGTTGAGGTTACTCAAGTCTTTGATGAAATCCTGTCGTTGAGGTTACTCAAGTCCTTGATGATATCCTGTCGTTGAGGTTACTCAAGTCTTTGATGATATCCTGTCGTTGAGGTTACTCGAGTCCTTGATGATATGCTGTCGTTGAGGTTACTCAAGTCCTTGATGATATCCTGTCGTTGAGGTTACTCAAGTCCTTGATGATATCCTGTCGTTGAGGTTACTTAAGTCCTTGATGATATCCTGTCGTTGAGGTTACTCAAGTCTTTGCTGATATGCTGTCGTTGAGGTTACTCAAGTCCTTGATGATATCCTGTCGTTGAGGTTACTCAAGTCTTTGATGATATCCTGTCGTTGAGGTTACTCAAGTCCTTGATGATATCCTGTCGTTGAGGTTACTCAAGTCTTTGATGATATCCTGTCGTTGAGGTTACTCAAGTCTTTGATGATATCCTGTTGTTGAGGTTACTCAAATCCTTGATGATATCCTGTTGTTGAGGTTACTCAAGTCCTTGATGATATCCTGTCGTTGAGGTTACTCAAGTCTTTGATGATATCCTGTCGTTGAGGTTACTCAAGTCCTTGATGATATGCTGTCGTTGAGGTTACTCAAGTTCTTGATGATATCCTGTCGTTGAGGTTACTCAAGTCTTTGATGATATGCTGTCGTTGAGGTTACTCAAGTCTTTGATGATATGCTGTCGTTGAGGTTACTCAAGTCCTTAATGATATCCTGTCGTTGAGGTTACTCAAGTCTTTGATGATATATTGTTGTTGAGGTTACTCAAGTCCTTGATGATATCCTGTCGTTGAGGTTAGTCAAGTCTTTGATGATATGCTGTCGTTGAGGTTACTCAAGTCCTTGATGATATCCTGTCGTTGAGGTTACTCTAGTCCTTGATGATATCCTGTCGTTGAGGTTACTCAAGTCCTTGATGATATCCTGTCGTTGAGGTTACTCTAGTCCTTGATGATATCCTGTCGTTGAGGTTGCTCAAGTCCTTGATGATATCCTGTCGTTGAGGTTACTCAAGTCTTTGATGATATCCTGTCGTTGAGGTTACTCAAGTCTTTGATGATATCCTGTCGTTGAGGTTACTCAAGTCCTTGATGATATCCTGTCGTTGAGGTTACTCAAGTCTTTGATGATATCCTGTCGTTGAGGTTACTCAAGTCTTTGATGATATCCTGTCGTTGAGGTTACTCAAGTCCTTGATGATATCCTGTCGTTGAGGTTACTCAAGTCTTTGATGATATCCTGTCGTTGAGGTTAGTCAAGTCTTTGATGATATGCTGTCGTTGAGGTTACTCAAGTCCTTGATGATATCCTGTCGTTGAGGTTACTCTAGTCCTTGATGATATCCTGTCGTTGAGGTTACTCTAGTCCTTGATGATATCCTGTCGTTGAGGTTGCTCAAGTCCTTGATGATATCCTGTCGTTGAGGTTACTCAAGTCTTTGATGATATCCTGTCGTTGAGGTTACTCAAGTCTTTGATGATATCCTGTCGTTGAGGTTACTCAAGTCCTTGATGATATCCTGTCGTTGAGGTTACTCAAGTCTTTGATGATATCCTGTCGTTGAGGTTACTCAAGTCTTTGATGATATCCTGTCGTTGAGGTTACTCAAGTCCTTGATGATATCCTGTCGTTGAGGTTACTCAAGTCTTTGATGATATCCTGTCGTTGTGGTTACTCAAGTCTTTGATGATATCCTGTCGTTGAGGTTAATACTGACAGCCTCCGTAGACTAGTGGTTGCGTCTTTGGTGTTGTATCCGGAGGCCGTGGGTTCGATTCCCACCCATGGCAACAAAAATATTAGTACGCTTTTTCTGTACAGTTTGCCATGGTCTGGGTGTTTATAAAATATAATATGTATTATATCGTTGCTTCTGGTACACATAGTACAAGCCTAGAGCTTAGTTTGTGACCAGAGCAATATGTGTAAATTGTCCTACAACAAAAAAAAAAAAAAAAAATCAAATTCAAATTTATTTATTGCTTCATATTGTAGGTTAGTGTACAAGCTGGTAGGTGTTAGTAAATGAATACAATATGAACCCTGCTAGGGCACTGCAAAACTATGTTATAGTGTAGGTAACACAATTCTAGATTTTATAATTTATATATCACACTACATACAATTCAATGATTGCATATTACATATTGCATATTCATTATTATTATATACAATTCAATTTAAGTTTATTATTATTATTTATCCATTACCTACATACATTACATACAATTCCTATAAAATTATTATTATTTTTAATTATATTACATACAATTCTTATAAATTATTATTATTTTTTAACTATATATATCACATTACATACAATTCAATGACTGCATATACATTATTATTATATTAAAGGTATTACATTACATACAATTCAATTCAATTTAAGTTTATTATTTTTATTTATCATTTAAGTATATAACGTACAATTCAATTATTTCTTACAAATTATTATTATTAATTAATTATACATATATTGCATACAATTCAATTACATACTACATATACATTATTTTTATATTATATTACACACACTTCAATTAATATTCATAAATTTTTATTAAAATTACATTAGTTACTCATTTGTGTATCTGCATTATTCCTATTTATTCAATTAATCTTGTTAATCTTTGTTAATCTAGTTACATTGAATACAATATTTACAATCAAAGAACTCTAGTTACATTGACTACAATCAAAGAACTCCTGCAGAGTATAAAAAGATTTGTTTGTTAGGTATTTTGTTAATTTTGTTTTAATTTTTTTAAATATGGTTTCGCTCCGGATGTCCTTGGGGATACTGTTATATATCCTCAAGATCATTACGTAAGGGCTCGAATCGTACATCTTGAGTGTATTAGTTGGCAGTATTATCCTGGCTCTCGGTCTTAGGTTTGCCGGTCTATGATACCTGTCATTCAAGTGAGGCAAGATTTGATCGTATTTTTTTGCAAAAACACATATCTCCATTATGTACAAACATGTAAGTGTGAGTATTCGATTTTTAATAAAATATTGTTTGCAGCTCTCAGATTGCCTAATGTTGTTAATTATTCTTATGCATTTTTTTTGTAAAATAAATAGGTTTTGAGTATGTGTGCTGTTACCCCACAATGAAATACCGTACCTAAGTCGTGAGTGAGCATATACGTAATATGCAGTGATAGCTGTTTGCGTATTTGTTGACTTTTTTAGTTCAGAGAGTGCATATGTAAATCGAGATATGTTACTCGCCAGTTGTTTCGTATGTGGTTTCCAGTTTACATTTGTATCTATGACCAATCCTAGAAGAGAAAACTTATCTACGCATTCCAAATTGCCATTTTTTATCGTGTAGTTAATTTCTAACGGTCGTCTTTGCTGTGGCCGATATTGCATTATTTTAGTTTTTGATATATTTAATTCTAGATTGTGGTCCAGCAACCAATCATTGAGATTTTTGATGACGGTATCTAAATGAGCTCTCAGGTCCCTCTCGTTTGCGCACGGGAACACCACGGAAATGTCGTCAGCAAATAAGACACACGTGTCGTCAATCACTCTGGGAAGGTCGTTGATGTATATTAAAAATAATATACATCCAAGTACACTACCCTGGGGTATGGACTGAGTGACTGCCGCCTCGCGTGACCTCGTTTGTGTAATCCGGCCGGTTTGGAAGTCGTGGTGGTCTATCTCGACGTACTGAGTTCGGTCTTTGAGATAAGATGTGAACCATCGATATGCCGTTCCTCGGATACCTATTCCATATAATTTATTTAGTAAAATTTTATGTGAAACCCTATCATAAGCCTTACTCATATCCAACAGGACACCTATTGCGTATTGCTTATTATTTATAATTTCTAAAGTTCGTTGTATAAATTTGTATACAGCCAAAGTTGTTGACCTATCTTTCCTAAATCCATGTTGGCTATCATTAAATATTTTAAACTTTTCACAAAAAGAGTATAATCGGTTTGACATTGCGGTTTCTAAAATTTTTGCAAATGTAGGTAAAAGCGCTATAGGGCGGTAATTACTGCAAATTGATCGTTCACCTTTTTTATGTATCGGTTTTATAACTGATGTTTTCATCTCTTTCGGCACCTCTCCTTCTAAAAATGATTGGTTAATGAGATACGTGAGGGGTTCCGACAATTCATTCGCGCATTCTTTAATTAGAGTAGGTGGTAACTCGTCAATACCGAAACTTCGTTTGTTTTTCAGGTTACGTATGATCTTGTAAGTTTCATTTATATCTACCGGCTGAATGTAAATGGAATTTTCGGTGGGGAAGAGCACTGGGCGTCCGCAAGGCTCGCCGTGGCCATCGCTACTGATCGCAGGAGTAGGCATTGTCGTTGAGGTACTTGCGGCTGCGCCTATCCCCACTGTTGTGAAAAACTCATTAAACCTGTTTGTAATTAGGATCGGGTCTTCTGTAAGAATATTATGGATATTCAGTTTTATGTTACATTTAGTTTTATTTATATGTTTATTTGTTTTCTCTTTAATTATATTCCACATTGTTTTTGATATATTTTCGGATTTTTTAATTTTGTGTATATAGCTTAATTTTTTGGATTTTAAGACAGTATTTTTTAATAATTTTTCGTATTGTTTATAATGCTTATTTAGAATAGGGTTGTCCGTTTGGCATACTAATAATTTTAATAATCTTTTATTTTTGCACGATTTTTTTATGCCACGAGTTAACCAAGTTTTTTTTTGTTTTTGTGATAATTTTCAGATATATTATTTTGGTGGTTTATTATAGTGTTCCAATTAATGGTTTTTAAATGTCGTTTGAAGTTTTCTATTTGATTTTTGTTGAATTTTCTCTTATAAGTAGTCCATTTTATATTGTTAGGATTTTTTTTATTAATTGGAATTGTTGTTAAAATACCTTTATGGTCTGATAAACCATATTCTTTCACTAAAGCTGTAAATTTGGTATTTAGAAAATTAGTAAACACAAGATCAAGGCAAGATTCGCTATTCGGCGTTATTCTAGTTGGTTCCTTTATATGTTGAAAAAAGTTATAGCTCGACATAAGATCTAAAAACGTATTGGTAGATTTATTTTTTAGCAATATATTTTGATTGAAATCTCCGCTTAAAATTATATATTTTTTGTTATCTTTTTGTATTAATACCTGCAGGAGCCTTTCCAACGACAAGTAAAAAATTTCGGATTCCCTATCCTTTTCCGGCCAATATATGACAATTAACAAAACATTCAAACTAATTAAATCGACACCACAAACCCCAAAAACATATTCTATAGACATGTCCACAATATCCTTTCGTAATTTAAATTCAGTATTATTTTTTAAAAATATACAAACACCGCCACCTTCGTAATTTCGCCTACAGTATGACGATGCTAGGTTATATCCTTCCAGTTGTAATAGATCCACTTTTAGGTCGTTTATCCAGGTCTCAGTGAGACAGAGTGCTTGTATATTATTATATTTTTCGGTTATATCATCCAATAAGTGTGATTTGTTTTTAAAGCTACAAATGTTCTGGTATAGGATATTTATATTGTTAACGAAAGTTATGGTTAGAACTAGTAGAAGAGCGCGGGTTTACCGTGTCTTTGTTTTTTGTTTGTGTTAATTCATGCTGCGTGCTATGTGAAGATTTGTGTGTAGATTTTCCATCATAAAATGTTTCTTCTAGTGGCTGACCGTTAACTATTAGCTTGTTGTTTCTTATGATAGCATGATTTCCTTGGCGTCTGGATTCGAGTAGTTTTTCCCTTAGGTTTCTACGTAGTTTTATTGATTGTTCATCTAAGAACTCTGAAATTGCTATTCCACTGGTTTTAAAGAAAGAGTTATGTTTTAGTACGTACCTTACCATTCTTTTGCTCAGCAGTTCAATCTGTACCGGTCGTCGCTGTCCCTTTCTGCCTATTCTTGTAACTTCCTCTATATAACCTGTTATATCTATACCTATTATATTGCGAACCACGGCTATCACCTTATCGTGTAAATTTAATTCCGTTTCCCACTGATATTCTTCTAATCCATATAGTACGAACTTCTTGCAGCAGTCGGCGTCTTTCTGGTGCCCAGTCGTTCCTACCAGTTTTGACAGGTCCAGGTCACTGGAGGTGGATAGGTTCTGTATGTTTTTTATTTTTGACTGTAGTTTTTTATTTTCTTCTTCTATATTTCGAATTTTTGTATTGATGTTTTCCAATTTATTATTTATGTGTTTTTGTTCCAATGTTAATGTTTTCAAATTTACTGTAGTGTTCTTTTTCAGTTCTGTTAATTCGTTTTTTATCTCAGTAAGTATGGTGGTTTTAATTTCTGCTATTATAGAATCTTTGTAATCTTCAAATTTTTTATCTAACATAGCTTTTAATTCATTAAGAGTAGTATTATTAAGGCTTTTATTAATTTCACTCTCAGGTTCGGCTATGAGGGTGTCTCCAACTATGCTGGGATCTCCATCAAAGTCCACAGTATCATCTCCCGTTTTTTGTTTGTTTCTAATGGTTACATTCATTGTTCCCCGGTGCGCGCTGGAGGGGTGCCATTCTCCACGTACAGGAGTGTTGGAATTATCTCCTTTAGGCTTATTGCATATACAGGTTTGGCAGTCCCACCTATTTTTGTGTTCCGTGGTCATTGTGTTGTAAAATCGCTTACTAGAAACATTCGCACATTCCAGGTCATATTTATTACAACAAAACGAACATCTTAGAAATTCTTTACCCGGTAACGCCTGCAGGCAACCCGCACACGTGAACGCCATCTGTTGGGTGTTTTAACTTATCAACAGCACGACTTTGATATATGAATTTTGAATTCCAGTATGCGACGAGGTGCAAGTGTTTGTCAATAGATGTCACTTGTTATCCGTTACGTCCATTTAACAATAATAACTACAAATTAGCATTTATTGCAAATAGATGCAAAAATAAATAAATAAGCACATCACATTTTACTACTTTATTCACTAGTTTCTCAGTTTATTCAGTTTATCTGCATAATCACATTTAAAATAATTGTAACCCAATTTATATTACACTTGTAATATACTTGTACGCAGTTATAACGTAAATTTTAGCAAGTTCCACTTCTATAAGACTACCTATAAGATAACACTTTCTGCAATAGATTACACTTATTTACGCACTTATTGATACATTTTATAGCCAATATCGTTGAATAATATATATTAACTTCAATTAATATCTGAGCTATCTTTTTGACGTGACGCGCGTTCTTCGCGATTCTTCGTTACTCAAGTCCTTGATGATATCCTGTCGTTGAGGTTACTCAAGTCTTTGATGATATCCTGTCGTTGAGGTTACTCAAGTCCTTGATGATATCCTGTCGTTGCTGTTACTCAAGTCTTTGATGATATCCTGTCGTTGAGGTTACTCAAGTCTTTGATGATATCCTGTCGTTGAGGTTACTCAAGTCTTTGATGATATCCTGTCGTTGAGGTTACTCAAGTCTTTGATGATATCCTGTCGTTGAGGTTACTCAAGTCTTTGATGATATCCTGTCGTTGAGGTTACTCAAGTCCTTGATGATATCCTGTCGTTGAGGTTACTCAAGTCTTTGATGATATCCTGTCGTTGAGGTTACTCAAGTCTTTGATGATATCCTGTCGTTGAGGTTACTCAAGTCTTTGATGATATCCTGTCGTTGAGGTTACTCAAGTCCTTGATGATATCCTGTCGTTGAGGTTACTCAAGTCTTTGATGATATCCTGTCGTTGAGGTTACTCAAGTCTTTGATGATATCCTGTCGTTGAGGTTACTCAAGTCTTTGATGATATCCTGTCGTTGAGGTTACTCAAGTCTTTGATGATATCCTGTCGTTGAGGTTACTCAAGTCTTTGATGATATCCTGTCGTTGAGGTTACTCAAGTCCTTGATGATATCCTGTCGTTGAGGTTACTCAAGTCTTTGATGATATCCTGTCGTTGAGGTTACTCAAGTCTTTGATGATATCCTGTCGTTGAGGTTACTCAAGTCTTTGATGATATCCTGTCGTTGAGGTTACTCAAGTCCTTGATGATATCCTGTCGTTGAGGTTACTCAAGTCTTTGATGATATCCTGTCGTTGAGGTTACTCAAGTCTTTGATGATATCCTGTCGTTGAGGTTACTCAAGTCTTTGATGATATCCTGTCGTTGAGGTTACTCAAGTCCTTGATGATATCTCAGGTTTTTCTTGAATTTCCTGCTTTAGCTTTCAGTTACCTATTCCTTATTTTATCACAATTCTGTTACAAATATGTTTATACATTTTGTATTCCAATGTTAATCGAGTGTTACTGGGAGAATTAGCTGCTCTTTTGTGCAAATGATCTCTACGCCTGAAACTTTTCAAAAAACCTGTTGTAATCCAAGGTCGTAGTAGTCGAAGGGCTTTTCGACTACTTATTTTTATAGTTTCAGTACACTCTCCAAGTAGGAAAATGTGGTCCTGTAAGTATCCCAGGACCAGATATATTTAAGTCCTACAGTAATTATATATAATTTTGTTACAGTCCGGTAAAGTGCAAATTGATTTTATTATTATTTCATTGGGTGCTTCTACAAGATTGTTGTATCCTATAAAGATCTGGTACACGCACTGAATCAGCGTGATTAGTCTTGGCACTTGCCGCTATTGGTGTAATTAATCCAACAGTGGTAATTGTGATGCCAATACTAGAGCATTCATTTTTCATTCATTTTTAAAGTCGTGTCGATTGAATCTTTATATATATTGCAATTGCAAAGTAATATTTAATACTATTCATAATCATAAAATAAGTTGATAACTTGTTGTATTTTCACTGTTATATAAAGAAATTAATTGTAAAAGTAATCGATTATAATAAACATATTTTTATACGCCTACAAAATAAACCATAATTATTATTTGTTTATTCATTAATTATTAGTAAATACACAGATCGGATCGCCGTCCATTTTGTAATGCATATATCAGGAGCTTTACAATGCATTTTAGTCGCGTTAATGCTATTATAGGATCATAGTCATGGGGACACCATATTGTTTAAAACCGAATCAGCTAACCACCTAGTCTTACACTAGTTGGTTATGTAGCGTGCGTTCGGTTGGTTGTTTTTTTTTAAATATTTTTATTTAATGAACCTTTTATTAATTAATCTATATATATCAGCCTAACCAAACGCACTCTAGACCTTATTGTTAAAACTTTTTTTTTTTGACTATTTATAAATATCTGTAAAGATTTACATAAAATAAATAATATTTGATTTGATTTGATATAGCAGTAGCAGGACGTGCAACTTTGGTGCTAGCAATCCAATAGAAGTCACGACAAAGACTAATCAATCTATTAATATCTTCGACATATAGTAGCTTTACCCAAAACGTTTACAGGAGAACTTTTCTTATAGAAGATAAAACAAAACGTTACCAAGGATAAATAGTCTTATTAAATGCATTTATATGAGTATTTATTTATTTTTATAATATGCACGTTTAAGACTCCTATAAGTATCACATAATGTAATCCTGTAAACGTATATAAGACAGCGTAATACGATGAAAAGTGCTTGTAGCGTAAATAGTGTAATAAGATGTTTTTGTAATTATAAGAATAGTCCCATCAGCTGCTTATATAAGATCAGTGCTTTTAATCAAAGCGTCTATTAGTGTGATGTTTGTTCTTAAAAGTCAACAATTTATATGGCGTTGCTGATTACACCAGAAAGAAACTCTGCCGCTTTGCAAGTTCTAGTCTACATAGCTCTTCCCACTGAGTGTTCACAAAATAAATCTTCAGGTTTTCATAATCAATTTTAAGAAATATTAAATCTAGGTTTACCTTTTGACGCTCATGCTTGAAAAAGGCATTCCCAAGTCAATACTGAACTGATGCATTGTGAAAATATATGCCTTGTAAGTACGAATTAAATTCGCTTTATTCATTATATTTGCAGGGTGCTGGAAGGCAACTACGCGTTCCTCATGGAGTCCACCACCATCGAGTACCTCACCCAGCGGAACTGCACTCTCAAGCAGGTGAGCGACCAGCAGCACACCGCCTCCCACTATCCCGCACCCACTCATGTTCCGTTGTCTGCAGGTGGGCGGGCTGCTGGACAACAAGGGCTACGGCATCGCTATGGTCAAGAGTGAGTATCCGCGATGGTGCGTGTGTTTGCGGATGCGGTACTGACTCCCCTCCCCTCCCGCAGACTCCCCCTACCGGCAGGCGCTCAACCTGGCGCTGCTGAACCTGCAGGAGCACGGCGTGCTGCGCGAGATGAAGCATCTCTGGTGGAACGAGAAGCACGGCGGCGGCTTCTGCGGGGTACGACTCGTTCTGTACGACGCCGCGTAGCGGGAGGTGTTATCGTGCGTAATGCTGAGTGTTCGTGCGCAGAGCGAGCCGGAGCCGGAAAACGAGAAACTGACGATGAAGAACTTCTACGGATTGTTCCTGGTGCTGGCGGTGGGGGTCTCGCTGGGCGTGCTGCTCTCGTGCGGCGACATGCTGTGGCACGCGAGCCGGCGCGCGCGCCAGCGGGGCGCTCCGTTCGCCGCACAGATCCGAGCGGAGCTGCGCTTCGTGTTCAGCTTCAGCCGCTCCGTCAAACCGCTTGAGCTGTCGCTGTCGCCGCCACGCTCGCCCACGCGCTCCCCCGCGCGCTCCCCGCGCCGCCGCCGCAGCTCGCAGCACACGGTGCGGTCGGCGAGCGTGCGGGCGGCGCGCCATGCCTCCGCGCGGCGCTCGTGACCCTCGCGGCGGTAGCGTCGGGGCGCATGCGCGGGGGGGCGGCGGCGGTATCGAGCGACGGCGGCGGGAGTCAGTCGGTAGAGTCGCGTCGGCACGATGGCGGCGCCGCGACCGCTCGTGCAGCCCGACGAGCACGGCGAGGTCGACACCTCCAGGTACTTCCCCCCCCCACCCCGCGACTCCTGACCCACTTACGTCGGCGGCGTCCTCCTCTGTACCCACCTTATTATAATCATTACCCACCATAAGTATATTATAAGAAAATAGTGGCCGAGTGCGATAGGCAACATGTACTTTCAGGTGAAAAAAGTTGAATAATATGAATCGCATAAGTATATAAAAAATTCGCATAAGTATATAATTAATTACCCAAACATAAAGCATTTGTATATAATGATGTTTTTTTTTAAATTTAAATGGCATATCCATCCGACTTCAACTCAAATTACAGAAACACATTTTTCATAAAGTATTACATAAAAATAGACAAACAAACAAATTTAATTCAGAACAAGAAATACAAAATAGTTTCAAAATAAAATAAAATTTATTTTATAAATTTGGAAGGTTGTAGTGTGTGTTAAAAATATTGGCTTGTCCATACAAATTGGTTTTATTCTAATAACATATTGATAATATTGTGAACAGAGCATTTAGACACCTTGGATTTGTACTGAGAGTAAGTAAATGGCCGAAGTCCCCATGAGTTAGCGCCCATCTATGTGTAGTGAGGGCGCGCAATGATCTATGTGTAGTGAGGGCGCGCAATAATCTATATGTTGTGAGGGCGCGCAATGATCTATGTGTAGTGAGGGCGCGCATTGATTTAAAAATAAACTAAAACTAATTTTAAATGGATAGGGTTCGCCTCATTATCTTTTGTTGGAGAAAATCAAGTAGATATCTACGAGTATATATATATATAGATATTTTACGTTTATTGTGCAAAATCTACAGATTTTTTCTTTTGTTTAAAAATTTTTTTTTTGTCTATTATTATATATTTATATGTATGTGTGTAGAATTTATATACTTTTTGCATTAGTATCCCATATCACTTAGCTTTATTTTGTTTTTTATATACTTACATAATGTATTATGTTGCAACGTTTTGATGTTACTTGTATACTTAGTTGTGGTAAATATTTGTTTAAATGACTCTGTGTTACAATAAATAATAAAATTGCTAGTCGGAAGCTAAACGGCCATAGGGCAAGTTGTTCCATTTAATCAGATTGCAGTAGAGTCTGGTATAAGAAACTAGGACTTCTAAGTTTGCTCTAAAATAGAGTAATTAGAATTTCTGCTAATTACCCTATAGCAGAACATTACTACTTACATAATGGGCTTTCGACACAAATTAAAAAAAAATATTTTTAATTCAAAAATAATAAGCCTATGATGTGCAATCGACTCCCAGACACAAATCCGTTTTACATTTTGTAGAATACCAAGTTTCAACTCAACGTCCTTTGCTTTGTAAATGGATCGTGTCGGTAAGTCAAAGTTTTAAAATTAGCGGAATCGGGGCCCTGTGCCATGTTTATCACAACTTACAAGTCTACACGTTCACAAGTTACATTTTAAGAGTAAACTTTTACAAGTTCATGTAAATTACGTTTATCAAAAAATACAAGGTTTGTAAACTTTAACGCTCGTAGATTTGCGACAATTGTAGGAAGCGACAAAGTATTCCCGCGCTTTGGCTGAACGACTTCTTTCCAAACCATAATAAAGCGAATAAAAAATCCTGTCTTTTATTTAAAATTTGAAGAATAGGGTAGATTGAAAAATATCTACAAACGATAATAAAATAACGATTTTACAATAAAAAAGCACATTATTCCTTCAGAGGGTTCGCAGAGTCGCCAAGGAAAACTCCCTGTGAAATAGGTCTCCAACGATTGTCAAATCGCTCATATAACAGATTGTCAGGAACAGTTTCATTTATAACAGTAACCAATGATTTCCGTGTCGATCCACGAATACTTCTTCATGTTGGCGTGAGGCATCAGTTAATATGCATGGTGACTTTGAAAGGATCTACTTTGGGCTAATATGAGGTTCTACTGATCAATAGGAACAACTTTTCCCAAAAAAAATAATGCATTCTCCACACAAACTAGTAATGTTAAAATGACAACATTGTGTGGGGAAGCCAATTTTTTTTTTCATTTGCGACACATGGTTCCATGGGAAAAGTTGTTCGATTTGCGACTCATGGTTCCATAGGAAAAGTTGTTCGATTTGCGACACATGGTTCCATAGGAAAAGTTGTTCGATTTGCGACACATGGTTCCATAGGAAAAGTTGTTCGATTTGCGACACATGGTTCCATAGGAAAAGTTGTTCGATTTGCGACACATGGTTCCATAGGAAAAGTTGTTCGATTTGCGACACATGGTTCCATAGGAAAAGTTGTTCGATTTGCGACACATGGTTCCATAGGAAAAGTTGTTCGATTTGCGACACATGGTTCCATAGGAAAAGTTGTTCGATTTACGACACATGGTTCCATAGGAAAAGTTGTTCGATTTGCGACACATGGTTCCATAGGAAAAGTTGTTCGATTTGCGACACATGGTTCCATAGGAAAAGTTGTTCGATTTGATCAGCAGAATCTCTCATTAGCCCAAAGCAGATCCTTTCAAACCTGATTATACAAAAAAAGTATTGCGGTACTAAGCACGATACTTGGAAGACGGAATGGAGAGTCTCTGAACACTCTCAGGATTTGTAATGATTTTCTACAAACGTAACTTACAAATATTTTTTTGAACAACAAAATCACAATTACATGTGTAAAAATATACTTGTCAAATAAATAATGACACTTGTATTTTACACGTGTAGTAGATAAACATATGTTTGTAATAATGAAGATTTTTACAAAAAAAAATCTTGTACTACAAGGCTTGTAAGTTTCGATAAACAGGGCACTAGTCATGCCATAAATATTGTAACAAAGAAAAAAGTGTTTTTTTCCTATTGCAAATAACATGTATTACTTTTACAGTGTGTTAGTTTAATACATAAATATAAAACAATTTAAAATATAAAAAGCTTATTCGAAGTGGTCTCCATGGGCTCCAATACAGTCCTTTAAACGATGAGGCCAGTTGTCAATAGAAGCACGCACTCTTTCCATGGAAAAATTCTTCACTGCCAATCGTATGGATGGAACTCCAAATGATCATTGCGTTTAGAGCAAGCCGCACTCTCTAAAACTGACCATAAATCGTAATCCAGCGGATTAAGATCGGCGGGCTTATTATGTAAAATTAGCAGATATTTTGCTGACAGCGACAGTTACGCAGTGATCGCGCGATCGGTTGCTAATGAGGAGTTTTCTTTTTGCTGGTTCCAAAATATTTCACTAGATGGCAGCAGGAGAGATATCCACAAAAACTGTCAAAAAAGGCTGTTTCTATACTTGAGTAGTCTATATTTCTATATAGACTACTCAAATATAGACTCTAAATTCTCTATGAATTAAAACTAAATTTTGGTATTGCAAGACGTGTTATATTTTTACCATATTTTGTCACTTTTATATGTATCTACTTACTCGTTATTCTTGCTCTCTATAATCTTTAGTAGATACCCTGTCAGGAAAAACTTCGTAAAAAAGACTATGGAATACCTTAGAAATTCAAATTTAATTACTAATATGATGATATTTAAAAGAAAAAATATTGCTTAAGTTGGTACCGTAAGGCAAAGTGCTCAGGATATTAGTGTATATGTTAAACAAAGTTAAGTAAATTTTATAAATTATTCTTATAAAGGTATTTGTTTTCCTATTTACCCTAAATTTTGGGTGTATTTTATATATTACCGCTATCTATTTTGACAGTTTTTGTAGATAGCGACTAAACGCCATCTGTTGGGTTAAATAATAACTACTGGAAAACTCCTCATTGTTCGCAACATTCGTATTATGTATGGCTATCGCTCTGCTGTCGTCCGACTGCTGTGAAATGCACTTTTAAGCCGTAACACTAGCGCCACTTACAATCAGTTAGCAACCGCTGGAACTAATAAAGGAATTTAATATGGGTTTTGTTCAATGGTTTTGTATTAGAATATTAATTAATTAATACATTAAGTATTTTAATAATATTAAAGCTCCTGAAATCAGGAGGTGTGGCGATCTTGCAAAGACTGCAGCACCTGTTTAACTCCGTCATACAGAGCGGGACCACACCAAAGGCTTGGCACAGAGGCGTGGTGGTCCTGTTTTTCAAAAAAGGCAACAATACGCTTTTAAAGAATTACAGGCCCATCTCGCTTCTGAGCCACGTCTATAAGCTGTTTTCGAGGGTCATCACTAACCGACTCACTCGACGACTTGATGACTGCCAGCCTCCAGAACAGGCCGGGTTTCGAGGAGGATACGGCACCATAGACCACATACTCACGGTGAGGCAGATTATACAGAAAACCAAAGAGTATAATCAGCCCCTGTGTGTCGCGTTCGTGGATTATGAGAAGGCCTTTGATTCTATCGAAACCTGGGCTGTAATGGAGTCCCTGCAGCGATGCCAGGTAGATTGGCGGTATATCGAGGTGTTGAGATGCCTATATAGATCTGCTACTATGACTGTCCGAGTACAAAACGACGAAACAGGGCCTATTCAACTGCACCGTGGAGTGAGACAGGGCGATGTTATATCGCCGAAGCTGTTCACTAATGCAGTTGAAGATGTTTTCAAGACGTTAGATTGGAAAGGACTGGGCATAAATATAAACGGAGAACGCATCTCACATCTTCGGTTTGCCGACGATATTGTCCTCTTCTCGGAGTCGCTGCAGGATATGCAGGAAATGCTGGTCAGTCTAAACTGTGCCTCTCGACGGGTGGGTCTCGGAATGAATCTGGAAAAGACCAAGGTCATGTTCAACGACCAGGTCATTCCGAGACCCATCATTTTGGACGGTGTAACTCTCGAAGTGGTTCAGGAATACATCTACCTGGGCCAAATCCTAAATCTCGGTGGGAACAACTCCGAGAGTGAAGCCGACAGAAGGGTGCAGTTGGGCTGGGCAGCGTTCGGGAAGCTACGCCACGTCCTTACGTCAGCCATACCGCAGTGTTTGAAAACAAAAGTCTTTAATCAGTGCGTCCTACCAGTGATGACATACGGCGCTGAAACGTGGACACTTACAGTGAGGCTGGTCCACAAACTCAAGGTCGCTCAGCGAGCTATGGAAAGAGCTATGCTAGGAGTTTCTCTTATGGATAAAATCAGGAATGAGGATATTCGTAAGAGAACTAAAGTCACCGACATAGCTCAAAAAGTTAGTAAACTGAAGTGGCAGTGGGCCGGTCACATTTGCCGCAGGACAGATAACCGTTGGAGCAGGCGGATATTAGAGTGGAGACCACGTCTTGGCGCACGTAACGTAGGACGCCCCGCAGCTAGATGGACTGATGACCTGCGGAGGGTGGCTGGCAGAGACTGGATGCGAAGAGCGGAGGATAGGGATCAGTGGCGTGTCTTGGGAGAGGCCTATGTCCAGCAGTGGACTGCGATAGGCTGATGATGATGATAATATTAAAATACTTAATATTAATAAATATAAGTAATAATTATTTTTATTAAATTTTTCATAGGTAGGTACCAAAATTAATAGGGCTTAAAATATTTCAATATATTTTTTTATTTTATGTATTAATTTAATATTATTAAAATACTTATATATTAATTAATATGCTTAAATAATATTATCGGCTACGACGAGGTGGGATTAAAACCCCTCCGCTGGGTACCCTGGGGCCGTCTAGACGGTCTCGGGCACCGTAAGGCACCCGTGAAGATATATATATATATATAAATAATATTAAATAAAAATTATTAAATAAATAAAAATTAAAATAATAAATAAAAATAAAACAAAAATAAATAATAAATAAATAAATATTAAATAAATAAAAATTTAAATATTAAATAAATAAAATTTATAATATTAAATAAATAAAAATTATAATATTAAATATATAAAATTTATAATATTAAATATTTTTTTTTTATATTTAAAAAAATAAAATGTATAATCTTAAAATATTTAATAATTAATCAATTATTTTTATAATTTTTCCACACCAATTTATAAATAATTAAGGCCTTAATTTTTTTAATAATTAATTTATTTTATTTACTTACTTTTTACAATGTCAGTTTTTATGTATTTTTAAGTAATGTATTACAATGACACAGAGTTATACTACATTACTCAGTTAAAATACTATTAATTTTAACTTACAATCAGTAAACAACAAGCGTATGGGTTGTCGCTCGTACTTCGCTATAATTACTGAGCAATTGCTGGGCGTCTGCTGTCGCGACGCTTACACAATACCAATTTTTGTTGATCCTAAGCATTTTGATGCACTATTAGTTCCCCGATTGTTCACTAGAGGCGACACTATCGATTACATGCTGTCGCGTTGTTATTGCTGTTACATAATACGAACATGATGTTTGACAGCGATTATTGTGCAATTTACGCCTGTCGCGTTGCTTCTGCAAGATACATAATAAGCCTGCGGGACTAGACGACGGCCAGTCTACAGCTCTGATGAAGTCCGAAACGTTCGCTTCCAACCAAAACTGCGTGGACCGAGCTGTATGACCCTCCGCCGAGTCTACATAGTTAGTTATAAGTAAACAAATGTATACCTACTAATCTAATGTAAACTATGAACTTAATTTATTGTACACAAAATAATACTTTATAGTATTGTGATAAGCAATAGGTCAGGGAGTCCGGCGGCAGATTCTGCAAGGGTTGCACAACACACGTAGCTCTACATAACTGTAAATGAAAAATATCTCTACATTGATCTGATTAACAAAATATGTCGGATGGACTCGAAGTAAGCAACACATGAATGTAAACAATACTTAGGTTACTCTCCGCAGTACTTCTGGAAGTCATCATACAGTTACAATATATCTGAACGATTCACGATGTATCATTGTTTGTGTTTGTGTCATTCACGATGTTAATGTATCATTGTTTGGGTTTGTGTCACGACAAACCATCAATATTATTAAGAATGAAATAAAAAAAATAGAACTAATTTTTTATTTTTAGAATAATGTGTTTGATGGTCGGCGGTTGTTTATGAATAGAAGTTGTTATCGTTACAGCTATCTACTGGGAGACGGTCTTAAAACACAAAATACTCTTAACTGTATATAGATACAAAGTGTTTCTCTACATTATGGCAACGCAATAATTGATATGTAATGAGAAATGGTTGTAAGGAATCGGCACAGGGATACAATGCCCAGCAAGCTGTGCTAACAGAGGCTCTACCATGGGTTTGCACATTATAGCAACGTTATGTATACGTGAGCAACAACCAATAGGATCGCTTTATTTGTAGTAACAGGATTGAATAAAGCGGCCCTATTGGTTGTTGCTCACGTATACGTTACGTTGCTAGAAAGCGCAAACCCATGGCAGAGCCTCCGTGCCCAACGTAAGTACATCGGCGCCAACATTAAATAGGTTTTTGTTTTTATTGTAACAGACACACGAAGTTACAGGCCCGCTGGTCTTTACAAACGCCAGAAGTTATCTGTCTGTTAGTTTGTTTGATGCGCAGATTCTTTTTGTTTTCACATACACATATCTTCACGGGTGCCTTACGGCGCCCGAGACCGCCTAGACGGTCCCAGGGTACCCAGCGGAGGGGTTTTAATCCCACCTCGTCGTAGCCGATGGTATATTCAAATATCATATAAGAACATTATCTAAGTAATATCAGGGGTGTTCCACTCCGCGCTTTAGGCATAACGTTACAAGTACGCGGCCGTACCCATAGATAGGTATTATTTTAGAGGGCTGCCGCGCACCGCCGAGTCGCACGTATGTTCGATACTCACACACGCGCGGCTGGACGTCCACTGCTGGACATAAGCCAATTCTATAGATTTCCAATAGGACCGGTTGGAAGCGGCTTGCATCCAGCGAGTTCCTGCGGTCTTAAGTAGGTTGTCAGACCAGCTTGTGGATGGACGTCCTACGCCGCGCGGTTTCCATTCGAGAGCTTTACGGCCCCATCAGTTATGAGTTCTGCATGCTATGTGCCCTATCCACTGCTATACGACCTTTGTCTTGTCCATGGTCATCCTAAGACCCATCTGTTGGGAAACTCTACAGAGACCTTCGAATATTGTGCTGAGATCTGCCATCGATTTTGCCATGATCACAATATCGTCGCCAAATCGAAGGTGAGTGATGTACTCGCTATTAACATCGATGCCGAATGCTTGCATTTCCAGAAGCTTGGAGACGTTTTATAATGAGGCAGTAAACAGTTTTGGAGATATTACATCTCCCTGTCTTCTCCTTTCAAAGGAATCGCCTTCGAACCCTGCTCTTGTATTCGGGCCGACAATGTTACGTTATCGTGGCGGCACATCGATAGTGAATGCGGCATCGCTGGAGAGATTTAGGCACCGCCCACGCTCTCTCATAGTCCACAAGCGGCAAGCTGTACTCTGCGGACTTCTGTATAACTTGCGGCATGGAAGTAATACTACTGACCAGTCTAGTATGTACCATATTTTATGCAAATAAATAATCTATTATTATTATTAATATGAGGCAATAAAGAATTTGTATTTTGCATTAGGATCAAGTAAGTAAAATCTACACCTTCACGTTGTTTTTTTTTTAACAAAAAAAAAACTTTAATTTCACTGAAAATAACGTTTAGATATTGTGCGAGAAGCCGTGAAGCAAATGTCCATGATTCTCACACGGGTGCGTCACGCTTCGCCGTAAATAAGTTTAAACATAACTTACTGAATGGTGGATCTTGTGGTAACTTCAGCGACGAGTCCCCCGGGTGCCCAAGGAATGCAATATCTTCGTTGTCTTCTGAACCACTAACATGCCACACAAATACTATTCAGACATAACAATACTACGTTGGATGATACCAAATTCACAATGTGACAAGTCTGACAATTATTTGTGGGCGCCTAAACTCATGGCGAACTAAAACACTACACACAACAATGTTAAACTATTAAATAATCTAGAATGCCACACAAAATTTTTCTTTCTTTTTCTTAATAAATGTCTTTACGCTTTACGCGTAATTCTGCCTATGTCTAGTTATAGAGAAGGCACGAGAAAGTTTCGTAGAGTTTTGTCAAGTGTACATAGAAAAAGGTAAAAAATCATTAAATAATAACAAAATCATAAAAAATTACAATAGATAGCTATATAATAAACATTGGGTTAAGTAAGACAAAACATAACTTCACAAGGGCCAATATAGTGACAACACAGGACAGCACACAGATCTGGAAAAGAACCATATGCTAAATAAATACAAGGGATTTAAAATCTCAATTGAAATCCTATCATATATTTGGAAAAAAAAAAACTTATATATAGCTCCATTGATAAATATATCTTAGCTAAAAAAGGGAATGGTTTAGAATTTTAATTTAAATATTTTTATGCTTGGCTAAAGCTGTAAATACAGAAAAGCTGGTCAGAGTTAGCAAGGTATTTATATTGGAAGGACGAGGAGTTTCAGAAGGGAGTTTATCATAAAGGCAGCAAGAATTATCGGGGCAACTAAAGAATATATGCTCCGGGGTCCCCCAGCTCTGTACCACAGTCACATAGATCTGATTCCCTAGCTTTAATTTTAAATAAGTGAACTGGGTACTATTATGGCCCAATCTAAGTCGGCGCACAAAATTTACTCAAAACAAAACCCCATGTTTTTCACACTGTCAATGTCATGACCACAGATTAAAAGCTCCATAGAGTATTATCAATACCTAACAAATATTATTTGACGCTTGAGTTCGAAAACACATTTCCTGTGTTCATAAGTATCCAGGGGTATATAGGAAGTCTTATTACAAACATAATTTTTATAATCTCAGCAACCAAATATAATCCCCCTCCCCCTCCCCCCATTATTCACAAATTCACAACATACTCATTCACACACTACGCACCTATACACACCTTCTGTGTGTGAATGCCTTAGGGTGTATCTACTAGCTAACTCTTGTTACTGCCACTAAAAATTAATTTCGATTAATTATGAGTGCGTGTTACAGGTTGTAATTAAAATATCATGAACAGAAGTTCCAACCCGGTGACGGGTGGCAACCCTACTATAGAGGGCCACTGGAAAACAGCTGTGTGTTGTGTTGCAGGTACCCCGAGCCGCGCGAGGCCACGCACAAGATCCGGGGCCGCGGGGATGTGCTCGAACTGGTGATGGGCCCCGGAGCTGCTGATCCTGAGCTACTTACTGTCAAGACCTTTTACTTTTTCTTCTACTCCGCATTTGGCTCTCTTTTTCCGCTCATGGGCGTCTACTTCAAGCAGATGGGTATGAACGCTGGCCAGTGCGGCCTGCTTATCGGTACGCGGCCCTTCGTCGAGTTCCTCTCGGCTCCCTTCTGGGGCGGACTGGCTGACCGCTGGCGCAAGGGCCGCACGCTGCTGCTGGCGTCGCTGGGCGCGTGGGTGGTGTTTACGCTGCCGCTGTCGTGGGTCCAGCCCGGCGCCGTCGCCTGCGTGCAGACCGTCAACGCCTCCGCCTACCGCCTGGCGCCGCCGGACTACGACGGGGACACGGACGCACGGCCCTTCCGCGGCCCCAGCGCGGGCCGTGCCGGCTCCCCGCTGCCCGTCAGCGATGCCGCCAACTACGACCCCGAGACCCAGCGGGACTGGGTCACGCCTCTGCACTCATCCATCGTATACCGCAAGCCCGACATACAGAAGACCTTCTTTTTGCTGTTGCTGCTCGTCGTCATAGGGGAGTTCTTTTCGGCGCCGGCCATCACGCTCGCTGACTCGGCCGTCATCACGTTGCTCGGGGAGGACGCCGACAGGTACGTCAGGAAGCTCCCGGCTCCCGACCGGTCCAGAGCCAGCTCTCACCGCTCTCTTTCCTCAGGTACGGCCACCAGCGAATGTTCGGCTCGCTCGGCTGGGGGCTCGCCATGTTTTTCGTGGGCATCGCGCTCGACCACAGCACGGCATTCGCGCAGCACCCGTGCGGCGGACCACAACGCTACGAGAAAAACTACACCATCTGCTTCGCGACCTTCTCCGTATTAATGGGCGCCGCGCTCATCACTGCCACGCAGGTGGGTGCCTTTCCGTGTCTTCACGCCTCTTGTGATTCAACCTGCTGATCTATGACGGGGGCGTTTCAGATCCGGTTCAAGTACGACGTGGGAGCGGAGGAGCCCGACCCCGCGCCGGTGTCGCCGGCCGAGCCCACGCAGGAGGAGCGTCTCCAGTCGCAGCTGGCGGAGCAGCTCCAGCTGCCCGGGCTGGATACCTCGGCGGCGCCGCGCCCGCCGCCCGTGCTGCACCAGGCCAAGGTGTTCGCGCAGACCACTCGAGAGATGCCAGAGTGGGTGACCGTGCTGCGACAGTTCCAGAACGTGAAGGCGGCGTCATTCCTGCTGGTGGCCTGGTTCATGGGGTTCGGCATCGGGCTCATTTTCACGTTCCTGTTCTGGCACCTGCAGGACATCGGCGGCGCGCCGACGCTGTTCGGCGTCGCGTCGGTCATCAACCACGTTTCGGAGATTTTCGCGTACTTCTTCAGCTTCAAGTTGATCACGCAGATGGGACACGTGAAGGTGTTGTGCGTGGGTCTGGCGGGCAACGTGCTGCGGTTCCTGTACATCGCGTGGCTGTCCAACCCGTGGTGGGTGCTGCCGTTCGAATTTGTGCAGGGCGTGACGCATGCGGCCGTGTGGGCGGCGTGCTGCTCGTACATCGCGCACGGGTCCCCGCCGGCGCTGCGCTCGTCGGCGCAGGGCGTGCTTCAGGGCATCCACCACGGACTGGGGCGTGGCTGCGGCGCGGTGGTGGGCGGCGTTCTGGTGGCGCGGTACGGCACCACGCGCACGTTCGCGGGCTACGGGTTGCTGTGCGGGGTGGTGCTCGCCGCCTTCGTGTTCGTCAACTTCTACAGCGGAGGACGGTTCGTACGCGACCTGCCGGCGGAGGAGGACCCGCACGCCGTGGCCCCGGGCGGCGTGCTGGCCCCGCACGGGGTGCCTTCTAACCCCCTGCCGCGAGCGCTCTCGTCGTCCCGGCTGAGCGAGCTGCCGGTGGACTCGTACGGCGCCACGCAACTGGGGGACTCGCTGGCGGTCCCGGGACACCCCGGCCCGGACCCCGCGCCCCCCTCGGCTAACCCCTTCCTCTCGGACGCCGGCGGCTATAGATAGAGCTCACTGTTTGTTGTTATCACATAATGAATGATGTTATGTCGTTACAGGCTAGCGGTGGTCCACCTGCCTGTGTGTGTTGCGGGCGTTCGGGTTCGCACAAACGGCCTTCACCGTCTCCTCTATATTAAATATATACTTACATAATCATATTATACACTTTGCAGCGCCTACGGCCGCGCAGAAAAATATATATAATTAATTACAAAAGCAAGTATGTGTGAGAGTGTGTATGAATATTGTTGTGTGTACATTTATTACGGGGAGTTCGGGTTCGCACAGACGGCCTTCACCGTCTCCTCTATATTATATATACATAATCATATTATACACTTTGCAGCGCCCACGGCCACGCAGGAAATTATATATCATTAATTGTAAATTAATTTAAAAAGCAAGTATGTGTGAGAGTAGTAGGGAATTAGGAAAGCGGGAGGAAATTAAGAAATCATAACTCCAGCGTTTCCTAATTCCTTGTGAGATTTTCAAAATTCAGCTTTCATTGTGTATCAGGTCTTCTTGACATGAAGAATTTTTGGGGGTAAATCTTGTTTTTCATTATACACTTCGTTAGATTCTATAACATTAATTTTCGTAGCTCTACCTTTTTTATCATTTCTTCTTATAGTTTGTTCTACATTCCAAAGAAGATCATCGAATCAAATTAATGGTAAGTAACTGAAATAAATTGAGGATTGAAGCAGTGATCTGATGATATATCAGAACTACTAAGTGTTAGATAAATCAAATCGTAAAAATCGTTGGATAGTTGGAAGTTTAAAATATCGCTTTCAAAACCAGTAAAATAGGAAAGCTGAATTTTGAAAATCGCTTTCAAAACCGCTAGATTTTTCCAATGAAATGGAAAACGCTGGATTTATGATCCAGCTTTCCTATTCCCTACTACTTGTGAGAGTGTGTATGAATAGTGTTGTGTGTACATGCGTTCGGGTTCGCACAGACGGCCTTCACCGTCTTCTCTATATTAAATATACATATACATAATTATACTATACACTTTGCAGGGCCCACGGCCGCGCAGAAAAATATATATTATTAATTAAAAAAGCAAGTATGTGTGAGTGTGTGTATGAATATTGTTGGATGTGCGTATGTGTATGTTGCCTATATCAATCACGAGTTATATTTTTGCACAGTCTCTATAATCGATTGAATCACTGTAAGTGTTAGTAAATTATATAAATAAATAAATTATAAATGTTGTGCCGCGGATGATCGCGTTAGAGGGCGCGATGGAGCCACTTTAAAATGTGTATTAAATGTTGAAGTACCTAAGCAAAACGTGTTTGTTTATTTAGTACCTACCTATATATTCGTGTCCCGCCACCAGGATTTTTTTCATTGCATTTTTATTTTAAAAATTTAATATTTAATAAGATTCTACCTATATAAGAAAATCTAAAAAGATTGGAACACGCCATCTCGCTTCATCATCATCATCATCATCATGCCAGCCTTTCGCGCGTCCACTGCTGGACATAGGCCTCCCCCAAGGATCGCCACAATGACCGGTTCTGCGCCGCCTGTATCCATCGGCTTCCCGCGACCTTTTTCAGGTCGTCGGTCCATCTTGTGGGGGGCCTGCCTCTGCTGCGTCCTCCGGCACGCGGTCGCCACTCGAGAACCTTAATGCCCCAACGGCCGTCCGTTCTGCGAGCTATGTAGCCTGCCCACTTAAGTTTGGCGATTCTGGAGGCTATGTCGGTTACTTTGGTCCTTTTGCGGATCTCATCGTTTCGAATACGATCCCGCAAGGATACGCCGAGCATAGCGCGCTCCATCGCCTTTTGTGTGACTGTGAGCTTTTTCATGAGACCCATAGTAAGCGACCACGTCTCGGATCCGTAAGTCATCACTGGCAACACACACTGCTCGAACACCTTGGTTTTTAAACACTGTGGTGGTGGGACGAGAAGATATTACGTAGCCTCCCGAATGCTGCCCAGCCGAGTTGGATTCGACGAGAGATCTCTTTCTCGAAGTTGGATTTACCTGTTTGGATTGACTGTCCTAGGTATATATAATTGTCAACAACTTCGAGTGCGGAGCTCCCTATTTTTACAGGAGTGGGTATAACATGGGCGTTCGACATGACTTTGGTCTTATCCATGTTCATGTTTAGGCCCACTTTTTTAGAAGCCCAACTGAGATCATTGAGGATTATGCCGAGGTCCTCCAGGGTTTCAGCCATGACTACGATATCGTCGGCAAATCGAAGGTTAGTGATGTACTCGCCATTAATGTTGATGCCAAATCTTCTCCAGTCCAAGAGTTTAAAGACATCCTCCAATGCTGCAGTAAAATGTTTCGGGGAGATTACGTCTCCCTGTCTCACTCCTCGCTGTAGCTGGATGGGTCTTGAGGTCTGGTATTGGAAGCGAACTGACATGGTAGCGTTTTTGTACAAACACTTTAGTACTTCGATATAGCGGTAGTCAATTTGGCACCGCTGGAGTGACTGAAGCATCGCCCATGTTTCTGTCGAATCGAAGGCTTTCTCATAGTCCACGAAAGCTAGACACAGGGGCTGATTATATTCATCGGTTTTTTGTATAATCTGCCTCAATGTGTGAATGTGGTCTATGGTACAATAGCCTTTTCGGAATCCGGCTTGTTCGGGAGGCTGGAAGTCGTCAAGCCTACGTGAGAGACGATTCGTGATGACTTTCGAAAACAGTTTATAGACATGGCTCAGAAGCGAGATGGGTCTGTAGTTCTTCAAAAGGGTTTTGTCACCCTTTTTGAAGAAGAGTACCACCACGCTTCTGTTCCATGCCTTAGGTGTTTTGCCCTCGAGGATGACGGAATTAAACAGCTTCTGGAGAGCCATCAGCAAAGGTTTGCCACCAGCTTTCAGGAGCTCAGACGTGATTCCGTCATCACCCGGTGCCTTGTTGTTTTTCAACTGTTTGAGAGCCATCCTAATCTCGTACAGGCTGACCTCCGGGATATCTTCGGTATAGTGTCGGGTTAACCTGGCTCTTGGATAAATTTCCAGGTTTTTGACAGGAGGCCGTGTTGTTGTGTACAACTGTCCATAGAACCTTTCGATCTCCGCCATAATCTCTAGTTTGGAGGCGACAACTCTGCCGTCCTCGGTCTTCAGCTTCGTTAATTGACTCTGGCCGAGAGACAGATCTCTTGCGAATACTTTAGAGCCTTTGTTTTGCTCAATGGCATCTTTAATACGATCTGTATTAAATTGCCGTATGTCGCGAGTCAATGACGTTGAGATCTGTCTGTTGAGCAATGTTACTTTAGAAGCGTCAGACGAAGATTGCATGGTCATTCCGCGTCTCTCTTCCATGAGCTTTAAAGTATGGTCGGAGATCTTTCTAGCTCCTTTGTTAGATCGGATCTTAAAAAACTTCGATCCGACCTGGTGGACAGTTTCCACAACCCTGTCATTATATTCGTCCACATCTGTGTACTCGCATAGGCATTCGAAGCGGTTTTTTAATTCCAGCTGAAAGCGCTCGGGGTTTTGGGCGTTAATAGGTGCCGGCCGGAGCGTAGACTTCATTAATCGTGACCTTTCAAGCTTTGTATTGATATTCAATGTGCCTCTTACCAAACGGTGATCGCTCCCGGTTTTCACCTCATTGATCACTGAGACATCATTGAATATTTGCTTTCTGGTCGACAGGATGAAGTCTATCTCATTTTTGGTGGCACCGTTAGGGCTTATCCAAGTCCACTTGCGTTGTGGTTTTTTCTTGAAAAAGGAGTTCATCAAATACAGTCTCCGCGTA
Source organism: Monopis laevigella (assembly GCA_947458855.1). Taxonomy (NCBI): domain Eukaryota; kingdom Metazoa; phylum Arthropoda; class Insecta; order Lepidoptera; family Tineidae; genus Monopis; species Monopis laevigella. Next base: position 24,149,607 of record OX381586.1, on the reverse strand, counting down.
TTCGCGATGGTGAGGACCGTGGAGTTGGATACTGAATTTTTACTGAATAAAATTAGCTCCCTGGATAAATTGTTGGTTGTAACTGCGTGGATTAAACGATTTAATTTTAATTGTCGACACCCTCGGGAGAAACGCCAGTTGCCAGTCCCCACACCATGTGAACGGAAGGACTCGCTTTTATATTGGATTAAGGTTGTTCAGGACGATCAGTTTAAGACTGAAATTGAGACACTGCGGGCTGGACGTTGTAAGCTCAAGGGAGCAATGGGACGCCTAAATCCGTTTTTTGATGATTTGGGCCTCCTTCGTGTTGGAGGAAGACTTCAGAATGCCAATTTGCCCTTTGGAGCTCGTCACCCCTTGTTGCTCCCTAATTCTGGTCACTTGGTGAATTTGTTAGTTGCTTATCGCCACATCAAGAACTCGCATGCTGGCTGTAATGCTTTGTTGGCCATCTTACAGCGCGAATATTGGATTCTGTCCGCCAGACGAATCATACGAAGTGTGATTTTCCGATGCGATGGTAGCAGCCTTGAGTCTGTAACAAGGCAGCCTCAAATGGGAGATCTGCCATCGGACCGTGTAAATGAGTCTCGTCCCTTTGCTGGCGTGGTTACAGATTTTGCTGGCCCGTTCTCTATGAAAGTGTCATACCTCAGGAACGCTAAAATTGTTAAGGCCTATTTGTGTGTCTTTGTATGTCTGTCCACCAAAGCCGTACATTTATGTATTTTAGGTATTTTGGTAATTATTTCAACATAATTATGATATATGATTATACCTATAATATATTGTAGTGTACTTGCCATCTACTGTACAATATAGATATACAATGTATATCTATATTGTACAGTAGATGGCTTAAACATACTAAATATCAGCCTTTTGTGTGACTGTGAGCTTTTTCATGAGACCCATAGTAAGCGACCACGTCTCGGATCCGTAAGTCATCACTGGCAACACACACTGCTCGAACACCTTGGTTTTTAAACACTGCGGTATTTGGGACGAGAAGATATTACGTAGCCTCCCGAATGCTGCCCAGCCGAGTTGGATTCGACGAGAGATCTCTTTCTCGAAGTTGGATTTACCTGTTTGGATTGACTGTCCTAGGTATATATAATTGTCAAAAACTTCGAGTGCGGAGCTCCCTATTTTTACAGGAGTGGGTATAACATGGGCGTTCGACATGACTTTGGTCTTATCCATGTTCATGTTTAGGCCCACTTTTTTAGAAGCCCAACTGAGATCATTGAGGATTATGCCGAGGTCCTCCAGGGTTTCAGCCATGACTACGATATCGTCGGCAAATCGAAGGTTAGTGATGTACTCGCCATTAATGTTGATGCCAAATCTTCTCCAGTCCAAGAGTTTAAAGACATCCTCCAATGCTGCAGTAAAATGTTTCGGGGAGATTACGTCTCCCTGTCTCACTCCTCGCTGTAGCTGGATGGGTCTTGAGGTCTGGTATTGGAAGCGAACTGACATGGTAGCGTTTTTGTACAAACACTTTAGTACTTCGATATAGCGGTAGTCAATTTGGCACCGCTGGAGTGACTGAAGCATCGCCCATGTTTCTGTCGAATCGAAGGCTTTCTCATAGTCCACGAAAGCTAGACACAGGGGCTGATTATATTCATCGGTTTTTTGTATAATCTGCCTCAATGTGTGAATGTGGTCTATGGTACAATAGCCTTTTCGGAATCCGGCTTGTTCGGGAGGCTGGAAGTCGTCAAGCCTACGTGAGAGACGATTCGTGATGACTTTCGAAAACAGTTTATAGACATGGCTCAGAAGCGAGATGGGTCTGTAGTTCTTCAAAAGGGTTTTGTCACCCTTTTTGAAGAAGAGTACCACCACGCTTCTGTTCCATGCCTTAGGTGTTTTGCCCTCGAGGATGACGGAATTAAACAGCTTCTGGAGAGCCATCAGCAAAGGTTTGCCACCAGCTTTCAGGAGCTCAGACGTGATTCCGTCATCACCCGGTGCCTTGTTGTTTTTCAACTGTTTGAGAGCCATCCTAATCTCGTACAGGCTGACCTCCGGGATATCTTCGGTATAGTGTCGGGTTAACCTGGCTCTTGGATCAATTTCCAGGTTTTTGACAGGAGGCCGTGTTGTTGTGTACAACTGTCCATAGAACCTTTCGATCTCCGCCATAATCTCTAGTTTGGAGGCGACAACTCTGCGGTCCTCGGTCTTCAGCTTCGTTAATTGACTCTGGCCGAGAGACAGATCTCTTGCGAATACTTTAGAGCCTTTGTTTTGCTCAATGGCATCTTTAATACGATCTGTATTAAATTGCCGTATGTCGCGAGTCAATGACGTTGAGATCTGTCTGTTGAGCAATGTTACTTTAGAAGCGTCAGACGAAGATTGCATGGTCATTCCGCGTCTCTCTTCCATGAGCTTTAAAGTATGGTCGGAGATCTTTCTAGCTCCTTTGTTAGATCGGATCTTAAAAAACTTCGATCCGACCTGGTGGACAGTTTCCACAACCCTGTCATTATATTCGTCCACATCTGTGTACTCGCATAGGCATTCGAAGCGGTTTTTTAATTCCAGCTGAAAGCGCTCGGGGTTTTGGGCGTTAATAGGTGCCGGCCGGAGCGTAGACTTCATTAATCGTGACCTTTCAAGCTTTGTATTGATATTCAATGTGCCTCTTACCAAACGGTGATCGCTCCCGGTTTTCACCTCATTGATCACTGAGACATCATTGAATATTTGCTTTCTGGTCGACAGGATGAAGTCTATCTCATTTTTGGTGGCACCGTTAGGGCTTATCCAAGTCCACTTGCGTTGTGGTTTTTTCTTGAAAAAGGAGTTCATCAAATACAGTCTCCGCGTATTCGCGATGGTGAGGACCGTGGAGTTGGATACTGAATTTTTACTGAATAAAATTAGCTCCCTGGATAAATTGTTGGTTGTAACTGCGTGGATTAAACGATTTAATTTTAACTGTCGACACCCTCGGGAGAAACGCCAGTTGCCAGTCCCCACACCATGTGAACGGAAGGACTCGCTTTTATATTGGATTAAGGTTGTTCAGGACGATCAGTTTAAGACTGAAATTGAGACACTGCGGGCTGGACGTTGTAAGCTCAAGGGAGCAATGGGACGCCTAAATCCGTTTTTTGATGATTTGGGCCTCCTTCGTGTTGGAGGAAGACTTCAGAATGCCAATTTGCCCTTTGGAGCTCGTCACCCCTTGTTGCTCCCTAATTCTGGTCACTTGGTGAATTTGTTAGTTGCTTATCGCCACATCAAGAACTCGCATGCTGGCTGTAATGCTTTGTTGGCCATCTTACAGCGCGAATATTGGATTCTGTCCGCCAGACGAATCATACGAAGTGTGATTTTCCGATGCGATGGTAGCAGCCTTGAGTCTGTAACAAGGCAGCCTCAAATGGGAGATCTGCCATCGGACCGTGTAAATGAGTCTCGTCCCTTTGCTGGCGTGGTTACAGATTTTGCTGGCCCGTTCTCTATGAAAGTGTCACACCTCAGGAACGCTAAAATTGTTAAGGCCTATTTGTGTGTCTTTGTATGTCTGTCCACCAAAGCCGTACATTTAGAATTGGTTTCTGCCCTAAGCACTGAAGCCTTCGTCGCTGCCCTTGGTAGATTTGTGTCCCGCCGTGGTTTGACATCGTTGATCCGGTCCGATTATGGAACAAAGTACAAGGGCACCGACCGTTATTTAGATGATGTATATAAATTTGTAGCAGATAATAATAATGTAATTGGAACTGCACTCTCCCAACGTGGAATCAGATGGCTTTTTGATCCACCAGCATGTCCACATTGGGGAGGAATATTTGAATCTGTTGTTAAGGCTGCTAAAACTCACTTACGTAGGGTGATAGGAGAAACCGTATTGACCTTTGAGGAACTTGCTACGGTATTTTGTAAAATTGAAGCCGTCCTCAACTCACGCTTATTGTGCCCGCTCTCTACAGACCCAAACGACCTCGAGGCTTTGACTCCAGGTCATTTTTCGATAGGGCAGCCACTTGTCGCCTTGCCTTAATACTCCTTCAGATATATTAAGTGTACTCGACTGTCGCGATTTGAATTGATCCAGCAGATGACCCAGCATTTAAGGCATCGCTGGTCGCACGAATACCTTCACATATTGCAGCAACGCATGAAGTGGACTGATAAGATGGACCCTCCAAAGATAGGAGACCTCGTCCTGGTTAAGGATTCTAACCTGTCCCCATTGCATTGGAAAAAGGGGGCGCATTCTTAACTTGGTTCCAGGAGCGGATGGAGTGCCTCGTTTTGCTGAAGTTTTAGTTGGAGATTCCGTTTTGAAGAGAGCGGTGGCAACACTCTCCCGTTTGCCCATTGTGCAGCGTATAGATTCTTTCTATCCGGGGCGAGCGAATGTTCGATTTTTTTTAATAGTCTGGACGCTAATCTGTGGGCATGAACGTTTTGACAGGTGATAACTTGCAAGTCAGTCTAGAAAAAATGGTGAATTAATTCTTAGAGTTAGTATAATTATTTGTTATTGTGAATAGCGTTCTTGCTCCGCCAGTGAGTTTGGGCGGCCTATTAGAAATCCCATTTACATATGTAGTGTTTGTTCGCCATTATTAGGCGCCTACAAATAGTGATTCAGATTTGTCGCGTTGTGGTTTGTTATATGGTTCCAAAACCGTATTTTACGTGGCTTAGTGCTTTTGGTTCAACATCGAAGTTATTGCATCCCTTGGGTACCCAGGGATTCCAGCAAAGTCTTTGCATCGTTTATTGAAGGATCTTGGCCTTCCAAGATTTGCCGTCGGAATTTTTATGAAGCGTGTTTCCAAGATAGCGCTAACAGGATAATATAGTATTTGGTTGAGTAGAGAGGGTAGTGAATACAGTGCAGGTAGGAGTTCAATAGGCCTTTAAACCTACTACGCGGTCTCAAGTTCGGGAACGCTGCAGTTTATTCCCCTGCCTTCCGACCACGCGATGGACCCGGCACGGTGAAGCCATGGATAGCTAAGAACATTGTCTCCCTCTCTAAATACCCAGACCATGACAAACTGTACAGAAAAACTTACCAATCTTTTTTTTGCCATAGGTGGGAATCAAACCCACGACCTCTGGATACAACGCCAAAGGTAGAACCACTAGTCTACGGAGGCGGTCACTTAATACATTTTTCATAACAAATTTGGGCATTTGACTCAATCAATCAATAAATGATCAGTATTTTTTTTAAAAGAAATTTTCAATAAAGATTCTTAAAAGAAATAGATAGACTTGCAGCACGAGAAAGAATAAAAAGTGATCCTAAAGCAAACACTCTTCGAGATGGAAACCATTTATTTCTTCAACTCTTAGGCCATCTACTGTACTATATAGGTATACAAGTACACTACAATATATTATAGGTATAATCATATATCATAATTATGTTAAAATATTTAAAAATTACTAAAATACCTAAAATAAAATTTAACAATAAATAATACAAAATTAATATTACATGTTCACCATATCCAAACCCCTCCTCGGCAAGAAAGTACCCATAACACTGCCAGAATTACAACTGGCAGCATTACCACTGCACTCTGTACTGCCAGTGATATTCTTCGTTAAAAAATATCAGGGGCCTTATTCCGAGTTTGCAACCGCTAAAGACGACAAGACGTTGCGTAAACTATAAATATTGAAATATAAGTTCTATTTCAATAGATATATAGTCTGTATTAGGTTGGCTATAATAATGCCGCCATCTTGAAATACACGAATTCTTCGCAAGTTTAAACATCTTATGTGCATTGGAATTTCAACTCTATATTTAATAGGATAGAACTTATATTTCAATATTTATAGTTTACGGAAAATGCGCGACGGTGAACGTGTCAAAACTCGGAATAAAGCCCCAGGTCTCTTTTAGAAGAGCACATAATTTCTTACCAAAGACCACCGCCTCCGAACCACAAACAAACAGTTGTCTCCACAGCAAATGAAACAAATAAATATGCAGATTTAAAATTTTGATATTTAGTATGTTTAAGCCATCTACTGTACAATATAGATATACATTGTATATCTATATTGTACAGTAGATGGCAAGTACACTACAATATATTATAGGTATAATCATATATCATAATTATGTTAAAATAATTACCAAAATACCTAAAATAAAATTTAACTAAGCTAAATTAAACTCATACAAAATATCCTGGGGCCCTACCGGGAAGCCACATGAAATACCGATCGACACGTCGATCGATCGAAAGCGAAGATATAATGTATGGGATTTGACGTTTCTCGGCGAACGAGTTCTACCCATAGACAATATTTCCTATACATTTTTATCCATCGACGCGTCGATCGGTTTGTCGATGTGGCTTCCCGGTAAGGCCCCTGAACTTATACAGGCTTCTGAATTCATACTATTAAACTTCTTCCGGAAACCCTAAATAATACTCACGAAATAAGTGTTTTAGCTTCATGTATATTTTACTTAAAATGAATAACAGTGTACATTTACAATCAAATAGGAAAAACAAATAGCGCATCAGAAAGCACGACCGCCACGCGCCACGGTTTCTCGTTGACAGACTTCTTTTTCTTTTTTATATTTTTCGCGGCCAAGGAGATTGTCTGTGAAAGTGGAAGTCATATGTAATACTCAACTTATTTTCTTGAAAATGCTAACAATACAGGCTCCTGAACTCATACAGGCTCCTGAACTCATACAGGCTCGGAAATGTGATGCCGCAAATGAATCAACGCAAGTGACATCCCAGATAAGGCTACGTCCTCTCTGCCGCGGCACCAGCGCAGCGTTAATCCATCTGGGCGTTGACTATATCAATACGGTTAACTCGGTTCTTCCAATCATTTGAATCATCAATTCATTAGCGAATAAAAACGCTTTTAAAAGTTACAAACAAACTTTTTAATAATTTCTCGAACTGATTTTTTTTTTGTACTTGTAAAAGACCCGCGCATAATGTTGATATAAAACTGAATGCCAAATAAATCGCTTTGGAGATGGTCTGTCCAGTGCTGGACTGGACTGAACATCGTATGGCGACTCCCGTTGTGTGACATTAAACAATTGGTGAACACAGCGTAAAAGTGAAGGGCAAACCGCTCGAGGAGTTAGCTGAACGGCTTGCTCGTCTACGTACGACCAGCCTGACAACGCATCCTATTGTTTTACGAAATTCGCTTGACATTTCCATAGGATAGTTACTTAATATTTTCAGTAGAAGGTATTCGGTGCAGAAGGCTGAAAACTGACTCGGCTACAGATACTTTCCACGCCTAAATCAGCCCCTAGAGGGTTGTATGATCTGCTAAAATCTATATTTCTGTAACTCTACCATGAGTCTTTGCTAACGATAGGCGCTAGCTTCTACGAATCCACCAATAGGACCGGTTCATTTGTGCTTTCTTTTTAAATAAAGCAATCCTATTGGTTGTTCCTAAATGTGGACGCCAGATCACAGCTTAGATAAAAATAAAAAATAAATACCATCACGGGTGACTATTTGGCTCCCGAGAACCGTTTAAACGGCCTCAGGGTCCCAGCGGAGGTCCCATCCTCATTTCGCCGATGGTATTCGGAGGCAACACCTAACAAGTGGCGAGCTTGTTGCGGTGTTTATGATGAAATAGCCTCGTTGTATAAAGCGGTCACCCATCCCAGGCCGGCTTTGTTGTCATCTGCTTAACCTTGTTATCAGTTGCGCAGTGACTTAACCACTAGGCTGGGGCCGCTTTTTTAGTTTACACAGCTTAGATAGTATCTATCTATTTACATGCTTAGCCAGTAAGTCCAATTGATCCCCTGGAGAGGTTTTATTTCCAATAGCAGACACCGAAGGTATGTAGAATCCACACCAAACAAAATCAAGTCATATACAGATATGACTTACATCTAAAACCAATCTATCCTAAGAATTCCGTGTATTTAATCATTTGTGTACTGTTGCTTAAACCAGAAACTAGCTCATGTACCTACAGGGTGAATTTGAAAGGCTGTACTTTGGGCTAATATCTAAGGGTCACATGGTCTCACATGTGTCGCAATTAAAAAAAAATGTTCTCTGCCCAAAAAAATTGATAATTTTAACATAGTTTGTATGGAGAAGGCTGCTACCGTGATAAGGTATGTAATAAGAAGAACCTAGTTCATTATTATACATAACAGGCGAGATTCCCAAGTTTAGGTATTCTTTTATTCCAGTGTCATACTGTAAGCTAAAATTAATATAATTTTCAAATTTACATTCTAAAGCGTTAAAACGACGACAAGTAGCGGTAGCCAGGGAATTTCCTAACTTGGTAGGTTCCCTTTTTCAATTCTAAAAGCCTCAAGACATTTATTAGTGCCATATCTCACATACATGTGTAACTTAAGCCTTACCACAGGTACTTTCCCAAACATCTTTAAAAAGGCACTTATTCATCTCATCTTCAAGAGTGGAGACAGAAATAGTATCAACAACTATAGACCAATATCAGTGCTACCCGCTTTATCAAAGATACTTGAGCGGGTAATTAATAAAAGACTCACTAATTATCTTGAGGCAAATAAATTACTCGCCGATAACCAGTTTGGTTTTATATGTGGTAGGTCAACTTCTGACGCTGTACTTAATCTATCTAATACCATTGTGAGTACACTTGATCGAAATGATAAATGCATTTTTATTTCGCTAGATTTATCAAACGCATTTGATACTGTTTCGGTTCCTATTCTTCTCACAAAAATGGAGGCAATGGGAATCCGAGGTATACAGCTGGAACTATTTCGGGACTATCTAGAGAATATAACACAGTGTGTCAAGCTAGAAGACTTTACTAGTGATGATGCCACGCTAATTTATGGTGTACCACAAGGCAGCATTTTAGGCCCGACTCTTTTTCTTATATATATAGACAACCTATGCAAACTCAATCTTCCTAATTGTAAAATCCTCACGTACGCAGACGATACTGCACTGTTAATACATGCCAAAACATGGGTCGAAGCACAAAAATTTAGCGAAAAAGCCCTTGAAGTAGTGATGCACTAGCTTAACAATAATTTACTAACCCTTAACCTAGATAAAACTATGTACCTTACCCTATCACACAGGATCGGATCTCAACCATCGCAAACAACATTTAACTTAAAAGCTCACTCGTGTAATCCCTCTATCAATAATGTTTGTTGGTGCCAAGTAATCACTAGAACGCACACAATAAAATACTAGGGAATTTTAATAGATGGTACACTTATCTGGCGCACTCATATCGATAAATTGACAGCCCGTGTGAGGAAGTTAGTATTTGTCTTTAGGAGGTTAAGAGGTTCAGCTAGTATAAACATACTAAAAATGGTTTATTATACACTCTGCCAGTCATTGGTTGAATATTGCATTATGAGCTGGGGAGGAGCAGGAAAAACCTATATTCTACGCCTAGAACGTGCACAACGTGCCGTTCTAAAGGTTCTTAATGGCAAACCTTATAGATTTCCTACAACATTGCTCTATTCTGAGTGTGAGGTACTCACTGTCAGGCAACTTTTCATACTGCACTGTATATCTTACACACATAAGAAAACTGAGTTTGTAGCGTAGTCTTTTGCCCGGGGCTCACAGACCATGAAACAACTCAGGGCAGGGTACTGACAAGGAACAACAAAGAAAAGAGATAAAGGTTAACACAATATATTTACAATAGAAGATAGAACAGACAAACTTAAAATTATACTTATACTAAGGAGCCTTAATTAACAAATATAATAATAATAAAAAATACTCCCCGGGGACTGTGACAGCTCCTCAAGGGAACCCCGTCAGCTTAAGCCTGTCCTGCACAGCCACCGTAACGCATCACCAGTGCTGGGAGTAAGCAGCGTCCGCTCCAGATACAATTACTGACCTGTTAGACAACAATATTTAGGCTTCTATCTAGGAAACAATTTCAATACTATTCTGCTGTTCCACAAAAGCTATACTCACAATTTAGATGCCGGGACGCTGACACTTTTATTTTATTTATATTTCAGACAATACAATGTCGTGTTAGCCTCTTCGGTTTGGAAAGGAAATGTGAGCGATCACCCCGAGCCTGGTAATTTATAGACTCGGTCCCTAAACTCAAAATGAGGTAGATTAAATTTAATTATACAATTTTCAGGTAGCGATCGAACACATTTCCCTTCAACAGAGGTTACCTTTTTGACATTGACAGTCATCCTCGGTGTTGCCAAATTAAGATTTTTAATTTGCAACACTCCGATAACTGTCACATTTAGCGCTAGATGGCGCTATTTCGTTACAAAATCCCTCTCCTTATTCAAAACCGTGTGGATATATTTTAAATATAACAAGTTATTATATATATTCCATATATAAGTTACACAAACAATGTAAATATTAAGAATATTTAATATTATTTCTTATAATTTACTTTACCAAACATTACAAAATATTTTTTTTTTATGTAAGAATTATAAACTAAACTAAAATAAATTAAAGTATTCCTCTATTTTGTCAAGTGGCATGGTGCCCAAGATGCTGACGGCATTTCCTTTTTGAATTGCTAAAGATATTCTTTGTTTGAAATACACGCCAGCCCTTGGGTCACCAGTAGCGTCGATTAGGAGTGGAGCCAAGGTTTTGTAAAAAGCCTTAGCGTCAGAACTCCATGGACCAAGTGTCTCCACCGCGAAAGCCATAAAATCATAAATATATTTCAGATTAATGTATTTTTTATGTTTATTGGCTTCCGCGGTAGATGCAGCAGATCCCGCTCGACATGCTGTTCCCGATAAGTGTGACAAAGCCGTGGTGTCTACGCATGTTGCATCCCACACCATAGCTTTGCCAGACCTCCAAGGAATTAATGTCATCCCATCAGGTCTCTTACCATCAGTTCTCGAGAGGCCTTTGGGCTCAAGGATCGAAGGCATATTTGCTGTAATAAGAGACCTGCGTAGGATGTCATTAATCTCAGCATGTCTACGAAATCGGCCGGCACTTTTTATACAAGATAATCCATGAAATCCATGCGAATCAACGCTACTACCACAATGACAAACATGAGGTTCACATAATTTTGCGCCTACCCGTAAACAAATGGCAATCCTAATTGAGCTATTATTTAATAATGTGCCTATGTTGGGGGAAGGAAAAGCTTCCACCCAGGCTCCGGATTCTTTCTCCGCTGAAGCAAGAAGACGAGCTTTATCTTTCATTGAGGAAATACGCAATAAATTATCCCTATTTTTTAAATTACAATAATAACTTGAAGCACGGTTTTGTCCACTCGTCCTCGAGTGTCTATTTACAAACAAGCAAATATTGCTATTAAAGGAGATAGGAAAAGTAAATTTACACCCTTCAATAAACTATATGTGTATGTGATGACCCCTTGTAGTTTTAATTAAATCCTACAGTAGTCCTATTTAGGTCCTAATATTGAATTTATGGCCAGTATCAGAGTTCAATACATCTGATTGTGTACCCTGAGACTATCTATATATATATATATATATATATATACATAATGCATAATTAGATACTTTGTTTTCATATGTGTGTGGCAAACTCAGATTTCCATGCTTTGGTGGTTGCAGATACTAATTTTAAATGCCCTGTGAGATGACCGTATAGGTCCCCACTAAGGACATTCATGATCCAGCACTACACTCACCTGTGCATGACCAATCTAAGATTACCAACACACAGTGAATATATAACATAAACTACATAAAGTAACAATATTGAATAATGTGTAGATTAACCTTTTAGGTTTTGTTGTGGCTTGGTTTCCTTGCCTATTCCTAGAACTCAATATCTGTCCTATTCACTTTTGAATTTACGCGGCATCGTCACGTGACCTATGCGGCGATGCGCAAGCGCAACCAATCGGCGATCGAGCCTTTGTACAAACTAAAAAAGTAACCTAAAAATAGTGTGCCCCTGCTAGCACCTTTAACAATAGAAATATATAATTAAAGAACAATTAATATAAGTGAAAAGTGTAGTGCTTGGCCGGCCTGGCTATTATTCGTCGTTGAACCGTGAGTACCTAGTCTTAATCCTCCAAGTTACCTATTTTCTTAACACTTAGATCAGCAGGTTTCATTATCCCCTAGCTTGGATGTGAACCAGGGAAGTCCCTTTAAAATAAGCAGCCCAAAATATAGATGCAATATTGACCACAGAGCTATTCCGCAAACAAACTTAATTATATACCTACAGTCCACTGCCTAAAGCACATCCATCGTTTTTTGGTACCTTTCGAGCGCGAATATTCCTATAGATTACTTAAAATATCAATAACATTAATTTAGAGTTCAATTTCATAAGAAAACTTCTAAAATTAATCATAGTTCAAATCACAAAATTATAAGATTTCATTCACATCATATCTACCTACAGCGGTCATTCTAGAATGAAAGCTTGTAAAGCTTATTTTGTGAAAATATTGTAATCTGTTTTTGAGTTGCTCATTATGTTGTGTTCGAATAGTATATCATAATTATTTAGTAAATTTGGTAGGTACTTTATATAAAAGTAAGTTGACCACGCATTCAACTTTGCTATTTAGGTGCAAAAATATTTTACTTTTATTTTTGTCTTGATTAATTTATATACTTAACTTTATATAAACTAATACTTATTACCTAATTTTATATTTACCTAATACATACAATCAGGATATCTTTACGACCTTGCTGCGCAGAGGTAGTTAACCCTATGTTAGACTACTAAACTAACATAAATTAATTTACTTTTATATTTGTTTTATATATAATATTTATTTTAGTAAGTACATATATAATATTTTAACGTATTTTTCAACATGGAAAAACAGCTTAAAATTTTCCTTTCCCGTCGGGAATACATCTTTCAGTCAATGATAATTTTATACGATTTATCCAAGGATATACATACTGATCAGGATAAATTAAGGTCATTTAGATCGCGTTACAAACGCATCGAAGAGACTCGTACTGAATTTGTTGATGTGATTGAAAAAATCGATGAAATTCAGATAACTTTAAAACCTGAAACAGTAATAGATATGAAGCAGGTTTTGGCGTTCGATGAACTATATTATAAGGTAGTCGCTGCGGCCGACAGCATAGCGCCGTCTCTCACCAGCGCCTCCTTGCCTAGCGCTGCTGGTGAAGTCACCATCGATTCCAAACCGTCGTTGTCGGCGTCGCGCGCTCGACTGCCTAAGATCGATTTGCCAAAGTTCGATAGCAACATCGAGAATTGGCAAACTTTCTATGATACATTTGTCACATTAGTTCATGATAATAATACTATCAGCCCTGTCGAGAAATTCCATTATTTAATTTCTTGCCTAGCGGGCCCTGCGCTTACTATAGTTAAAGGAGTACCGGTTACTAACGAAAATTATATAATCGCATTCAATGCACTAATGGATCGTTATGAAAATAAACGAATCATTGCTGCTAACTATTTAGAAAAAATATTAAATTTAAGCCTTTAAAATCACCCGTTTTAAATGATTTATTAAAATTAACCAACACTCTTTACGAGTCAGTTAACGCGTTACAAAATATGAAAATTCAAAATTTGGGCGAATATATTTTGTTTCATCTCGCTTCTCGAGTCCTCGATTCCGATACGCGTAAGCGGTTTGAAATTCAGAATGTTTTTGAAATACCTACTTTTTCAAATCTATTAAAGTTTTTACAAGACTATGTGAAGATACTAGAAACTAGTGAACATCAATCTTGCACAAAACCTCACGCCAAGCCGTTCGAGTCTCGTCCGAAGTCTAGTAAAAATTATAACACCACTATGCTTGCCTCACAAAATGTACAATTTAATTCATTTAAATGTATATGTTGTAATTTTAAACATAGCTTTTACAAATGCCCAAAATTCCTAGGCTTCAATACAGCAGCTAGACTTAACTTCATAAAACAACGAGGCATTTGCACTAACTGCTTGAAGTCAGGTCATGGTCACCAAAATTGTCAAAGTCAAAGTCAAAGTCAAAAATATTTATTTCATGTAAACCTTTACAGGTATTTATGCATAGTCAAAAAAAAAAAAAAACTATATTTAGTATAAGGTCTAAGTGTGCGCTTGGTTAGGCTTTTGCATACATAAAATAATTAGAAACCAAACCGAACACACACCACATAACCAACCAGTGTAAGACTAGGTGGTTAGCTGGTTCCATTGACCTGTCCATCGTTATCTGCCATGCAAAGGTGCCACCGAGCCGACCAACCTAACAGATTATATCTACGCCCCAAATATCCACTATAAGTAATAATTAATATAAAAGTACAAAAATGTATCAATCAGAGCGCAAAAAACACTAACCGCATGTTGGTCCCCCAGAGACACCCCGGAGAAAAAGGCACCAGCAAGTAAAAAACTCTGGCGTTCCACATATGTACCTGACCATCAGGAGATATGCTTATTTACTAGCTTATAATATGTGATATTTTATATATGATACCTATTTACCCTCATCCTGCTGAAGAGCACAAGTAGAACACCCCATAGCAGATAAACCATTTTACAATATAGAGGTAGTACAGAATCACAAAACACCAAAGCCCCCCGATGCCCGCGCTAGTCTATCCGACAATTTTGCGAGACCTCCGCTTTTAACATAATAATTAAACTATGCATGTCCAGCGGAGATCCAAGGCCCCCACAGCAGCACCCGATCACGGACGTAACGTATGTGTCAGCCATCCTCCTGCTCAACCAGGCCCTTAGGGTGCAGACCAGAACCCGGCACACGCGCCACCACTGCAATGACCTTCAAAGGAGAGGAAATCCGCTGGACACATCATATTACTAGGACACATTACTAGGCCATATGCATTATAGAATCTGAGACACGCGCAAACATCGAAAACGGATTCGTATTATGTAGCTCTGTTAACAAAATAATAATTTAAATATATGAAAAACAATAGTAGGTATATTACCTAGCCAAAATACTTAATATTAAAAATAAATTAAAACAAAAAAATAATAGTAATAACAAGTTATTACCTTCTCCAAATATAACAAATTACCTAATGTAGAATAAAAAATAATATAATAAGTACTTAGTAATGAATTATTACTGTATCACATTTATTAGTTGAGAGATTCCAGTCGCAGGGAGGTATGTTTCCAGACGTCTCTGTCATTAATATAATCATTAACTTTGTAATATGCTTTTGCTATTAAAGTTTGCTTAATACAATTTTTAAATTTTATATCATTAAGTTCTATAATTGAATTTGGCAATTTATTAAATAGCCTGATACTGTTTATTAGGAAACATTTATTAGTTTTTTGTAATCTAAATTTTGGTATATCAATTTTGTTTATATTTCTTAAGTTACGAGTATGCCTATTTGCGTTTTTATTAAACGTATTATAGTTTTTCTTAACGTATAATAAATTTTCAAATATGTATTTGGAGGGCAGTGTCATTACTTCAATTTTAGGGAAAAATTCCCGAAGGGATTCGCAGGTCTTCATGCCATACATAGCTCTAATAGCTCTCTTTTTTATTGCCCGTCAAAAACATATTGTATGAATTGTGGACAAGGTTACCACACCCTTCTTCACCCTTCAGCGATCGTAACGCCAAGCTGTTCCGACACGGTGGCTGAAAATAACACGAGTTCCAGCGTTCACCATGGTACAAGCCGAGCTCTCGTGCTGCTGGGTACCTGTACGCTACTGGCGCGAGCCGCGTCCGGCCCGCCGCAATTCGTACGCGCTCTCATTGACAGCGGGGCGCAGGACTGCTTCATCACTGCCACCTGCGCGCGTCGCCTTGGTCTAGAAATACGCCGCGCCAACCTTACTGTTTCTGGACTCGGTCATAACACTGTCCATCAAATCAATGGTATCACCGATGGTGTCATCCAACCGCGTGACGCTGACGAGCCCAGCTTTAACATACGACCTATTGTAATGACTAAATTAACTTTAAAACTACCTACAGTGAAGTTACCAAGTACAATCCGTCATCATTACAAGGATCTTACTTTAGCCGATAAAGACTTTGACAAGCCTGCTGAAGTCGATCTTCTTCTGGGCGCTGAACTATTCAGCGATATTTATGACGGACAACGTATCGCGCCCGGCCCAGGTTTACCTGTCGCCATGCACAGTATTTTCGGATGGATCCTCACAGGGAAGCTCGACGCAGGATGTCGATCACCACCCTCAGTGACCTCCCTAGTGGCGTCCACGCTCGCTATCGACGAAGTGGTCCAGCGTTTTTGGGAAGTCGAGGAGCCTCCACAATACCGAATCGTTGCGCCAGAAGATGAGGAATGCGAAAGTTTATATTCTAAATTGGTTCATCAAAATTCAGATGGCAAATATGTAGTGCCTATTTTATTTAAAGAATCTTACCCCGTGCTTGGTGATTCTTATAATAATTCCTTACGGCGATTTATTAATTTAGAAAAACGTTTAACTAAACATAATCAGCTTAAAGGCGGTTATGTAACTTTTATGCGAGATTACGCCAATCTCGACCATATGGAACTTGTGAACTCTCAGCCACCTGTTGGTAAATATATAATACCTCACCACTGCGTGATTCGTCCTGACAGCATAACAACCAAGCTACGTGTTGTGTTTGATGCGAGTTCCAAATCCTCAAACGGATTATCACTAAATGACTTAGTGTATACCGGCCCTAAGCTGCAAGCGAATATTATCGATATTCTTACAAAGTTCCGTCTTCATACTTTTGTATTTACGAGTGACATCTCTAAGATGTATCGAGCTATTTTAATAAGACCTGAGGATCGTCCTTGGCAGCATATCCTATGGCGAGACTCACCATCGGAGACCATGACTGAATACGAGCTCCGCACCGTTACCTACGGCGTGAGCAGCTCACCTTATTTAGCTATTCGGACTTTGCAACAACTTGCAGCTGATCACGGAGCTTCGTACCCATGGGCCGCTAACGTCATACGTCATGACGTCTATATGGATGACATAATCACTGGTACGTCATCGGTAAAAGAAGCGCTTCAGCTTAAACTCGAGCTGACCCAACTGCTACATTGTGCAAGGTTTGAACTTCACAAATGGAGCAGTAATTCTCGCGAGTTTCTTCAGAGCCTATCATCTGAACATGTTCAGGTTCCCAAGGCATTCGTGGAAGAGAGTAAGGAGTCCACACTTAAGATCTTAGGAGTTCAATGGGATCCAAAAGGAGATTATTTTACCTACTCTGCTTCTGAAATACGAGCCGAGTGCACCAAGCGCTCCATTTTGTCAAATGTTGCTCGTATTTTTGACCCTCTAGACTGGTTAACTCCGGTCACGCTTATCGCGAAACTGCTCCTTCAGGATCTTTGGCGTCTGAAGTTATCATGGGACGAACCCATTCCCTATGACTTAACGAAAGTCTGGAATGAATTTGTTTCCGAGCTAAACAATTTAAAATTCATTCAACTACCTCGTTTGGTCGTACCGCGACACGCAGAAGATTTCCAACTCGTCGGTTTTTGTGACGGATCCACAAAGGCGTACGGTTGTTGCGTCTATCTTCGCGCTGTTAAAAATAATTATGTGCATATTAATTTGTTGATCGCGAAGTCCAAAGTGGCTCCTTTAAAACCTCTTACGGTGAACCGATTGGAGCTATGTGGCGCGGCCTTGCTTTCGCGCTGTCTTAAACATATGTTTACTTTGCTTAGCGATAAAATTAATATAACAGATCAAATCGCTTTTACCGATAGTAGTACAGTGTTGTCATGGCTTAACACTGAACCGCATAAGCTAAAGACATTCGTGGCTCACCGCGTTGTCCAAGCTATAGATTCAGTGCCCGCCAAACAGTGGAGACATGTTTCGACACATGAAAACCCAGCAGATCTATGCAGCCGCGGCTTGAGTTGTTCTCAACTTGCGGACTGCAGCCGCTGGTGGTCTGGTCCAGAATGGCTGTCCTGCGAGTTGGCACGTCGGCCAACTTGAAGAGAACCTAAGCTTCTGTACTCGTGCGAGGAAATGAAATCGTCATCCTTGGTCTTTTATATTAGTGATAAGGGACCGGAAGACAATCTATTTATTGAACTCATCGACCGGTTTTCATCATTTACAAGGCTTATTCGTGTAGTTGCTACATGTCTCAGATTTACTAAAAACGTCAGAACGACTCTAAACCATAGACTCAAAGATTCATTACGATCTGTAGAATCAAATGCTGCTATCGATAAACTAGTCGAAATTATACAATGTAATTATTTTGCTAGTGAAATAATCAGCATTAAGGAGAATCGACCTTGCACTCGATCTCTTCAAAAACTATCACCTTTCATCGATTGCTCTGGTCTCTTGCGAGTGCGGGGACGATTAAAGAACTCTGATCTCCCAGATCAAACTAAGCATCCGTACTTGTTACCGAAGCTAACTAGACTATCTTCTTTGATAGTCGATCATTTTCACGTGAAGTACCTTCACTGTGGCCCTCGCACATTGCAGTCATTGATACAACGACGATTTTGGATACTAGGTATTCGAAATTTAATCCGGTCTAGACTGTCCAAATGTGTGATATGTTTTAGACATAAACCTTTGTCCTGTCAGCCCGTCATGGGTGATCTACCGGCATCCCGAATCGAACAAGGGTCTTGTTTTGAAAATATAGGGATTGATTTTGGCGGTCCATTTGTAGTCAAGGAGAGTAGACGACGAAACGCGCGTTCCTACAAGGCGTGGGTTTGTCTTATAGTATGTTTGGCGACAAAGGCCGTTCATTTAGAGTTGGTCACGGAACTGTCCACCGAAGCTTTTATAGCGGCGCTAGACAGATTCGTTGCACGACGTGGTATCTGTAGATCGATCCTTACCGACTGCGGCACCAACTTTATTGGAGCAAAGCGTTATTTGAACGAAATGTTTGTACTATTGGAAAACGAAAAATACGCTATCACCAATGAGTTGACAAACCGGTCAATAACATGGAATCTAAATCCACCAGGAGCGCCTAACTTTGGTGGTATATTTGAAAGTGGAATCAAGTCCACCAAATATCATCTCAAACGTGTGGTAGGAAATCCGCTGACGTTTGAAGAGTTTGTGACCGTGCTCACAAAAATCGAAGCGATGTTAAACTCGCGACCACTTTGCGTACTTTCCTCTGACCCTCATGAAGTGAATGTGCTAACCCCTGGATACTTCCTGATTGGTCGGCCATTGGCCTCACTGCCCGAGCAGCAGTTTGAGGATTCCAACGTTTCTTTGAGGTCTCGCTGGCAGATGATCCAAAGACTTTCACAGTCCTTTTGGCGCATCTGGCAGAGAGACTATCTGCATACATTGCAGCAGAAATCTAAATGGTTCACTAACCAAAGACGCGATCCAGAAGTAGGAGACGTAGTGATACTTCTAGAACCGAACTTAGCCGCTACGGAATGGAGGTTAGGTCGTATCTTAAACGTGTTTCCTGGCAAAGACACTAAGGTTCGAGTAGTCTCTGTACGCACAGCGAAGGGCGTTTACACTAGACCTGCTCGAAAGGTATGTCCCCTTCCTATCTCTGATTCCTAATTATTAATGTATTTATTACTTATATATTTTTTGTAATTTTAATTTGTTATGTTATATGTGTTTTATATTTAGTTAAGTTTTGTTTTAAGTTAAGAACTAGACATCCTTGCCTATATCTATTCGAATACAACGTTTGGAGCTTTCTTGACCTTGCATTTAAGAAAGGATTTAATGTGTGAAATCCCTAGATGATTTCAAGTGGGGAGAGATGTTGTGGCTTGGTTTCCTTGCCTATTCCTAGAACTCAATATCTGTCCTATTCACTTTTGAATTTACGCGGCATCGTCACGTGACCTATGCGGCGATGCGCAAGCGCAACCAATCGGCGATCGAGCCTTTGTACAAACTAAAAAAGTAACCTAAAAATAGTGTGCCCCTGCTAGCACCTTTAATAATAGAAATATATAATTAAAGAACAATTAATATAAGTGAAAAGTGTAGTGCTTGGCCGGCCTGGCTATTATTCGTCGTTGAACCGTGAGTACCTAGTCTTAATCCTCCAAGTTACCTATTTTCTTAACACTTAGATCAGCAGGTTTCATTATCCCCTAGCTTGGATGTGAACCAGGGAAGTCCCTTTAAAATAAGCAGCCCAAAATATAGATGCAATATTGACCACAGAGCTATTCCGCAAACAAACTTAATTATATACCTACAGTCCACTGCCTAAAGCACATCCAGGTTTCCACTCATGATATAAAAAAAACTATTTTAAAATAATTATATAATTATTATTATTAGTCTCTATTTTCCTGTGATTTTAAAATATCTTTTATATGAAAAGTTCCTAAATTTTTACCTTCCATTGATTTTAAATTATATACCAAGGGAGATAACTTTTTATCTACAACACATTTTTGGTGCTAACTTGGCAGAAAAGTGTTTATTTGCATCAGACTGAAAAAAGGTTCTTTTATATACAATTTGCCCTTCCTTATATTCATCTTGTCTCTTTCTAAGATTATAGTATTTACTATTTTTATTATAAGAGCTAACAATGCGTTTTTCTATGTCTTTAAAAATCTCTTGTAACTCTAAAAGGTGTTGTGGAAAATTATTTTGATTATTAATGTCTATTTCTGATCTGTTTACATGGTCTATATTATGTAAAGACCCGTCTGTGAACATTTCCCTACCATGGACTAAGAAATAAGGTGTGAAACTTGTTGTCTCATTTACTGCAGTATTTAAGGCACACTGTATTTGTGAAATATTTTCATCCCATTTTCTATGATTATCTTTAACATATGATGCAATAGTATAAACTACATTTTTATGGCTCTTTCTGCCTGGTTGACCTGAGGGTGATAGCTAGGGTTATAATAAATGTTAGGTACATTATATTTTTTTATTAAGTCCCTAAACATCTTAGAAATGAATTGTGGTCCATTGTCTACATACACAAACTTAGGTATTCCGTGTATTAAAAACACATGTTTTTCAACTAATTTTATAATTGTATTTGCTGTTGTGTTCCGTATAGGAAACAACAAAACATATTTACTAAAATAATCAGAACAAACAAATAAGTTAGTATTTTGATTTGTAGACTTAGGAAATGGACCTAATAAGTCAAAACAGACTCCTTCAAAAGGTTTTGTTATTTGTTTTGGATTTCCCATTAGCCCTAATGGTTTTTTGTTGACTGGTTTATATTGTTTACAAATTTCACAATTATTCACATAATTGGTGATATCTTTGTACATATTATTCCAATAATAATGCAAACCAATCCGTTTATGAGTTTTTAAAATGCCCATATGACCAGCAGTTGGATCATCATGGTATTGTTTTAAAATATTCATTTGTTCATTTTTTGGTACAACTATTTTCCAAGAATATTCAGAAGTTAAATTATATTTATTTTTGCAATATCTAAACAATTGGTTATCTTTTATTAAAATTTTTTACAGTTGGATTATTTTTACATCTACTTATTATTTTATTATACCACGGATCATTCATGCTATCTAAAGTAATATTATTAATTTCTACTCTTGATAAAGCATCCGGAATGACATGTTCTTTACATTTTCTATGTAAAATTTTAAAATCAAACTGACTAAGTCTCATACTCCAACGAGCTAATCGACCTGAAGGACTTTTTAGTTTATAAAACCACTGTAAAGAAGAATGATCTGTTATAATATTACACTTAGTACCGTCTATATACATTTTAAATTGTTCTAAGTTTTAAAATAAAATTTAAAATAAAATAAAATATTCTTGATATTCTTATTATTATATATTAAAGAAACACAATATTTAACATACAGTTATTGAGAGAAAGTAAATCAAAATACAAGACCATGACATCTTGCTCAGACATCTTGCTCTGAACACGACACTCGCCTACACGTGCCCATTTTTTTTTTCTTAGTCTATTCACAAAGTGGCTTTCATAATTGCCAATCAATATTGCCAATGATAAGATTTATAATTGATATTGTAATTAACAATTCAAACATCTGATTATAACTAATATTATATAAAATTATACAAAACAATAACTAAGTTGAAACAATAATTATGGATTTTTAACAGTCGGCCATCCTGGATCAGTGTCTGACCCAGACACAAATTCGTTAATTTGGTATAGGTATACCAAATATTAATTCACAAAAGGAACATGTAATCTTAAATATTTATATTTTTATTATGGTGCACCAATGCAAAAAATATATGTAAAATTATATTATGTATATGAAATTAATATTTTGACAATGATACAAGACTTATAAATTATAAATGACAATTTATAAACAAACAAAAAAAAATACTTTAGGTGCCTTCGGCCATCCTCTGCAACGAATGACCCCATTCGATAACCATAATCATAAAAGTGAGTGTGGGACTATTAACTATGTAGAATAACTACATTATTACATGAGCAAACAAATCAATGAAAACTTAAATTAACACTAAATATTATCCATAATAATATTATTAATATTTACTTCACAGTGATAGTCAAACTTCTTTTGATAATTACACATCAGATGTTCACACTGGTTTAAATAAACTTTCTTTCTCTTATTACATCTATGTTAATTAAACTCTGTATATATCAATTTAACACTTGCCACTGTAAGACACAAATATATCTCAAGCACTTGCACATACGGCTTCAACTCATATGAAAGATTCCAATAGGCACCACTTGCACACACAAGGTGCTGTGGCCTCAACCCATTTAAAATGCTCCAGTGGGCACCGCTTGCACACACAAGGTGCTACGGCCTCAACCCATGTGAAAGGCTCCAATAGGCACCGCTTGCACACACAAGGTGCTACGGCCTCAACCCATGTGAAAGGCTCCAATAGGCACCGCTTGCACACACAAGGTGCTACGGCCTCAATCCATTTGAAGGCTCCAATAGGCGCTGCTTGCTCAACTCGGATGCTACGGCCGCAACGGGCCGAAAAGTCCGCCGAGTTCATATAGGAATAGGAAGGAAATATAAAATGAACACTATTATCAATCTAACACGAATAATACAAATTTATAAAAATATAATATATTAGTTCAAGAATGTATGTCTACATATTAACTACTGGCATCATAGTCGCTTTCAGTTTCTGATTCAATCAAATTCACCCATGGTTTAATTTTATCAACTGAAAAAATATTTTTGTAGTTTTTCTTCGCATATCCTTCAACACTACTAATTTCATACCTGTCGTGATCAAGTGCAGCAGTAACCCGATACGGGCCACTAAATGCCGGAGTTAACTTTTGACTCTCACCGATTGTCTTAGTGTTTTTTTGGACCATTACCAGATCACCAATGTTGTATATTTTAGCCTTACATCTCTTTTGGTCATATCTTGTTTTCATTTTCTGCTGTTGTGCTATAATACTTGTAGTAGCTTCCTCACGAAGTTTTTCAACTTCTGTTGGAAATCTCCCAGAAGAGTTTAATTCATGTAAATGGCCTTCGTTCTCATTTACTGTTGTTTTACCAAAAATTTGTTCACTCGGACATTTTCCCGTACTTTGGTTTATAGTGTTATTAAGACTCCACTGCACTCGATTAATCTTAGTATCCCAATCTCGATCGTCATTTCCGTGGCACAAAGCTGTAAGCGATTCAAGAATAAAACGATTGTATCTTTCAATTTGTCCATTCGCTCTGGGTGTAGCTACCGCATTTAAAATATGTTTAATCCCCATCGACTCTATGAATGTTTTAAATTCATGTGATGTGAAGCTCGTGCCACGGTCAGATATTAAATTATGTGGAGTACCAAACAGCGCAAATACATCTCGAAGTACAGCAACTGAAGTTTTACTTTTAGTATTTTTGACAGGCCGCAGGACGATGAATTTTGTGAAACTGTCAATGATTCCGAGTATATAAACATTACCATTTCGACTTTTTATAAAAGGGCCTAAATGATCTATATGAAAACACTGAAAGGGAATGTTTGGTTTTGTTATAGGGTGTAAAAAGCCTTGTTTTTTCCCACCCGGCTGTTTCGCATGAGCACAGGGAATACAAGCCCGTACATACTTTTTTATAAATTGGGTCATTCTAGGAAACCAATAAATCCTTTTTACTTTGTCTAAAGTCTTCTCGCAAGAAAAGTGCCCAGCTTCATCGTGACATTGTTGCATTATTTTCCATCTTGCATCCCGAGGGACAGCCCATCGTAATTCATCGTTTATCTTACGAAATATTTTACCTTCTTTTAGTTCATAATTATTACGTATGTCTTTAGCTTCTTGGCTTTTTGCATCTAAAACTGCCTTAATATGACACAGTCTTGGATCACTCATTTGAACGGATTGTAGCCAGTGAACCTCCCCAATCTGCCACACCGATTGTGAGTACGCCTCCGAGATAGGTATTGAATTGCGGCTAAGTGCATCTGCGTGAGCTAGCTGAGCTCCCGGTCGGTACTCAATAGTAAATGTAAATTCTTGAACTAAAAGCCACCATCGAGCTATTCTAGGTATCAAATCCCTTTTTGTCAATGTAGTGCGCAGAGCATTGCAATCTGTTACAACTTTGAATTCTATACCCAGGAGATAAACCCTAAACCTTTTTAGTGAAGCAACTACTGCCAGAGTTTCCAAATCATAGGAATGGAAGTGTTGCTCCTCTGGGGTAGTCTGACGACTAAAGTATGCCACCGGACGAAACGGAGAATTATTTGTAGAACGTTGGAGAATAATACCACCCAATCCAGTAGAGCTCGCATCAGTATGCAACTCGGTCGCGCAGATTGGGTTAAAAATTGATAAAACTGGCCGTGTTGTTAAAATAGTTTTTAGTTTAGAAAAAGAATTTATTTGATTTTCACTCCAGGTCCACGGAACATTAGCTTTTGTCAAATAAGTCAAAGGCCTTGCAATAGATGCAAACCCTGGTACAAATCGTCGAAAGAAACTGCATAGGCCAACAAATTGTCGTACTTCATGAACATTTTGTGGTGTCTTAAAACCTAAAACAGCTTCGATTTTCTTTTGTCCCGGTCTTATACCTTTTTGAGAGATTTCAAAACCTAGATAATCTATAGTTGTTTTAAAAAAATTGCATTTTTCCAGATTTAATGTTAAATTAGCTTCCTTCAGCAAATCAAGAACACGTTTTAGTTTATCCATCCCCTCCTCTATCGTCTTGGAGGGAATTATAACATCGTCCATATAAGCTAGTATTCCTGGTATATTTCGTTGTTTTAACAATTTTAAAATGAGCCTTTGGAAGACTGCTGGCGCATTTGTCAACCCAAAGGGCATACGAGTATACTCATAATGCCCATCGGGCGTTATGAATGCCGTTAGATGACTGGAAGTTTCGGAAACCGGAACCTGATGGTAGCCGGACGCTAAATCTAATGTGGTAAAGTAAACTTGCCCAGACAGTCCATCAATCTGATCATCGATTAACGGCATAGGAAACCTTTCCTTTACAGTTTTACGGTTAAGTGCCCTGTAATCAACACATAGCCTCAAATCCCCGTTCTTTTTTGCCACTAGAATTATTGGGCTTGCATACTCAGACCTGGACTCCCTTATTATACCGTTAGATAGCATATTGTTAATTATATCATTAACTTTTGCGCGCTCGGATATAGATAACCTATATGGTCTATATGTGACCGGGATGTTATCCTTTAACTCAATATTCATTTCAGTTAGGGAAGTTTTTCCTAATTCTTCTAACGTAAATGCAAAGCATTCACGTCGGGCATTCAATAATTCACAAAGACGCAGTTTAATATCCTGATCTAGATTTTTATCTACATTTATTTCATCCAGGTTAATGTGTATTTGTGACTTATCCTCGATTGTTATAGTATGAATGTTCAACTCAATTTTAGGAACTTCTGGCACTAGTACCTTGGAAATAAGTGCTGCTCTAGATAGTAAAGTGCCTTTTACTAATTGAAATGGCTCTGTGGTGAAAGGTATAACCACTACAAAGCCAATACCGTCTATTATGGAATATACCCCTGGCAAAATCATAAATTCTCTTCCCTGCTTTAGACAAGGTTTAGTATTTATATAAATAGAGCCTGTGATATTTTTATTAGCACACACTTTAATGGTTGTACCTTGTAATAGGGTTAATTCTTCGGCGTTCGAAATCCGAATCTTCTCTGCTTCTGTTTCTAGTTCCTTAAAAAAAAACAGATCTTCTTCCGTTTTAAAAACTCTGACATTGGGCCTTTCGGTAAATGACTGCCCAATGAGTATATCCGCGGGTAAAGTATGACTGTCAACTAAATATACTTCTATCTTTTCTATCACTCCATCCAGTACAAGATCAATACTTACTTTGCCCCGTGGAGTTAATTCAGCATTAGCGAATCCTTTTAATGATGGAAGGTTTGTACAGTCAATACTTAAGCCAAGCTCAATTGCCAAATCGTATTTCAATAGGGTACACTGGCTCCCTAAATCTATAAAAGACTTCATAGGCTGACCGTTAACCAAGGCTGTCTTGAAATATTTCTTATCGTTGTTATTATTAACAGTAATTTTCATTACATTTTTTGTTTTATTATCGGGAGCAATTCCTCGGTTATTTCCAGCATGACTAGGACTAACATGATTCTGACTTCTACAATCTGTTTCCACATGTCCAAAGCGTCGACATTTTCTACATTTTAAAACTACTTTAGGACATCTTGTGACTATGTGACCTGGTTCGCCACAATTATAACAAGAAATTTGAGTAGCCGGCTTCCTCAAATCTCCAGGTTTCTTTATATTATTTGTCTGATCACCTGTGTCTCGATTATAAGTAAATCGTCTTATGTTTTCTGAAGGTTTATTTGTAATGTTACGGAAAAATTTTAATAAATTTTCTGGATTAGAAAATTTATTAAAATTTGCTCCCTGGACATTCATTTTGATATTTTGGTCATATATACCATGGGTTAAGCAGTCCACAGCGTCTTTACCAATAATTTTACATCGATTGATCAGCATTATTTTATCATAATAGTACTCTTCCAGTGTTTCATTGCGACGGGTCTTTCGTGCTAACATTTCTGACAATAGGTCACCGTAATTGTGTTCACAAGGAAATGCTTCCACAAGCTTATCTTGCCATTCACTCCATGAATAATTAACACTTGTCAATCCATCATACCAACGCTTGCTTAAACCCTTTAGTTTTGGTAAAGCGTAAACAATTATTTGACGGTCTGACCAACCATAAACCTGACTTAATTCATTAATTTTAGCTATCCAATCTTTCATAGATTGAGATCTAGCTTGTGGATCAAAATCCGGTATGACGTTTTGTGCATTGTGAAAACTGATCCCACTGGAAGATGCATTACTGTTGCGATCACTCAACACACTAACCAACTTCTGTAATAGCGAATCATCGGATGCCTGCTTAGTACTACAAGCTTGTCGTTTTCTAGATAAATGTTCTCCAGAAGACTTTGAAGAATCAGAGGCTCTGCGCTTTCTGCTGCGCTTACTTTGTTTTTTTTGTTTATCAGAATGCTTTCGAAATCTACGTGGTGGAGTAGATGATCTACTGGTGGAAGAACCTAATGTTCTGTATGTTGATAAATTACTATGGGTTCGGGAACGAAACTTTGAACGTCTGCTATGCCTAGATCTATGCTTATTACGATAACAATTATCTGAGGATGTATGAGACTTACTACTACTACGGCTTCTATGAGTTGATAGGTATCTTATGCACCTATCTTTATTTTGTAAATAACCTTCCCGATTCCGACTAACCCTAGAAGTTGATCGCCTAATGCTTGAAGACCCTACATTAGTCCTATGTTGGTTTGGGATGGATGAGGATTTTGTTGAAATATGTCGAACGAGGGATCTGCCTCGTGGTGGAGTATTTTCCGGTGTTAAGGTCATTCGCGCACGAGTGCTCATAATGAACTTAAAAAGGAACAGAAATAAAGGAATAAACTGTTCTCTGAAAACGTCACCGTAATTAAAATAATAATATAAAAACAAAAAACATTCTATCAATAAAAATAATCAATATTATTAGCTATTTTCATATTATAAGTGTATATACTAGTTACCTACTAACTATACATTTAATAATAAAACATGTATAAGTGTGTTAAAATATAACCCAACAATTTGAGTGAATTGGCATTAATGGTACAATAAATATTAAAGTTTAGATGTAGCAACTTAATAACTAAATCAATTTGAATGAAATTTTGCACATACCTACTTAGTTAGGGTAATGTCTGTTGCAACATATAAGCTACTTTATATCCCAGTAAAAGTTTCCTTGGAATTACTGGGAAATAAATCAAATTCAAAACACAAAGTGGATGAAGTCATTAATTAGGCAGAAGCTAGTCATTAATTAATGATACTTTTTGTCCACTGGATATCAATTTGTCAAAAGTTCCCTCAACAAAATAGAAAGTAAATTATGTAAACATAAAATAATTTCTTAATTAGGTAAGTACCTAAATGAATAGAACTGAACTTATATTTTATACCTTTGTAATATAGAATCTATAAAATCAAAACACTCACCGTCTTTATATTTTCAATACTTTTACCTTACGGATGGATTCGCGACAGTGGGCAGGTCGCGTCACGCTTCTGAACTTTTAAAATAAAAGATTCTTGATATTCTTATTATTATATATTAAAGAAACACAATATTTAACATACAGTTATTGAGAGAAAGTAAATCAAAATACAAGACCATGACATCTTGCTCAGACATCTTGCTCTGAACACGACACTCGCCTACACGTGCCCATTTTTTTTTTCTTAGTCTATTCACAAAGTGGCTTTCATAATTGCCAATCAATATTGCCAATGATAAGATTTATAATTGATATTGTAATTAACAATTCAAACATCTGATTATAACTAATATTATATAAAATTATACAAAACAATAACTAAGTTGAAACAATAATTATGGATTTTTAACATAAGGAATATATGATTGCCAAGAGTTCTCTTTCTGTTGTAGAATAATTAACTTAATTTTTATTCAAAGTTCGACTACAATATGCTATTGGGTGTTCTATGTTGTCATGATTTTGTGTTATGACACCGCCTATCGCATAAGATGACGCATCGGTATGTATTGAGAACAACTTAGAATAATCAGGGCATTTTAATATTGGTGCTGATATTAAGGATTGTTTTAATAATTGAAAAGACTGTTCGGCTTCGTCTGTCCATTTAAATCTAATATTTTTTGATGTTAATTTACATAAAGGTTTTATGATTTTTGAATAATTTTGAATAAACCTTCTATACCACCCTGACATCCGGATATTTGTCGACGTCCGGATGTTGGATATTTTTTTATAGTTTCAATTTTCTGTGGACCTGTCCTTAAACCGTCCTTATCTACTTGATAACCTAAGTATTTTAATTCACTTCGACAAAATTGTGATTTTTCCATATTAATTGTTAAGTTTGCATATTTTAATTTTTTATAAACTTTATTTAATAAGTCTATATGTTCATTAATCATTGTTCGGTGTAGACTCATACCATCGGCTACGACAAGGTGGGATTAGAACCCCTCCGCTGGGTACCCTGGGGCCGTCTAGGCGGTCTCGGGCGCCGTAACCCGTGATGATATATATATATATGTTCATTAAAGCTTTCTGAAATTATGATTATATAGTCTTGGTAATAATAAACCTTATTATCAAATTCTGGACCAAACAAGCTATCCATCAGTCGTTGCATTGTCGCTGATGCTCCTACCAAACTGAAACACATAACTGTAAATTGAAATAAGCCTTTTCCAGGTACAGTAAATGCAGTTTTCTCAGCAGACTCCTGGGAGTCATATGGTACCTGCCAGTAGCTACTACTCAGGTCTATAGATGAAAGAAACCTCGCATTGTTTAACTGATTAAGTATTTGGCTTATATATGGCATAGGGTAAGCATTGGCCTTTGAAATTGCATTAATTTTCCTACAATCTAAACAAACTCTAACTGATCCATTTTGTTTATCCACCATAATAATGGGTGAGCTCCAGGGTGAGTTTGATTTTTTAATTACACCCTGTTCTAACATTTTATCTATTTCTTGGTGTAGTATTTTTTGTTTATGCACTGATAAAGGGTAGTATCTTTGTTTGATTGGGGAATGATCTCCAGTATTTATTGGATGTGAGATTAAATTTGTTTTCCCCAACCTTCCCCTACCTTCTCAGTGTTTATGTTTTCAAAGATGTTTTTAATTTTATTCAGTTCACATTTTTGTGACACTGACAAGTTAGAATAATCACACAATCCCTGAATTGATGATACATTATTATTATTAGATTCTGAATTATTATTAATTGATTTTTTAATTGGATCATTAATTATTGAATTATATTTATTTATTATATTATCACTTTTCAGGTAGCGATCGAACACATTTCCCTTCAACAGAGGTTACCTTTTTGACGTTGACAGTCATCCTCGGTGTTGCCAAATTAAGATTTTTAATTTGCAACACTCCGATAACTGTCACATTTAGCGCTAGATGGCGCTATTTCGTTACAAGTTCAATATTGGTCTCTTTTCTAGGAGAAGAAATGACCTAGTATGTAAAAGCACACCTCATACATCCGCAATAGCCAGAAGACATTATTCTTTTCTAGGACCATACTTATATAATAAACTAAATAAGGATATCAATATATTTTCATTAAGTGGCTATTTATGCAAGGATACAACTAAATACTCGTTACAAAAACTTACATACACGGAAACAGAAGAACTACTAAACGTTATTAGCTAATTGGTAATATCTTTGGTAAAAAGGTACTTCTGGATTTATTTTTATAATATTGAAAACATCATTTAATATATATTTTTAAGGTAGATTATTAAATTAAACATATTTTGCCATGTTAATTTTGAGTGAACAGCTGGATGTATACATTAACCCCATACTCATGTAGGTATTGTTGGGTGTTTTTGGGTATATTTGTCTGTATGTATATGTATATATATATATGTGTATTAGTTATATATACAAGTTGTGAAGATACTATGGAAGGAATATTCTATATCCTATAACACAGGTGTTTCACCTAGCATAGGATTTAGAGTTATATACCTATATCTGTTTTTGTATAGCCTTACAAGTGTGTGAAAAAAATAATATGTATTTTTTTAATTGTAAGTTTAATTGAAACCATTTATGTAATTAGACTAAGTTTCTTTGAATAAATTTTATTATTTATTTAAATCATGATCTCCCATGTTTAAATCATGAGAGTCATTGGAGGTTTGTATTATCTGAGGATTGTTAGTTCTCCACTTATGTAACGACATACCAGCCGAAGCGAGTTCGGCAGTCACTTTCTGATATATACATTTCCATCGGTTATCGAGTCGGCTCCTGTCAACAAATCGTCAACGAAAAAATCGTGAATAATAATTTCAGAAATTTTACTATCAGTACAATCGAGATCTATTTCCTATTTCTAGTGGCAAGATACGGCGCACTGGCGGTACTGTAACCTTCTCTATTGTAGAGTAAGGCTACTACTGGTCATAAATATTGTTAGTTTTCTTATTTGAGTATTTATGACATTTGTGACGGAAATAGAACAAATCGAAGGAACAAAAGAGTCGAAAAGAGAGATCAATAGAGGGACACACGATGGAAGTATGATGGATTAATTTAATAGAAAGCGAATAGAAACCGCGATTAATCCTCACAGTTTACGTTTATATAGCTTTGCAGGGATATTATATTCTATAGGAAATGAAAAGAATATAAAATAAACGTATAAAACATATAAAGTTGGTTTTAAAGAAGGATCTGGAGGAGGTAACCCTGAGGAAATCGGGTACGGTGACCGAAAAGTGAAGTAAACCATATCTTCGGTCACAGTACCATACTTGACAGTATTCAATTGGTACACCTGTAAGGGCTCCGAGACATTAGCACGCCAAACGATACGCTGGAGGTGCCGATCATCTGGGTGCACGGCAACTTTACGGTACATTTTCTCCACGTCGGCAGCCAAGACATATTTATGTTGTCTGAAACGTAAAAGTATCGATAAGAGATCGTCTTGTACGGTGGGGCCTACCATCTGAATATTATTGTAGGAAAACCCCGAAGTTGTGTGACTGCTCGCATTAAATACAACTCGCAACTTAGTAGTTGAACTACTTTCACGGACAACACCGTGATGAGGAATAAAATAATTAATTTGTTTCCTATTAACTTTACATAAGGACATATGATCTAACGAAATATACTCTGACATAAAATCACGATACCGGCTATGAAATAGAGGACGATTTTTAAAGCGACTCTCTAAAGACAAAAAACAATGTCTAGCACGATGGAATGATTCACCCAATAATGTTGGTGACTGTTTCAGAGGTATTCGTACACAAAAACGACCATCTATAAGACGAGTAGTATTTTTCTTAAAGTGGTCCTCGCACGCCTGCTCCTCGGCAGAAAAATAAGATGACCTAGGCTCGACTTCTTCGAGTTGCCAAAACCGCGATAATGTGTCTTGAATGTCATCATTATGCTTACCATCAGACGCGGAACCGACTTTAACAAAATTACATAACATGGTTAACGGAACCTGAAACTATCCATCCCAGACTAGTTTCAAATAGTATCAGACGCCCGTCTCCTAAATTATTTTTTTGTGACCCCAATAGATCCTAAAATACATCAGCACCAATGATCATGTCTACCGATGAAAGCATGTGAAACATAGGATCGGCTAAATATATTCCTTCTGGAATATTTAGACTGCTAAATTGAATCTGACGGCTCGGAACGCGGTCAGTAATTGATGGCAGAATAAAGCAGGAAATACTTATTGAAAAGTTATCATGCATGGACTTCATAGGCACTCGACACATCTTTGAGATGTGCGACATGACATTATTTATACCTAAAATAGATTTGTCTACGCTGACAGTAGGTATGTTAAGTTTTCGGCACAAAGAGTCCGTCATGAGACAAGTAGTGCTACCACTATCGAGCACGGCTCTTACAATATGTGCATTATTATGCACATATGTCGTATAACTTAACAAGTGCAGTCGATAGTAGTACCTCATACGGCCTGTGTACAGACGCTGACGGGATGCGCGCGGACAGCGCTACGTCCTCGGAACGGGTGGCGTTCGCGGACACCGCGGCGTCACCGGTAACATCATCTCTGACGCTATGACTCTCCTGGCCTGATAATTCGCCTGAAAAATGAAGTAAATGATTGTGTTTACGTTTACATATTTTGCATCCGTTACGTTTACAACGATTAGCAAAATGTCCACCATGAAAACAATTATAACATATTTTAAAATTAGGTATTAAATCTCGCCTCTGTTCAATACCTAACTTAAGGAATTGTTCACATTTGGCAAGTGGGTGGTCACCCTTGCACTGCGGACAGGGTTGAGATGCTTTATTAGCATTGCGTCCATCAAGGGGTATCAACTACGGTATGTGCATTTGCGCCGCCTCTGGGCAAAATATGCGAAAAAGAGACGATATACAACAATACGGAAACAAGAGAGACAGAATGATATACAACAACACGGACACAAAACGGATACATTTTTTCTTTTTTACTCGGAAAGCAAATGAACTTATTTTTTCTGAATAATTTTTATTTTAATAAAACATGGTTTTATTTTATTAAAATTTAATAAAGAAGTACTTTTTGGTATAAATATATGAATAAAACGCTTTCTTCATTAAACTACGGCGTAATTACAGTGTAAATTAATTTCTTGTTAACTAAACATGGCAGAATCACGTGAAAAGAGAGAAGCCATTCAACAAGAAAAAGAAAGATATTTATTTATTTTACGAAAGAGCGGGCATATTGTTTATTAATGTTTATTTATTTGTGATGTGTTCTTAAACTTTTGCAAATGTTTACACTTGAAATTGTCTTGCATTAATAATTTGTTGAGTGTTTATGAACTTGTGTCGTTTAGAGAAATCCCATGTTTTTGTGTTATTAATTTCTGTGTAATGGAAACAAGAAAGTGTAGTAAATGCAGAGTGCGGACTAATATCCTCGTATACTGAACCTTTCATAGGTTCCCCGTAGCTACTAAGCCTAACTCGGTTACATTTTCTATTACTTAATACTTAATTAATTAAATTAAAAACGTATTATGAAATGATGTTTTATTCAACTGTACCTACTTAATTTACCCTTAAATATTTTTCTTTGAAGTGAAGTTTAATTGAGTACGTATTTGATTGATGAAAATCGGATATCTACACAATTAAATTTCACTTCAAAAAACTTTAAATATTTAAATCAGGAGGCCATTTTGAATTTTTTAAATTTTAGTTCCCAGGGTTAACGCTGTGGCGCTTAAAACTTGTCGGCATTTATTTACTATGAAGTTGGCTTTCTTCTCTCGTAGAGAGTATTAAGTTCCTTGGCGTCCATCATGACGTGCCGACGTCGAAGGTGCGCTGGCGACTGCCACCATGCTTTTGAGCTTAGTCGTGTGACTTGGTTTTACAGACGCGTGGGAGCCGCGAGACATCTCTAAAGTCTCCAGCAAGTCGGCCCGGCTGCGCATAAAATATAAAAGGTTATCTAGGGTGATAGGTTTATTTTTGTCGAACCTACCTTTTTCTTCCTCCCATTCACGCAAAGTTTTATAATCCAATTTATTCGACACTATATGTATTAAAAGCGTGTCCCAGTGTTCGGTTGGTTCGCCTAATGAATTTAATGCACGTAGGTTCTTGTTTATTTGATAAATCATTCTCTTAATATTAATAGAAGACTCTTTTACAATTTGATCAATATTAAACAAAGACGTAACGTGATTCTGGATTAGTAACCGCTTATTATCATAGCGATCGCATAACAATCTCCACGCCATGCAATAATTATGTGAAGAAATCTCGATTGATTGAATAACTACCGCAGCAGCGCCCTCTAGTGAGGAACGTAAATAATGGAATTTATTTATATCGTAAATTTCATCATTGGAGTGTATGAGACTGGAGAAGGTGTCGCGAAATTGTTACCAGTTGTCATAACAACCTTTGAACTTAGGTAGTTGGATAGTGGGTAATTTAATGTGATTGTATTTATTTACTTTAGAGGAGCCGCACTCACTAGGTGATGTTATTTCATTAACATTTGTATAGAGCAATGATTTCTTGCGCCTTTGCTAGTTGCTTACCATAAGGCGAATCAAACTCCGATCTTTCTATTAATTGTGACTCTAAATTGTCAGTAGTACTCTCTAACTGAGATTGCACCTCATCGTATTGCAAATATAATGATTCGATCTTACTTATTCGTAATTGCAATTCGTTGATCTGAATCCGTGTCAATGACCCTTCCAGATCCTTCAGGTAATTAAAAAAAACAGTTAAACGGCCTTTGTAACCTGCTCGTTTCTTTAATAGGTCCTTGTCATCACACATTTTGTAAATGGAAAATAGGAGGTTCCTCTGAAATGTTTACAAATATAGTATAAACAAAAATAAATAAATGATTACTACCACAAAACCTAGCTTTAGTAAAAATCTTGCCTATAAACACAATTTATACATTAGATACCTATTTTAGATACAAAAACAATCACAACAATCCTAAGTTGTTTGCGTAGAAGTAGGTAGCTACTTAGAATAACTACTTCTTGCTAACTATATCAGACTGAAACTGAAACAACCAAGAACATAAAAGGTTTAGGTAGATAATTACTTACGCAATACTTTGTAACTTCACATAAACATTGATTATCACTATATTTTACATGAAAAACAGCAAACAGTAAAAGAAAAGTCCTAGATCACTACACAAAGTATTTGAGAAATATAATTATTATACTAAATTACAATAAAATTTACGAATATGCCGTAATAATTGAAAATAGCAAATAATTTCAATACACAATTGGTAGGTTGATAGGTACCTTGAGCTAAATTTTTATGACAAAGTTAGAGGCGCAATTAATAATTACAAAATAATACAAACAAAAACACTAACCTTTTATTTTACCTCACGATAGTTACTACCTGAATAAGAGTATTGGGTTTATAAGAATATCACTTAGCAATACACTGTATGATTTTGTATCCCCGTCGACGATGACGACCCGTCGTGTTTATCCCAATACTTGCGCTAATCCGATGGTTCATAAACATCAATTATTTATCCATAATATGGCTCGAAGGACCATGTAGAAAATGGGCAGCAGGAGTAATATGTAGATAATAAAATTCTTCTTCAGTTTCAAACTTTTGTTTTAATGGTTGTGCATTTTTCAACCTAGCTCACAATAAGACATTAAAATATATATCTACCTACTAAATTGTTAAAAATTAACACAAAAATTGCAAAGGGCATACAACGCGGCAAATTTAAATATATCAATACGTAGCTGAACTGAGTCTGTACAGACAGAAATGAGCGGGAATTAACATTATTATTAATAAAACGGGGACATAATAAATCAGCTGATCCGATTATTATGTAACCAAATGCGGTTTCGATGGCGTCCGGTTTTCCCGGCGGACCTACTATCTTCCCGTTGCGTAATATTTCGGCGAAGACTTCAGATCCAAGTAACATGTCGACGGAGCCTGGCATGTGGAACTCTGTATCAGCGAGCGCGAGTGAAGATAAGTAGTCTAACGACTTACAATCGATCTCATT
Source organism: Monopis laevigella (assembly GCA_947458855.1). NCBI lineage: Eukaryota > Metazoa > Arthropoda > Insecta > Lepidoptera > Tineidae > Monopis > Monopis laevigella. The sequence continues at coordinate 24,112,940 of OX381586.1, read as the reverse complement.
CTCAGGTAAGTTATCTGATACTAGCGGTTGAATAGGTAAGGAGTATCTTAAATCGTAGCGCGAGTACAATATTAAGTTCCCAAAACCCAGAACGGTTTGTGAGCTATTTCCTATACCTTTTACTAAAATATTATTGCTATTTTGAGCTACCTTTAACCCCAGATTTTTGCAACATTGTTTTGATATAAAGTTGTTTTGGGAACCCATATCAATTAGCGCGCGAATATGTGTATAAAAACCATTCTTATCTTTTATAGGTGAGTATTTTTTATATTTTTTATATTTTAGTTTATATATAATTTAGTTTATTTTTAAGTATATTTTGTTTCTGTATCTTTAATATATAATAAATAATCTTATCTTTAATATGGATAATAGCGGAACCTAATAACACTGTCTTTCTTAGTTGTTTGCTCGATGCTAAGCTACTACATAATGAGACAACATGATCACGCGTCTCAGCTACACCTACGAGCTCCGTGTTAACTGCGGTAGTTTGGTGGCGCTCGCGTCGCGGTGGCAAACCTCAGATTAATAATAATAACATAGATCTCGCGTCAAAAATCACAAACCCGGAGGTCTATAGTTTATCGTGCCATGCAAACTAAAATGTTGCATAAGTTAGAAAGAGATAACGAGTGGTGTTTTTTTAAATCTAATGTCAACTTCGTAAAGAACTTGTGGCGGATCCACCTCCCCGATAGCTCGGCTGCGGAGGGAACGCACCACAGAGCAAAGGGAAGCAGAAACAATGCGTGCCCTCGGATCGGGCCAGCGTGGCTGGTTCACAACCGCACGGGAGGCCTTGAAAAAGCCGTTTAGGGTCTTCACAAAGGCCGTTTAGTCAGCAGCTGCAGGATGATGGTGGTTGCAGGTGGGGGCCGGAAAGGAAACTAACGAGTGCACGAAACAATGATGCTACTCGGGTCACAACAATCCGGCTGCCGTGTAGCAATGCGTCTGCACTGCTGACTCGGTCCTCTTCCAATGCGGGTCCCGTGCGTCAAGTCCTCGGCTTCGGCCAACGACAACCTTGTCGTGTACTAGTAGCTCCTAGTACCTTCTCTTGTGGTAGTGGATGTAAGAATATATCCAAAGCCGAGAAAATGACGACTTTTGTGCGCAAAAGATTACCCAAATGGGACCCCCGACCGGTGTGCGATTTCCGCCGCCGAATCCGCGACAAACAAACTGTTTAATGGGGTGCTTCGTACTGGACATTTTCCCACCGCCTGGAAGCGGGGGAAGGTCATTATGTTGCCGAAACCCGGCAAGGACAAACGTCTGCCGAGCATAACATCTATCGGCCCATAACCCTGCTTCCGCACCCGGCTAAGTTGTTCGAGCCACTGTTCCTCCGGAGGCTGAAGAGCTACGTCGAAATCGATCTGAGCAATTCGGCGACAGCGCCTACCTCACCTCCCACAAAAATCCCATACTCACCGCCGAGAAGATGCAGAGGATGTTGGACGTCCTCCCTTCGTGGCGCGATAGATGGCGGATGTCTGTAAAAGTTGGAAAGACATCCGCCCTACTGGTTATCCGCCGTCGCTGCTGTCCACCCAAACTGGAACTCTGGGGACAGGAGATCGAATGGGCCGACTCCATTAAATACCTGGGGTGCACCATCAACCGGTCGTTGAGCATGAGCCCAATGGCCACACAAGCAATCAACAAGGCCAAGGCCGCTCGCGCCATGCTCCGGCCGGTGATAAGATCCACCCTCCCACTCCGGGTCAAAGTGTCGGTCTATAAGGTCGGTATGGCGACTGGCGCTCCATGGTTCGTGCGCAACAAAACCATCAGCGATGACGTGAAGATCGAGCCTTTAGCTGAGTTCGTAGAGCGGCTCGCCCATCGGATGTACGACCGGGCCGACAACGGACCGGACGAACATCTTCGCGGCATCGCTCCGTTGCACACACGGCCGCCGAATGGCAGGCCTACGTCGAGAGAGCTTCTCGGCGGCGAGTATTCCCCAAACCCTACCCCACCACCACCCTAAATTCCCCAACCCGGCGCGCTGCCGCCTGTAACGCGCCGGGAAGACCCTCTCGGGTTTATTTATAAAATCAGCCACCACATAGGTCCCCCCGTCTTCAGCGGGGGACCTCGCGCATCCGAGTACCTGCCCCGGCAACAGGGTCTGCCCTAGCCGGAACTCGGCCCCACCGAACAACCAGGGCCGTCAGACCAAGTGAATCCGCGACAATCCGGCGGCCCTATGCACCCTACATGTACCAGACAGCCAGCCTGTTGAAACCTTTTTGCCAAAACATTCATTTACAACAATACCTTATTCCCATACCTACATATTGGTATATAATATGTACACAATTATACAATACTCTGACCGCTAGCACAGTATAGCGGCCACAAACCTACCTAAAATAACCGAATAGGCCTCGTAGCCCTCCAGACGCATCGAGTCGTCGGGGGGACTCCGGGTGTATACCTCCCTAGAGGCCTTTAGGTCTAGACCCAGCTCAAGTAGGTCTAGACAGCCTATGTATTTGGGCATTGATGCTACATGCATCCAATTTTTTTGACCTAGAGAGTTGCCGACCAATCTACCAACGATTGGTATGGCGCCGGCCAACAATATTATTGTCGACAGCTCCCTAGAGCCCTTAAATCACCCGAGGTACTGTTATACCACAATAACAGGACCTCGAGGGATTGCCCTTGTATGTGTTAGGATTTACTTGGGGAAAATTATGACACCAAGACATAATAACTGTCTCAGCGAGACATAAATAAAAGTTGGTTGACATAAATAAATTTTGTTTTAATAACACATTTTACATAAATCAGGCCGCGTATTAGTTTTGAATGACTAAGTAATTTTCTCTTGTAATGACAGCTGACAGCTGTCAGTTTTTCATTGCTGCCAACATGACGGCAGCGACATACTCCTGGCCTTGAAAGACTAGGCTGTCAAAGAGTATTGTCGAGAAGACATATCCTATTTAACGCCCGTCTTACGTTTCCTCCAGCAGTAGCTATACCTGCAACTCTGGCAATTCCATCAGTCCCCGGAAAGAGATGTTGGACGCGTCCCAGCCGGTAGTTCAACGGCGGTGTATAATCTTCCTTGATGAGAACCAGATCTCCTACCTTCAACTCTTGCTGTCGTACCTTCCATTTTGTACGTTGTTGAAGTTCTGATATATATTCCATTTGAAACCTCTTCCAAAAATGCTGCCTGATCTGTTCCAGTCGCTGGAATCTATTTAACCGATTTGCTGGTCGGTAAATTAGTGTTGGAGTTGGTAGCGCCGTCAATGGTCGACCGATAAGAAAGTGCCCAGGAGTTAATGGATAGTAAGCGTCGGGTGAGGATGAAAGAGGACAAATTGGACGACTATTGAGTATAGCTTCAACTTGGGCGAAAAGTGTACTAATCTCTTCATATACTAAATGTGTGTTACCCATTATCCGTTTTATGTGGTATTTAGCGGATTTTACACCTGCCTCATATAAACCCCCGAAGTTTGGAGCGTAAGCCGGAGAAAAGATAAATTTAACGTTTAAATCGGTTGCAAAATCAATTAGATCCTGTGAACTTAATTTAAGAAAGTTATTGATTTCCTTGGCGCCAGCCACAAAAATCCTACCATTATCACAAAATATTTCTTTGGGCTTTCCTCTACGAGAGATGAACCTACGCAAAGTCATAACAAATGCGTCCTTTGAAAGCTCACAAAAGCACAGCTTCCAAATGAACACACTTATAACAGAAACATACAAATATACACAAGTAAAATTTAATTAATCTACAACCACGCCCTCTACGATCTGCAATAGTGAAGGGACCTGCGAAGTCGATGCCAACGGTGTGAAATGGGAAGTCCGCATTAAGACCTTGATGTGTTAAATTCCCCATCATGTTAGTCATAATTTTTCCCTTAATACGCTTACAGTGAAGGCAATTTTGCACAGTTCGTTGAGCAAGAGTTCTACCACTAACTGGCCTATTTGGCCAGTTTTGCCTAATTACAGCGAGTAAAAGTTGAGGTCCAGCATGAAAATGTAGATTATGTACCTGTACAAATAATAATTTTGCAAGTTGGTGACTAGAGTGTAACAGTATGGTATGTTTTTTATCATAAACGTAAGCAGAGTTATTAATTATGCCACCCACTCTAAGTAAACCTTCCGTATCTAAGAATGGAGCCAAAGGTAGTATTGGAGATTTTAAACTAATAGTTTTCCTAGTTTTAAGCATACTTATATACCTTGTAAATGAAAAAATAAATAATTTTTGATTTTGATTTTGATTTTATATCATCAGCGAAAGTTTGACTTTGTGAGACTCTTATTAAGGTTTTATATGATTTATTTATTTCCTCAGTTTGTAGGACACCATTTAGTTTTATAGTCGACTTTTTACAATTATTTATAAATCGATATACATACGCCCAGACGCGTTTTAGCGTTCTGAGGGAGGAATATAAATTAAAATTTATAAAATCTTCTGTAATTGCAGCAGCTGCACAGACCTTTAGTTCTGGCAACTCTGGGCTTAGACTGGGGTTTAGTTTAGGCCAATGACTCTCATTCATGAGTAAGAACTGTGGGCCATGCCACCATAACTCATGTTGCATGATTTTTTGCACTTCTACACCACGTGAAGCTAAATCAGCAGGATTTTCAGTAGTAGGGACATGCCTCCAAGAGCCTAGACTAGTTAGTTCTGTGATTTCAGAAACCCTATTAGCAACAAATGCCTTTAAGTTATTATGGTTAGCATTTAGCCAATCAAGGACCACGGTTGAATCAGTCCAATACACGTGCCGAGATACATGACACCTAAGAGCCTGAGTAATAGACGATGTTAAGTTGCCACCCAATAACGCGCCGTTTGCGTAACGAGCGCAAACACACCACGATACTTGAACGGGATCCCCGAGACCTGGTCTGCCTCCTCTATCTGGGCAATCTACCTCTAGTGGCGTCGACGGATGCAGAGCAGCACGAGCAGCACCTTCGCCAGGTCTTCGAGCGTCTGAAGGAGCACGAAGTGGTCATCAACACCGCAAAATGCAGGTTCGGCGAGCCGCAGGTACCTTTTCTTGGGTGTTTAGTATCCGCCGAGGGTACTAATCCTCAACCGGCTAAGGTTACTGTTATCAACGATTTCCCAATCCCGAAAAATATTAAGGAGCTCCGTAGATTTCTCGGGATGATTAACTTTTACCACCGATTCCTCCCGCATTCAGCTCACGAACAAGCCGAATTAGTCACCTTGCTCGCGGGTAAGGACCTAAAAACAATACCCCTGTTTCGTGGACACCCACTCTCGAAAAGTCATTTATAAAAATAAAAGAATGTCTCGCAGAAGCCACTTTATTGGCTCATCCCGACCCAAACGCACAATTAGCTTTAGTAACCGACGCTTCCGATGTCGCAATCGGCGCTGTATTACAACAAAAAATTAGAAACGCTTATAATCCCTTGGGGTTCTTCTCTAAACGCTTAAATACGGCTCAGCGTAAATACAGCCCCTACGACAGACAACTTTTGGCAATCTACGAGGCGGTAAAATGTTTTAGATATATGCTCGAGCTAAAGCCATTCACAATATTTACCGACCACAAACCTTCGCGTTTAAAAAGCGCTCCGACATTTGCTCACCCCGTCAGTTTAGGTATTTGGATTTCATATCACAATTTTCCACCGATATTCGGCACATCACGGGTGAAGACAACGTAGTTGCCGACACCTTGTCCCGCATCGAAGAAATATCATAACAACTTCCCAGAGCGACGACCCAGAACTCCACCAACATCTAAACGGTGACTCCGGGCTCCAGCTAAAAAAGATTAATATCCCAGGTTCAAACAAGGCGCTGTACTGCGACATATCGACACCTTTACCCCAACCATACGTCACGCCACACTTTCGAAGGCAAATATTCACCAGCCTACACAACTTGAGCCATCCCGCCGGCAGACCCACGACCAAGCTTATATCAAAAAGGTTCGTGTGGCCCAACATCAAAAGAGACTGCCGGAAATGGACTCAAGAATGCTTAGAATGCCAAAAGTCGAAAGTCAACAGACACGTAAGATCAGAGGTACAAGACTTCCAACCACCCTCCAAAAGGTTCGCTCACGTACACATCGACCTGATCGGACCTTTACCAGCATCAGAGGGCTACCAATATTGCCTCACCGCCGTCGACAGATTCACACGTTGGCCAGAAGCAATCCCGTTGGCAGACATCCAGGCCGAGACAGTCGCCAAAGCCTTCGTCAACAATTGAATATCCCGCTTCGGCTGTCCCCAAAAAATAACAACAGATCGTGGCCGCCAGTTCGAGTCCAGTCTATTCGCTGAACTAGCCAAAATAACAGGTTCATTGCAAGCGCATACAACAGCCTACCACCCGGCATCGAACGGCTTAGTGGAACGCTTCCATCGACAATTGAAAGCAGCGATAATGTGCCACGCTAGCGAGACATGGACGGAAGCTCTCCCACTCGTGCTCCTCGGGATCTGCAGCGCCTGGAAGGAAGACCTACAGTCCTCAGCGGCAGAGATGGTCTACGGACTCAAACTTACAAATAATACTCATTCTCGTAATCATCATTGTGGCAGCATTGCTGATATTAATAACGCGTTCCTTACTAAAAAAACTTTAATAAATCCATCACGAATTCACTGAACAAACGGGTAGATCACACCGTAGCGAAAGTAGTGCAGCAGGCGTAAACGAAGGTACGTAACTTAAACTACATGTTTCATTACTTTATTTAAATTTTTATTATATCCAAATTAGGTGCTAACTCATATTTTGTATCGACCGATCTACGTGCCACCGTTCGGTCTCCGAGGGGGCTGATGTGGCTACATTCCACGCGGCGCATGGCAACACGACGTGACCGTGGAGCGGACAAAAGATGTCCGCTCCACGCTCACCATATATGGAAGCGAGCGACGGTTGCCATGTCAGCACTTTTCCTCGACCAATAGGATGGTGCCATCACATCCCCGTCGGAGTCCCCACCGCGCATCTAGAGAATGCAATGGAACTTCAGTGCATTCCGGAACGTCTACGCAGACGCACTGCGCTTGACTGCATTCGTCCACACGTGGATTTATACGTGTACGACTAACTAGTTAATAAGACAATATATTCCATTATTCTATATGTGAGGTAGTATTATTCGCCAATCCGACCTACCCCACAACGTGTAGCGGGGGGGTTTTAAGATATTTTAAAATGAAAAGATTAGGTTGGTTAGGTTAAAACAAGTTTATATTTAAAATAGGTATTTACAAGTAAAGTTGGTTTTGAGTACAGTAACTATATAAGACCTACCTAATAAATGTTGGCCCTGCCTACAATGGAGATGCCTATTATAAACTTAAACTCTGACCGTATAGTATGGGAAGATTGGAGGGAGTGACGAGGGACACAGACTGGCACGCAGACTGGCACGTAGACAGGCGACGGCAGCAGATGTAGGCAGGCAAGCAGGAAGGCGGCGGCACGATGGCAGCAGCAGCAAGCACGCACGACTGTAGCAGCCGCACACGATGAGGCGAGGCCTCGTCTCTCAGGCTGACGCCTGAGACGAGGACTCAGATGGCCTCGACTCTCAAGGCTCTAGGCCTGAGGTGAGGTCCGTGAAGCAGTGGCTTGCGCCACGATGACGGCAGCAAGGGGAAGGCGGCGGCACGACGGCAGCACGCAGACAGCGGACGGCACGGCTGTAGAGGCAGCCGCACACGAAGAGGTGAATTCCCGTCTCTCAGGCCAATGCCTGAGACGAGAAGTCAGATGGCCTCGTCACTCAAGGCTCGAAGCCAGAGGCGAGGTCCTGCAGCACAAGGAGGTTCTCCAACCCTCAGAGCAAACGCCCGAGCGAAGTGGAGTCTAGGCAAATCCCGGAGGCCGCAACTCCAGGATCCGGAGTCTTCAAGGAAGTGTGACAGGATCGGGCCTGGTTTTCGACGTAACAGGTTCAAAGATGAGAACCAGTCAATCACTGTCACTGTAGCTAGAATTCTTCTTCTTTCTTAAGCTTCCTCGAGACTGACGAAAAATCGCCGGTCCGTGATATTTATAGACGATTTTAGAGTTTTACGATTTTGGCCATCGCCTGAAAACACGTGTAAATTTAATCGCCTGAAAACACATGTAAATTCAATTATTTAGTGCGATGGCCAAGTCTCGATATATTTATATAAAACATTGAAGAATTTTAATATTGATATGCGTCACTATAAGATGCTGTTAATTATTACGTAACAACTTAATGCTTCGAGTACGGAGATTCCAGACACAATTGATTTTCAATTGTTATGGACCACGATCGTGGTCTTAGAGACTGGACGTATTAAGACAGAAAGTCGCTTAAGTAGAGACTGAATAAATTAATAACCGACTTGGTGTTACATGGATCTCACAACTTTTTACCGCAGAACAACTGAGTTGCGAGACTTGTTTTTTTGACAAGTATTGTTTTTGATGGGATCTCATTTCTTTTTGTATTTTGTAGACAGTTCTACTTTTTTCCCTTTCGGTACCTTCTACTTATTGTATATATGTATATCTACCAGCAACGAATTTTCTTAAAGCCCTCTCTCTGACTTATGAACTTTTCTTATTTTTGTAGGTAGCCCTTCCGTTTTCTCTTCAGGAATACCCATTTTTGCTCGATTTGGCAGGGGCACTACCATGCGCCTATATTTATATGGGACTAGCTTAAACCCGCGGCTTCGCACGCAATAATACTAACTGCCGTAAAACATCGTTACGAATAAAGCCAATATAGAAAAATTTAACTGAAGACTTGGCTGTATGGGCTTAATTTTCTTTGCGGTCTTTTCTAGATTTTTTAGTTTTTCCTTGATTCATACACCAAACACTACTTATATTCCAAATTTGAAGCTTCTAGGTCTGCTAGAAGTGCCTTAGAATTTTGATGATCGGTGAGTCAGTGAGTGACAAAATTAAGAAATTTGACCCGTTATAATTCTTAAAAATACTGGTTCAAATTAAATGAAATTTGAAATATACGTGTCTTTACAATGCCTGCATGGTTACTGAAAATTTCAGTCTTCTAGTTTTATCCACAACGAAGTTACAGGGGGTCGAAAATGGTCTGAATTGCTTCGAGAAAAGGATGGTACGGCCGTGACGCTTTTTTGCTCGACTTGGTGGGGGCACGGCCGTGCCCCCAGATGAAAAATTTGGAACGTTCACAGAAGGGAAAATTCTAGCTGTCAAAATTCTGGAGTATAACATACAAATATTAACCAATTTAACCATGTTTTTACTACCTGGAATTTTCCTGAAAACGGTGTATTATGATACATTTGGTGGTCATTTTCAAAAAAATGTATGAAATGATATGAAGACAAATAAAATAAAATACATAAATATAATATGGTGCGGGTGTAACGTGACATATACCCCCATTTCCCCATAAAATTTTTAGGCTTCCCGAAAAATTTTTCAAGAAGATATAAAAGATAATAAATAATTTAGATAGATATGGTACAAGAAAAGTTCTTGACACAGTAGTTGTCGGCTAGGCTTGTTTGATAAAGGAGTTACCGTATCCGCTCCTGTAATTATAGCACCCCGCTCTGGGTTTAGTTCCCAGACGCAAAGTATAATACCCCTCACCAGGTTTGTAGCAAACGGCCAGGTGGGAGTTTTTCAAGGAGAAGGGTACTTTCTACCAAGGTTGTAGCATAGGTCTTGATAGAAACACATTAAGAAAAAATATTGTGTTTTTCAAAGAAGGTAAGAAAACATAATACCAACGTAGGCTTATTTATAGAGTCGTTGTCATCCGAAAATATAATATAATACATAAATATAAGGGTGATCGAACAAACATACATAAAATAATAATATAATTGACGACGTAAGGCATATTTAAGGAGTTGTCGTTCCGCTCCGTAGAAAATAAATATAGACATAAATAAATTAAGATAGAAATAGTGCCAAAAATTAAGAAATATATAGTATTTAATGAGGTTAATGAATCATTAAAATAAAAAGATTTTATGTTTTAAAAGTTTGTAGCAGTTCAAGATTGTAGGTTCAAGGTTTATCAGTTAAAACATAAAATAATATAAATTATTAAGTAAAAAAAAATTAATCTTTACTTAAGCCAAAAGTTTTCTTTTTAGATTAAGCAAATAAAGTTTAAGAAATGTTTTTATGGTATACGACCCTTAGAACAAGTATTTGACTCATCAGTAGTCAAAAAAAACTATAAAATTAACATTTTATAAGTTAATTCAAGTTTCAAATCATTAAAAGTTTATAAACAATCCTAAGAACAATTTATTTAAGTTCTAGGTATAAGTTTAAGATTATGTTCTAGGATGTGTATATAAAATAAAGTAGTAATTCTAGGACTAAAGTTTAAAATATATGTACAGTTTATAAAGATTTCTAGGTGATAATTACAAATGTACATATAAAAATATTAAAGAGTTATAATTAAAAACAAAATTATTTAAACTTGGGATTTACGAGTTTTTTTTACATATTAATTAAAAAAAAAAACAAGGTTTAAGATTACTATAGTTTTAAGATTAGATAAGTTATTATAAGATTCACGATATCTGATAAATATTTCGTAAGTTAATTCAGATTTATTAAGAAAATGCAATTTTATTATTTTAATATCCATTTGGCTTAAGTAAATTGAAGAAAATTAATTTTAAAAGAAAATTACTAAAAGTAAATTAAATTAAGATTTTTTTTTAAAAAGAAAATTCCAAATAATAAATTGGAAAAATATTTACCCTTTTTTTTTTTTAGTTTAAATACTAAAGAAATTCCTAAGTTAAAAATATAAAGAAGGTGTGTACCTAGGTGAAAAGTGTAGTTATAGGAACTGTACTCAACCACGTTGGGCGCCAATGTAGCGGGGGGGTTTTAAGATATTTTAAAATGAAAAGATTAGGTTGGTTAGGTTAAAACAAGTTTATATTTAAAATAGGTATTTACAAGTAAAGTTGGTTTAGAGTACATTAACTATATAAGACCTACCTAATAAATGTTGGCCCTGCCTACAATGGAGATGCCTATTATAAACTTAAACTCTGACCGTATAGTATGGGAAGATTGGAGGGAGTGACGAGGGACACAGACTGGCACGCAGACTGGCACGTAGACAGGCGACGGCAGCAGATGTAGGCAGGCAAGCAGGAAGGCGGCGGCACGATGGCAGCAGCAGCAAGCACGCACGACTGTAGCAGCCGCACACGATGAGGCGAGGCCTCGTCTCTCAGGCTGACGCCTGAGACGAGGACTCAGATGGCCTCGACTCTCAAGGCTCTAGGCCTGAGGTGAGGTCCGTGAAGCAGTGGCTTGCGCCACGATGACGGCAGCAAGGGGAAGGCGGCGGCACGACGGCAGCACGCAGACAGCGGACGGCACGGCTGTAGAGGCAGCCGCACACGAAGAGGTGAATTCCCGTCTCTCAGGCCAATGCCTGAGACGAGAAGTCAGATGGCCTCGTCACTCAAGGCTCGAAGCCAGAGGCGAGGTCCTGCAGCACAAGGAGGTTCTCCAACCCTCAGAGCAAACGCCCGAGCGAAGTGGAGTCTAGGCAAATCCCGGAGGCCGCAACTCCAGGATCCGGAGTCTTCAAGGAAGTGTGACAGGATCGGGCCTGGTTCTCGACGTAACAGGTTCAAAGATGAGAACCAGTCGATCACTGTCACTGTAGCTAGAATTCTTCTTCTTTCTTAAGCTTCCTCGAGACTGACGAAAAATCGCCGGTCCGTGATATTTATAGACGATTTTAGAGTTTTACGATTAAAATTCATATTTAGTTTTAATTTATAGAGTGCCAGTATTTTTTAGGTTAGTATGGGAACTTTTGAAGCTAACTAGCGGTCAGAGGAGACGCTAAGATTTAGTGTTATAAGTGTCTAAAAATGTGAAAATACCTAAAGAATATGTTTTAATTTACAATATTACCTAATACATAGTTTATATAATTAAAATTTAAATTTAAAATGTTAGGAATCTGATTTGATAACCAAAGCCTAACTTTTCGTGAAAACTAAATGAAAAATTTGGAACGTTCACAGAAGGGAAATTTCTAGCTGTCAAAATTCTGGAGTATAACATACAAATATTAACCAATTTAACCATGTTTTTACTACCTGGAATTTTCCTGAAAACGGTGTATTATGATACATTTGGTGGTCATTTTCAAAAAAATGTATGAAATGATATGAAGACAAATAAAATAAAATACATAAATATAATATGGAGCGGGTGTAACGTGACAGCAGGCGGCGTAGGCTGCCTTAGAAGCATCGCAAAAATAATGCAGACTTACACATGACATGTCGAGGAATACATATAGAACCTAAATAATTAATATTGGTTAAAAATCTTTGCCACTGGTTTAGCTGTCTTCGGGTATGTTTTCGTCCCAGTCAATATTAAGAGCCCATAGCGATTGAATGAAAATTTTGGGTTTAATTGTAACGGGTGATAATAAGCCTAAAGGGTCCAAAATTTTACAAGTCGTAGATAAAATAACACGTTTTGAAATGACATTGCTTATATTATTTTTTATTTAAAATTCTAGATTGTCGTTAGAGGGTGCCCACATTAAACCCAATACATTGGATGAATCGCTAAGCGCTAAATTTGTTTGTTTATTAATTATATTAGAGTTAAGAATTGAAGTACAATTTGAACGATATTTTCGTAAGTTAAAACAACCAGATCCTAAAACGCGAGTTAATGAGGCTAACAACTTTTCTAAATTTAATTTTGAGTCGGCACCAGTCAGCAAATCGTCGACGTAAAAATCATTTTGTATACTTGTTTTAATATTTTTATCATCACATTCTTGTCCTAGCTGCCAGAGACAGCGTGTGCTCAAGAAAGTAGCACTAGCAAAGCCATAGGTGACTGTGTTAAGTCTTAATGTTTTTAAAGGTTGCGATTTATTTTCTCGCCACAAAACTAACTGTAAATTTCTATCAGAGTCATTTAAATTGACTTGACGAAAAAATTTCTCAATATCTGCGGTTACAGCGTAAGAATATTGTCTAAAACTTAATAGAATTTCAAACATGGAATTTTGAAGGTTTGGTCCGATAAGTTGTAGGTCATTAACTGATTATCCAGAAGAAGCAGCAGCCGAGCCGTCGAAAACTACGCGAAGTTTAGTCGACTCGCTGTCCTCCTGATACTCCTGAATAAATTCTGAATAAGACCTTTTTAAAGCAGGATTATTTTCGAAACGCCTTTCTAAGTTCAGAAACCTTTGTCTTGCTATATTGTAAGAATTGCCCAAACAGTCCGGTGTATCGATCAGTGGAAGACTTACACAGAATCGCCCGGTAATTTGACGGTGATAGTTTTTAATAAAATGATCTTTACACATTCTTTCGATCATTGTTTTAGTCAGAAATGGCGACATTACATTGACATTTTTAATATTTTTTGAAATTATAAGTGGACCGCTCACTATCCACCTAAGCTTGGAATGGAGTAAGGTAGGTTTATCCTTACCTAAATGACGCCTTCTGGTACCTACTAGCTCCCAAAATATTATCATATCCACTTCTGATGGTTGGTAGAATAGCGGATCGGCTAACTTTAAATTATGAGGTAAATTAAAATGCTCCACATTAATTTCAACCTTGGGTATCTTATCAGTAAGTTTTTCTAATATCAAAACTGATAATTTTTTTTGATATGATGTAGCTTTTGATTGCAAAGTCACTAAACTGCGTTGGATATTCGAACTTAGTGACGTGTTGCCAATGCTTACCACGGAGACATTATCGACTGGCTGAGAAGTCAGTTGAAGTTTATCACAAGCGGCCTTTGTTAGAAAGGAAGACTGACTTCCGCTGTCGAGTAACGCTCTTAATGTTATAAATTTATTTGTGATAGGGTCAATTAAATCAATTAAAGCGGTAGACAAAAATATATTATTTATTGAGACAGCAGACATAGTAACTGAATTAATATTTCCACTGTTGTCATTTGTGTTCACAGTATCAAAATTATTGCTCACATTATTTTTATGAACCAATATATTGTGGCGCTCATTACAAGTTCAACATCCTCGAAGCTTGCAACGCCTGGTGGGGCGACCTCCGCGCAAGCAGTTCAAACAAACTTTCATTTGGTTAACCTTTGCAATTCTTTCATTTACAGTCAAAGCCTTAAAAACATTGCAGTTTATGTCTGCGGTGGTCACCTTCACAAACAATACATTTATTAATATTGGTACTATTATTTTGATAGCTGGTAGATGCAGCTACAGAGTTTAATTGTTCACTTTTGTTAATAAATTTGTTGTTAAATATAGAATTGTTTATAGAAGGAAATGGTTTTCGTTGGGTCTTACCTTGCTGGTTAATACTTTCCAGAACATTAGCACGATGTTTCAAGAATTAAAAAAAATGGTCAAGAGTAGGGATGTCACTCAAAGAGTCACTATGCTCTTCCCATTTCACACGTGAGTTTTCGTCTAACTTACTAGATACAATAAATATAATAAGGGTGTCCCAATCCTTGGTAGGCTGTCCTAAATTGTTAAGGGCTCTTAAATTTTTGGTCACATGATCAACCAAAAATCTTAGGTTTTTATCAGACTCACGAGATATGTAGTTGAAATTTAATAAGGAATTTACATGATTTTTAATCAACTATTTTTTATTTTGATATCTCTCGCAGAGCAAGCTGCAGGCCTCAGAGTAGATAATGTCAGAGACCTCCAAATTAAATAAGAGATGAGCTCACGTTCATTAATTTGTCGATGCTGCGGCCGCTTCTGGATGAGCTGGGAGCCGGCGGTGACTTGTAGGTTAGGTTGCACGTGGTAAGGTTATTTTCACTTTCTGTGGATTTAAAGTTATTGGTCTCACGTTCCCTAAGGTCGGTGCTGCGGTGGCCTTCATAGGGTCTGGTACCGGCGGTGACTTGTCGGTCAGGTGTCTTCGTGGACAATTTGTGTAGTTGGACCTTTTCGGATGAGACGATTGAATAGGTCGACGCTCCTTGATCGGTCGTTGCTGCGGCTGCTTCTAGATGAGCTGAACCGGCGGTGACTTGGCGTTCAAGTCGAGCGACGTGGCCCCGTCGTAAATCCGTAGATTGCAAATTTGTGTCCTGTCACGGTCGCCACTTTATGTCTTAGCGAGACATAAATAAAAGTTGGTAAATGCGTTTAACAGTTTTATTTTAGTTTTAATAACACATTTTACATAAATCAGGCCGCGTATGAGTTTTGAATGACTTTAATTATTAATTTTCTCTTGTAATGACAGCTGACAGCTGCAGTTTTTTATTATAATAACATTTATGGTGCTGTTGTGCTCAGAATCCAGTTGGAATCTGCCCAGACCACTACCTTTTACATAGTAGGTCGTGGTGATACACATTACTTACAAAAAACAATAATCATATAAGAAATTACAAATTATAAAATTCTTATTATATATACAATGGGGATACCAGTAGGGCTTTATATGTATTTTAGGGGTGGGTGGCAACATCTGCCTACCCCTAAATACCATTTTATATTCAAATATTTCAATAATTATTCCAATAAGAATTGTGCGAGAAGCCGGGAAACAAAACTCTTCAGTCCAGACTACTAGTCTACAGTTACAGACACACGGGTGCGATGCGCACCGCTTTTAATTTTAGAACTAAATTTACCGAATGGCTTGTTGTGGTGCTTCTGGACGGGATCCCTCGGTACCCAAGGGATGCAATAACTCCGATGTCTTCAATCACACTGACAAATGCCACTCAAATAAGAAGTTGGAAATATATAACCAATATTAACAACACACAACGCGACCAATCTGAATCACTTGTAGGCGCCTAATACATGGCGAACAAAACACACATATAAATGGTATTTCTAATAGGCCGCACAAAACTCACTTGCGGAACAAAACTCTATTCACCACAAAACAAATAATTAATCACCATTTTTCCAAACTTTTTTTTTCTTAACTATCAAGTTATATAATAAGGTTGTGACCACAGATTAGCGTCCATACACTATTATCAAAATCGAACAAGAATAGTGCCACGCCCACTTGTGTGATCTGCACGGCGCTATCTTATTTAAATCAAATCAAATATTATTTATTTCATGTAAATCTTTACAGATATTTATGAATAGTCAAAAAAAAAAAAGAAATTTAAAAAAAAAAATTAACAATAAGGTCTAGAGTGCGTTTGGTTAGGCTGCTATATATATATATATAACCATTATAGATTAATTAATAAAAGGTGTCATTAAATAAAAGTATTAAAAAAAACAAACAACCGAACGCACGCTACATAACCAACTAGTGTAAGACTAGGTGGTTAGCTGATTCCATTGACCTTCCGATTATCATCTGCCAAACAAGGGTGCCACCGAGGCGACCGACCTCACCAACCGTATCCACGCCTTAAATATTAGTTCTTATATTATCATTATATTGGCTGTAGATATTTTTAAATGACCATCAATCGCATTAACATAGTTATATGGATCGGTATCTTTAAGGGCGTAAACACTAGTTGTAAAGTCGATCCCCCCGGAGACACCCCGGAGAAAAAGGTACCAGCAAGTAAAAAACTCTGGTGCTTCACACACACTAACAGAGGAACATAGCCATTGAGTTACCGATATGCATATCGCAGCATACATAAAATGCTCTAACCCTACTACAAGCATGCGCAAAACACCCTATGGCAGATTATTTAACAGTATAGCTATTGGTTGCTGTACCAATGTACAGAACTGCAAATACTAAAGAGTAGAGTACTAAATAATAATATATAATAATAATATTATAATATATAATATATTGTAATGGGCTGACAATAATATTTTTATTGCCATTAACTATGGTAAAGGTCTTGCTGTTTCGGGCGACGACTCGGTATGGACCTGTGTATAGCGGTTCGAGCGATGCCCGGAGGCCATCTTGGCGTAAGAAAACATGAGAAGCGTCTTTTAACGCTCTGTGTACAAAAGATGATGGTTTTGAATGACGGGTAGCCGGTGTTGGTCTCAATCTTGAAATGTGGCTTCGTAGAAAACCGATGAACTCTTGGGGATCTACGTTAATTTTAATAGATGATAAGAATTCACCTGGTAGACATAGTGGTTCACCATACACCAATTCAGCTGTAGAGCAGTCAAGGTCTTTCTTCCAGGCCGTTCTAAGCCCAAGTAGAACAAACGGAAGAGCCTCGGTCCAAGATGTACCTTTATGAGCTATGATAGCAGTCTTCAATATATTGATAGATGCTCTAACCAACATCTTTTACCGCTTGAAACTCGTAGAAACATTACTGATAGTATCTATTTTCTGAAAGTCATGAAAGGCGTTATTGATTGCCCTGAACTATTAGAAAAAATAGGGTTTCAAGCTCCAAGAATTGGTGCTAGTAATCCGAGCATTTTCCGTATACCTGCTATTAACTCTAATTACAGACAAAACTCTTATCTTGTACGTATCTGTAGATATCTTAATTCATTTGTGAACACTCATAAGATAGACGTGTTCTCTATTAGCGTTGTGGCATTGCGTAGACTGATGACAGCGCTACCTGCCATACCATCGGGTGACACAGTATAGGATATAAATACTTACATGTAACAGTGTAGGCATATGTATTGTCTTCATTTGTGTGTGTTCTTTGTAATAAGTGTGTTTTATATCAAATTTAAGAGTTCACAGTTACTTAACAGTGAAAACTTATCAATAGCTTTTAAGTTACTCTATAAGACAATATGTATTTGTATTAAATAGCTGACAGTTTTCTGGAAATAAATAAATCAATTAGGGACGTGAAAATTCATAAAATATCAAATATCGATAATCGAGAAGGGGCCCATAGAATATAAGCTCTTTTTGTTCATTATCATTAAAATTATATTTTTTTAGTAAAAAGATGAATGTTTGAATGATTAGAATAAAAACAACTTATATCCCCATTCAATTCGTATCCGAAAATTGTGTGTTGGCAAATTCTCTCAATGTGTTCTGTTTTTTTTTCAGATTTCCTAGTAATTGCAGCATACTAAGCCATTGGAAACAATTGGGAATATGGGATGGACCCCAAAACATCACAACCGAATTTGCTCACACGGCACCGAGGGAGGAAGGAGGGATGGGAACGACTTGATCGTTGATGTCTTCAACTATCTCCTATTTATTTAAATAAAGCTTGTTTTGAATATATCTGACTTTTTTTTTATTATACTGTACCTATATAAGCTATGACTATCATATCAACGATTATTCAATTTTACTCGAAACACCTTAGAAAGCTTTCTAAAGTGTTTCGAATCAGAATTCATTATATAACAAAGCAGCTAACACAACCTACAGATATACTACGGTCATGTTTAACAAAAACGGTTATATTGAGTGATCAATAATTGTTTTTATGGTCCCTTCATCCTATAAGATTTCATAGACAAGTGGGGATGGGGTAAGAGGGTCTAAGTATGTTTCTTTCTGGTAACACAATTCTGTTGACAAATTCAAAGTCACTGTGAGTCATAATAACTAAGACTATTCTACCTTACGATGAAGGATAAAACCAATTAATTTAGGGTATTTACATATTTTGAGTTAGTTATACACAAGTGCTACTCCCCGCTCCGACTACTATATAAATAAAACTCAGTCAGAATGAACGGTGACATTCTCAAAGAATTAATTAAATGTGGATGCTGTGCCACTGGACGTGAAATAGTAAAGTGCCCCCAGATATATTCTAAATCTAACTAACTCCTGAGCTCTCGGCCACACATTATTCTGCTGCATTCGTCACACACTTTATACTGCCACTGCTGCCTATCTACTACGCTTGAGGGTTGTTACATCTTCTCAACTTCGGCAATAGTATTAGAAAATATATTGGGTCAACAACCTCAGGTAAAGTTGTCCCCAGCTGTAGTGACCCTGACAAGAGGTTTGTGTTTGGCTGACCCCACCTTCGACATTCCGGGACCAATTGATTTGTTGCTTGGTGCCGATGTTTTGGGAATGTTGTCCTAGGTAATGTGAAGGCCCTAGGTACAGGTGGCCACGTAGCGATCCCCACAATCTTGGGATCTGTTATAACAGGCCCAACCCATGTTCCTCCCCCACCTGTTGTTGATAACCGTTTCGTTGACATTTGTCTTTCTCTTTCTGAGGCGGTTCAGAGATTTTGGGAAGTGAAGGAGCCCCCGGCTGCTACGAAGGTCAATCCTGTTAATCATGAATGTGAATTATTATTCCAAAATAATACTGGTCGTTTAGCTTCTGGTCGTTTTACACCAAACTTCCTTTTCTCCCCTCACGACCCCCATTGGGTTCATCAAGGAGTCTTGCTGAGAAAAGGTTGGTGTCCATGGAGAATCACATGAGGCGTGATCCTGTCTTCCGCAAGAAGTACATTGAGTTCATGCGGATCATCATTATGTAGATTTGGGACACATGACGGTCTCAAACTTGGACTGGCGTTCGGTGAAACATTATTTCATTCCCCATCACGCAGTCTTCAAGCCCCATAGTGAGAAGATAAGAGTGGTGTTTGATGGCTCTGCCCCCACGTCTTCGGGTGTATCTTTGAACTAGTGCCTGCATACTGGCCCGAAGCTTCTCCGGGATATTTCAAATATTCTCATGGACTTTCGCCGCCATCAGATTGTATTTGTGGCCGACATCCGCATGATGTTTCGGCAGACACTCATCCACGAGGGTGACAGGTGCTACCAACTCATTTTATGGCGGGAGAAACCCTCTGATCCCATGCTTGTCTATGAACTGAATACCAACACATATGGTTTGCGGTCTAGCCTGTTCGTGGCTATTCGTTCATTGTTGGAGCTGGCCAAGTGTGAGCGTTTAATGTTTCCTCAAACCTCCGCCATCTTGGAAAATGATTTGTATGTTGATGATGTATGCACAGGTGGCTTTGATCTTGAGGAATGAATTGATTGGGATAACGAGGGCTGGAGGCTATGAGCTAAGAAAGTGGATATCGAACTCCCCCACTCTCCTGGCTGACTCGCCATTGGAACACCAGCAGGATCCCCTTCTCTTTAAAAATATTGGTAATCCTAACATGTTGTCTGTTCTTGGAATTCAGTACAGGCCAGTCCAGGATATTTTCACCTATCGGGTGAATCTTTCTTCGCCCAGGGTCTGGACTAAGCGTTTGGTCCTGTCCACTGTAGCCAGAACCTTTGATCCAAGCGGTTGTTTGTTGGTTGACGCATCCTGAGTCGTCCTGGCCTCATGGCCAACCTTTGTTGACTGATCCACTAAAAGGTCTCCGCGTATTTGCGATGGTGAGGACCGTGGAGGTGGATTCTGAATTTTTATTAAATAAATTTAGCTCCCTGGATAAATTTTTGGGAGTAACTGTGTGGATTAAACGCTTTATTTTTAATTGTCGACACCCCCGGGAGAAACGTCAGTCGCCAGTCCTCACACCATGTGAACAGAAGGACTCGCTTTTATATTGGATTAAGGTTGTTCAGGACGATCAGTTTGAGACTGAAATCGAGACACTGCGGGCTGGACGTTGTAAGCTCAAGGGAGCAATTAGACGCCTAAATCCGTTTTTTGATGACTTGGGCCTCCTTCGTGTTGGAGGAAGACTTTGGAATGCCAATTTGCCCTTTGGAGCTCGTCACCCCTTGTTGCTCCCTAATTCTGGTCACTTGGTAAATTTGTTGGTTGCTGATCACCACATCAAAAACTCGCATGCTGGCTGTAATGCTTTGTTGGCATCTTACAGCGCGAATATTCTGTCCTCCAGACGAGTCATACGAAGTGTGATTTTCCGATGCGTGCCTTGTTACAGACTCAAGGCTACTACCATGCAGCCTCAAATGGGAGATCTGCCATCGGACCGTGTGAATAAGTCTCGTCCCTTTGCTGGCGGGGGTACAGATTTTGCTGGCCCGTTCTCTGTGAAAGTGTCACACCTCAGGAACGCTAAAATTGTTGAGGCCTATTTGTGTGTCTTTGTATGTCTGTCCACCAAAGCCGTACATTTCGAATTGGTTTCTGCCCTAAGCACTGAAGCCTTTGTCGCTGCCCTTGGTAGATTTGTGTACCGACGCGGTTTGCTATCGTTGATCCGGTCCGATTGTGGAACAAACTACAAGGGCACCGACCGTTATTTAAATGATGTATATAAATTTGTAGCAGATAATCAGAATGTAATTGGAACTGCACTCTCCCAACGTGGAATCAGATGACTTTTTGATCCACCAGCATGTCCACATTGGGGAGGAATATTTGAATCTGTTGTTAAGGCTGCCAAAACTCACTTACGTAGGGTGATAGGAGAAACCGTATTGACCTTTGAGGAACTTGCTACGGTATTTTGTGAAATTGAAGCCGTCCTCAACTCACGCCCATTGTGCCCGCTCTCTTCAGACCCAAACGACCTCGAAGCTTTGACTCCAGGTATTTTTTGATAGGGCAGCCACTTGTCGCCTTGCCTGAATACTCCTTCAGAGATGTGAAGTGTGCTCGACTGTCGCGATTTGAATTGATCCAGCAGATGGCCCAGCATTTATGGCATCGCTGGTCGCGCGAATACCTTCACATATTGCAGCAACGCGTGAAGTGGACTGATAAGATGGAGCCTCCAAAAATAGGAGACCTCGTCCTGGTTACGGACCTGTCCCCATTGCATTGGAGAAAGGGGCGCATTCTTAATTTGGTTCTAGGAGCGGATGGAGTACCTCGTTTTGCCGAGGTTATGGTTGGAGATTCCGTTTTGAATAAAGCGGTGGCAACACTATCCGGTTTGCCCGTTGTGTAGCATATAGATTCTTTCTACCCGGGGCGGGGGAATGTTCTATTTTGATAATAGTCTATGGACGCTAATCTGTTGTCATGACCTTTTGACAGGTTAGTCAAATAAAAAAAAAAGAAGGTTGGAAAAATGGTGATTATTCGTGATTATTAATTTAAAATGGTACTTGTCATTGGCAAAACAAATGGCTTTACCATTATGGCCATAAATAGGAAAAAAAAAAGAAAAAAAAAAAATTAAAATGGTATAATTATTTGTTTTATTATGAATAGAGATTTTGTTCTGCAAAATGAGTTTTTGAGGCCTATTAGAAATACCATTTATATGTGTAGTGTTTTGTTCGCCATGTATTAGGCGCCTACAAATTATTTTGTCGCGTTGTGTGCTGTTCTCATTATTATAATGTTCCAACGTCGTATTTGAGCGGCATTTGTTAGTGGTTTCAAAGAAGAACCAAGATATTGCATCTCTTGGGTACCCAGAGATCTCGTCGCTGAAGCCAACAAGCCATACGGTAAGTTCAGTTTTTAAGTTAATTGCGGTGCGAATCGCACCCGTGTGAGAATCTTGGACGAGATCAGTTCCCGGCTTCTCGCACACCGGTTATGGTTAACGTTAAAGTTGGCGGCAAATTTCAGAGATAGGTACATACCTATAAGATAATCATTTCGCTTCTTTTTTTAAATTACATACATATCATCACGGGTGCCTTACGGCGCCCGAGGCCGCCTAGACGGCCCCAGGGAACCTAGCGGAGGGGTTTTTAATCCCATCTCGTCGTAACCGATGGTATGAGAGCCTACACCGAACAAGTGGCTAGGTCGTCGCGATGTTTTGAATAGACTCAATAACCCATCTATAAACAGTTTCACAAGTTGGTATAGTGAAACTGGGACCGACAGCTTAATGTACTCTCCGAGGCACTAATAGTGATGTTGACAAACAAATGTACATAATTTTTTAAATTAAAAACTCATTGGTACACACCGGGATTCGAACCAGGGACCTAAGTGTTTTTAAGTCCAAGGTCTAACCAACTCGGCCACCACGTAAATAATTTTTGAATTGAAAACTGTTTTTTGAGATATTAATACTTGAAATCTAGAATATCTGCGCGACGTCACACGCACCCTATAATAAACTAATATACATTGAAAACAGAATTCAAAAAACTCGTATACCACTCATAAACTGTAGAGTATTATCGGACCCAAATTGTTACAGTTCATTTCGCTTCGTGGTCACCTCAGTCTTTGCCATCGTCATAATTATAATGACGTATCACAAAAATAAAAATATTCAAACTTATCATAAAAACCAGTTTTTTGTTAATTGATTTTAAAACCACTCATAAATTGTAAAGTATTATCGGACCTAAATTTTCACTTCGTGATAACCAATAGAAACGCTTGCTTATGACATTGACTTCGCATTACATTTATTAAAAACCTGTTATTGGGCCTATCGCGTAACTGCAATGGTAATGGGGTTCATTTTGACATTTGAAGTCCATTAATGAACATCAAAACATCAATTCGTATCGCAGAACGCAATGGGAATGGAAACCCATTATCATTGTAAATGAATTCCATTGAACGAACGAAATATGATAGTTGATACAGATTAGAGCGATCGCGTAACCTTATTGACAGTTGAGAATGATATTCATTACCATTTTAAAACGTCAAATGAAGCAGGTTACTCTTGTCCAGTCGGCAACAATATCATATATTTTTTTTATAATCGAAAACTTTGTATTTTTATCGGTAAAACAAGAGTTTTCATTTAAAATAATAAATTAGAAGGTAAGTGATGCAGTGAATGTCATATATGTACATTGAAATTAATAAAAAAATCAAGAATAATAGATTGTTTAAAAGATCAACTTTTTTATATTTTATTTGTAACATTAATTAATAATAATAATAATCTGACATAACTATTTCATCACAAGTTACGTTTTGTTCGAAGTTATTTTTACATTCTCTATTATGATGCTTCTATGGGCTCTTATTCAAATTAGAATTATTTTTATGTATAATTTTAAAGAAGGATTGAATACTGTGATTTGAAGGAAATAATATATTTTATATGTTTAATTTCTTTTCGATATTTGTCATGTACTTGATGAAACAAAACGCAATTGAATGAATGAATGATATAAATGTTTGAAAGCCGATCCAAATGTTTACGCGATCGCTCCTATTTGCTTCAATGGTAATGGGAATGGCGATACAAATGAACTTCATTCCCATCGAAGTTACGCGATAGGCCCACAGGGGCCTGGGGCTTTACCGGGAAGCCACATCGACAAACCGATCGACGCGTCGATGGATAAAAATATATAGGAAATATTGTCTATGGGTAGAACTCCATCGCCGAGAAACGTCAAATCACATAGGTACATTTCATTTTCGCTTTCGGTCGACCGGTACTTCATGTGGCTCCCCGGTATACAGAGCCCCTGTTTATTTGGACGATGGCTCTTGTTAGGTATTATCTTATTAATTTTCAACATAAATGTTATTTAATTTTGAAACAATTTTAGATTTCTTGTATTTCATTTATGTGTTACTTTTTACTTATAGTACCATAGAGAAACAGAGTGTTTTTGTAATTTGGTTGGGGCTGATGTCTCATTTGGTTGGGGCTGGTGTCTATTTGGTTGGGGCTGATGTATCATTTGGTTGGGGCTGATGTATCATTTGGTTGGGGCTGATGTCTCATTCGTTGTCACACATAAATCATGTTTATAATTTTCAAATATGAATATCTTAAAAACTAGTTTTTTTAATTGAATCGTTTTCAAATCATTGAATGTTTTTTAAATCACAAATAAAATTAGACACCTAGTTATTTTTTATTTTTCTTATTCCTTTCGTTTGGGAAATCGGACAATAAAAGACTAAAATACAAAAATATAGGTTTATTGCTTTAAAGAAGATTATTGTTTCAACCTTTACATCACTACAAATATATTCTTATAGGAATCATTTCTAGTCCGACGACGCGACAAGACGCTACGCGACCAGACGCCATGCGACACGACGCCACGCGACACGACGCCACGCGACAAGACGCCACGCGACACGACACGACGCCACGCGCTGCGCGTCGGACGCACTACAATTGGTTAGTCTAGCTACAAGTATTTGGCACCACGTGAGCGGCGACCCGCTCGCCTCCGCAACATCACAACTAATGTCATTTGTGCCGGCCACCGTGACGCGCGGCCGTCACCGTGACGCGCGGCCGTCACCGTGACGCGCGGCCGTCACCGTGACGCGCGGCCGTCACCGTGACGCGCGGCCGTCACCGGTGACCGTTACCGCTAACTATATACCTACTAATATCATGCAGTCGATTAAAAACTAACGTATAAAAATAAATTATTATAAACAATAGTAATATGGCAACACATGGCGAATCCATCACACATAACGATCCCCGCGGACGCAGGTGTGGCATAGTGGGGGCAAGCACAAACAGCTTCTGCGGAGACGCCGCGAATATGTTATAGCGAATAGTCGAATCCATTCCCTATCGCGAATAGTCCACTAACTCGCCATTCTTATTTCAAATTAAAAAGGAATATAAAAAAGAATTTGTTATCTAATAATAACATCAACAACTTTCCTTGCCACAACCCATTCCGGACTGTAAATATTATAAAAAACCTGACCATATCAGTCGTCATATTGTAGTAATATGACGACTGATTTTTGGCAAAATTAACATTATATAAGTGTTTTTTTTTTTAAAGAAAGTTATTATTTTATGCGTAGTTTTTTTGTTCATTAAAAGTTTATTTAGACAACTATTCGCCAAACTACTCACCATCATAACAAACACATGGAGTAATGGCGAACCGAACCATGGCGAGTGTGCGCGGCGTCTCCAGTCAGTCATTTGCCGAGAGTAGTGCAAGCACCTCTCTCGCAGACATCATTTTCGTCTGCTAAATCAGTTGGATATCAAAGTGAGACAGCGACTAGCGCGCCCCCAAGCGGCGGACACGGGCGCTCTACTCCGGAATCAGATGCCCCGACGCTACTCGAAGGGAAACAAGCATAGCTCGGAGGAGTCCTTTCTAAATAACTTCCACATATTCATGGTTTTATTTATTTGCTTTGTAAAGCGCTTCATCTCAAAGGCCATATTGTTTCTTTTTAAGGTAACGTTAGATTGTCAAAATAAGGAATTCCTTTATGTACATCGCTCACGACGCGACATGCTAACGACGTTCCGGCACATGTGGCGGCAGCACGCGGGGGGGCGCTGTCGCTGACACGTTCATGGGATGTCGTTAGCTGGACCACATACCGGCTTCGTTATAAACAGACCTATTCTGATTACTCTTCTATTGTGTCACGTACTCTTATATATTTAATTACAGACTTTACAGCTAATTTCTAAAATATTGAAGGAAAAGGCCGGATTCTGCGCGCCGGTACTCTTTCACCGAACACTACCGCTCTCTGCCGGTCAAGAGGAGTACTTTCGCCATTACGAGTACAGCGCAATAAGACGAAATACTTTATTTTAATAAGATATTAATAATTATTTTGCATGATTACAAATTCCTCCCTTGCGATGCCTATATATATATACACATATATATATATATATATATATATGTTGGAACTTTGTCCTTTTATAAGAAACATTTACACATATTCATAACTCCACCGATTATATATCACAAATTAAATACAGCCAATTGGATGTTACTCGCTGACAATAAATCTTTCTATATGTGGAAGATATATTAAAGTATATCCGGAACCAACAGACAATAAAATCTTTTCTTTTTATAATATTAGTATAATAATAATGATCAGATACCAATGAAAAGGTTTGTAAGTCCGAGGGAGTTAGTAAATGTTGTGTATATTCTAAGGGCAAGACTGTCGCACCTCGCGGAATGTATCAAACATAACGTCGCTAGAGCCGCGCCGAGGGAGTTCTGCAGTCCGTCGCCACCAGGCGGACGCTAGCAGGGCGCGGCCAGAGCGGAGCGCGCCCGCAGCTGCGCGTGCACGGCGTCCCACTGCTCGCTGCGGGTCGCGAGCCTCGCTTGCCCCGCTTGCCTCGCTTGCCTCGCTTGCCCCGCTCGCCTCGCCCGGCTAGCTCGCCGGCTGCCCCTCGCCCGGAGCGGCGGCGGGGTGGGGGGCGGCGCAGACGGCTCCTGCAACGATCATTGTCAACATTATTAACATGCAAGAAGGACCGGTAGGCGCGAGTGGCGCCGCTCACCTGCTAGAAGATCTTGTCGAGTATGGTGTACATGCGCAGCCCCCCCCGGCCCCCCTTGCCCGCCGGCAGCGGCTGCTTCTCGTCCTCCTCCCCCTCCTCGGCGGCGCGCGCACCAGCAGCGCCCCCCCGCGCGCGCGCCAGGCGACACGCCAGCACGAACGCGAACACCTGTAGCCACGACAGTAATGGATGTTTTAGCGTAAAGCTTCATTTTGTAATGGAAGCAAGCCGCTCTGCATAGTGGTAGAGCAAGGATCGAAATAAGCGA
The DNA here is from genome assembly GCA_947458855.1 of Monopis laevigella. Lineage (NCBI taxonomy): Eukaryota > Metazoa > Arthropoda > Insecta > Lepidoptera > Tineidae > Monopis > Monopis laevigella. Next base: position 24,085,611 of record OX381586.1, on the reverse strand, counting down.
TTTCAGCCGAAAATTTTATTCTTTGGACAACAGATGGAGCCACTTTACAAAATACACTTTTATTTTTTAAAACTAAACGCATAGTCCGATTTTGATGGTTTAATGTGTCAATCAAAAAAGAATTACATTATATATGTATAAAAAATAAAAACCACAATGTCAATAAAAACGAAACCATAAACATTGCCTTTATAAAAATAAAAATACCGTTTATAATTTAAATGTGTAGAAATAGGACATTATTTATATAATAACCCACGTTGTTCCTAATCCAATAAAATAATGCACACCAATATCTTTATTAAGAAGTGAAATATTTAAGTTACCAAATTCATTACAAGATATAGGTTTGAAGATTATTTATTTATTTTATTTTAAATTCTTTATTGAAACAAAATTGTACATAGGCGAGCTTAATGCCTTAGGTACCACCGTAAACGAATCTGAATATTTGGAAGAGACGTGTGACGGAATTTTTAGAAGGTTATTGACAGAGGAACGGAGGGGACGATCATGCGAATCACCAAGGAAAAGAAAACAAGTCTTAAGGTAAGAGGGAGTATTAGGGTTATATAGTATATTATATAAAAAGGATAGCAGATGTACTGATCTACGAGACCGGATATTAAGCCACCTTAACTGTTTACGGTATTCGGTAACATGATCAAATTTACGCAGGCCGAAGACAAAACGTATGCACATATTAAGGAGGCGGTCAAGTTTGTGAAGTAGCTTCATTAACATCCGGGTAGGAGACATCAGCGTAATCAATGATTGGGAGAAGCAATGAATTGACCAACATGAGCTTTGACTTAAAAGGGATAAGATACTGAGACCGCATTAGCGAATGCATACTGGAGAAAATACGTTTACCGACATCGACGTGATAATTCCAGGAAAGATCGGAGGACAGGTGCACACCACGGTTCTTAGCATGTTGGCAAAAAGGAAGTGGTAAATTATTAAATAATACTGGAGAGATGGCTCCCAAATCCAGTCTGCTCAACATGTGTTGGGAACCAAGGATCATCACCTGCGTCTTGCAAGGGTTGACTAGGATACGGAGATTTTGCGAGCGTACTCGAATAGCTTCCAAATCGCTATTCTCTTTGGAAATCGCGGCATTTACGTCGCTCATTTCAAAGTGCAGCGACAGTTGCAAGTCATCGGCATACAGATGGTAAGAACTGAAGTTTATTACTTGGACCATGGCTTTTATGAAAACCGAGAAGAGTTACGCCTCCCTGCGGGACACCTGCAGACAGTGAGCACCAGTCCGAAAAGACATCGTCTACCCGTATGCGCTGCCTGCGTCCGCGAAGATATGAGTCGAACCACTGTGTCGCAGTAGGAGAAATATTTAGTGAGAGAAGAATAGCAATAAGGATATCATGATCTACACAGTTAAAGGCGTTACTGAAGTCTAAAAGAACAAGCAGTGTTAGCTTCTTCTCATCTATAGCATAGCGTATATCGTCAGTAATATTTACGAGAACAGTGTTGGTCCTGTGAGACGATCGAAAGCCGGACTGCCGCGGGTTCAGCAAAGAGTTTTTGTTTAGAAAGTCAGTAAATTGCCTGTGGACAACGTATTCAAGGACTTTAGATGGAAAGGGGAGAATATAAATGGGACGCAGTTGATTAAAATTAGTTGGTGCAGATTTTTTAGGTATTTTCCAATTAAAAGAAAAAGTCAAAACGTCAACAGCTGTTTTGTTGTTCGGAGAAATTAAATAATAACTAAACTGGTTTAGAAAGCCGATTAGTGATTAAAAACATTATAAACATTATTGTAAAACCAAAGTAATAATAGTGCATGGCTTTTTTTGGCAAAAAGTTGAGAAAGGTATTTATGTTTGGCGTTCCAATTGACAAAATGTCGTTCTAGTAGTTATTGAATTACAAGTTTAATATAGTTTAAGCTTGATAATAATATTTCCATTATTATAGTATTTTTCAATCTTGTCCTTCTTGTTTTATGTGGTAAAGGTACAAAGTACTGGGGTGATTGAGTGAGAGGTCAAAATCAAAATTATAAGTATTAAGTAGGTACCTACTTACCCCATTACTTTTTATTTAAAAGCAACTTTCCTTCAAAACATATTATATACATCAATGATCGATTGCAGCATATAACATGATTTAAATGACATTAATGTATCATATTTATTTATTGACAACCTCCTCTACAGTAAAGGCATTCCCCAAGGAAGAGGATTTTATTGTGATGGATGGTGAATTGTATTATTATATTACACTACTTTATACATATAATCTTATTTAAGCCATACAAATGTACTTACCTAGGTAGGTACATTAGCATTACACATTAACCTATTATATTAAGTATTATTATATTTTAATAAATTATTAGTTTTGTGTTAGGTACTTATTTTATAGTCAATAGGTCTACACATTTTTACATGTTATAATACTTGTAGGTATGTGTCGGTATTATAAGAATTAGTTACTGGGTGTGAATTGTGTTTTCAGCGCTGACCATGCCTCCTACCACTAAAAGAGCTACTGTGGTAGAATTAGAACAAAAGCTAAAAACTGCTCTGGTTGAATTGAAAAATTCTAAAATACTGTGCGACCAACTTTTGAAAGAGCGCGATGAAGGTGAAGCTGAGCTATTAAACATCAATAGCAAAATTAAGCAGCTGAAACAAGAGCTGAGTGAACTCCACACCCAGTATGAGGATGTATGTAGTGAACGGGACCAAGTACCTACAGGAGCAATTCACCGCTGTTGGCCTGTGCGGTGACTATGTGCAGGCATTAGATCGGAGCAGCCATTTGGAGCTGCAACTCAATGAAGCTCTGAGGACCATTGAAAAGTTTGAAGAGGAGAGGGAGAGGTGCCAGTGTGAACAAACATTATGTTTGTATGACGAGTTGATTGACAAGGACTTAAAAGTTAATAATGTGTCCACAATTAATGGTGGATATTTTAGCAACAGGAAATATATTAAACTCTTAAAGTTCATAAAAAAATACAAGAATAAGTTAAACGACAATTATATTAGGTCTAGGAATATATCATTAAAAGCGGACTGCCGTAGGCTCATGTTGGAAGCCAAACAAAATAGTGACTATATAAGTAATTTACAACTTCAATATGATAGTGATATTATTAAGTCAAAAACGGAGATTAATAACTTGCGCTTATGTCTCTCTGATATAACGGAAAAATACCAGTTGTCACAGAATGACCTTACAGAACAAATAAAAATTATGGATGAGATTCTTCAATTGAGCAAATATAATGCAGAGAGATTTGACTCATTTGTAAATAAAAATTGTTGCTCATGTGAAAATAAATTAAATTTATCGGATACCGGGTCTACTTTAACTTATTCCAATGTGACTCTTCCAAAGGACATCACTAACAATACCTTACTACTCACAGATAGTATTGGTATAGGAATGGGCCAAATTTTTAATTATCATCTAGATCATTCTGTGACAAACTATTGTATGCCAAGTAATAGTTTTAAGAATATAGTAAAATCTATTTCCTCCAAATTCTACAATTCATATAGTAATGTGGTTATTATGGTAGAAAATGGATTGAACACAAGCAAAGGTGACTTGTTGGACAGTGTGGATATTTTGTCACAACTTGGAGTAAGGAATGTTACATTATGTACATTCCTTTATTCAAACAAATATTCCACCTCACAAAATAAACATATTCATTATTTAAATAACTATATCTATAATATGACATGTTATAATGATTTGTTTACTTTATTTGATATTAACAAATTTGTTAAAAATATTTATTTGACCCAGGATAGTTTTAAACTACCTATGAAGGTACAAAAATCTATTGCTACATTGGTAGCTAATAATATATTATTAAGTATTGACTCCACATCATCATTTAGTAGTAGTACTAATAATGTTGTGGTACAACCATGTTTATACTTTTAGATGTGACAATAGAGAAGGACAATTGTAAGCTTATACATTAAAATATTCAAAGCCTCTCTAGCAAAGTTCTCAATATTGAATTATTAATTGAAAAATATAATTTAGATTTGATGTGTTTTACAGAATCCTGGCTAAAAGCAGAGAAAATGTGTTTCAATATAAATAACTTTGTAGTAGCTAGTTTTTTCAATAGAAACTCCTGTGAGGGAGGTGGATCTATTATCCTAATTAAAGATACACTAAAATGCAAAGAGCGGAAGGATATTGTAAAACTATCACTTGAATGTGTTTGTGAGATCTCATGCGCAGAGATGGATACCTATATTATTCTATGCATATACAGACCCCCTGCCTCTGCTTTACATACTTTTATTAATATAATGGAGGATGTTTTGTCAAAAATATATGACTCAAATAAACAAATTTTTATATGTGGGGATTTTAATATAGATATCTTAATAAATAACAGCGACAAACAAAAACTTATGTCATTGTTTAATTCTTTTAATTTAAATAGCGTATTCATGGAGCCGACTAGAATTACTTCAACTAGCCGGACTTGTATTGATAATATATTTACTAACTGTTCTCTCTTAAGTAACTCTATTATTACCGGGGTACCCTCCGACCATAAAGGTTTGTTAGTTAGCTTTCAGTCTCAAATTAAACCTATAAATAAAATTATTAGATATAGGCCCTTAACAGATAATAAACTTAATAATTTTAATGAAAATGTAATGAGTGAAATGTCCAGATTCATATATAATATTAATCAACCAAATATTACATACTCCAATCTACATAAAATTATATGTTTACTAAAAATAGCGATAGACATAATTTAAACTTAATAAACATAGATACGAGTAAAATCGATATACCAAAGTTTAGACTGCAAAAAACTAATAAATGTTTCGTCATTAACAGTATAAGGTTATTTAATAAATTACCTAAAAGCATTAGAGATCTGAGTGAAAAAGTTTAAAAATTGTATAAAACAAATATTAATCAATAAGGCTTACTATAATGTAAAAGACTATTTTAACGATTAAGACGTCTGGAATCGTCCTGATATGCAATTGAGGTCTCGCAAATAGTTAACAAATTGCTTATTACATATGTAAAATGTACCCCAGTTTAGTATATTGATACTGTAATAATTTAATATTACATAATTTATTTTCATTACATTATGTAAATTTTGTCTTTTGATAAGGTAATTGATGATTACTTACCTATTTATACTTAATTTATACTACATTGTACTGTGTAGCTGTGTACATTGGTACAGTAACAAATAATCTGTCATAGGGTGTTTTACGCATGCTGATCAGGGGGGTGCACCTTGAGTATGCTAATATATATATATATATATATATGCTATATAGCATAAGCCAATCAATAGCTGTGCTTCTTTTTTAGTTTGTGTGAATCACTAGAGTTTTTTACTTGCTGGTTTCTTTTTCTCCGGGGGGTCTCTAAGGGGATCGACTTTACAGTTAATGTTTACGCCCTTAAACATACCGATCCTTATACCTTTACTTATATGTGATTGGTTACTTACCTTTTATTTACAATAAACATTTAAGGCGTGGATATGGTCGGTGAAGTTGGTCGCCTTGCTGGCTCCCTTGTATGGCAGATAATGATTGACAGGTCAATGAAATCAGCTAACCACCTAGTCTTACACTAGTTGGTTATGTAGTGTGTGTTCGGTTCGGTAGTATTTTTCATATTAAAATTTCCATTCGCGTTTAAGTTCTAAATCTGATATCGAGGTATAATAAATATTTGTCGTTCTTTTGTTAATGAATGCTGCCTAACCAAACGCACTCTAAGACCTCATTGTTAAACGTTTTTTTTTTACTATTCATAAATATCTGTAAAGATTTACATAAATAAATAATTTTGACTTTGACTTTTAAACTCAAATTGAACTATATTATGGTACAACCTTTTAGGTACCCCTATCATGTTTCTTAAAGATATGTATTTATTTTTCATTTCACTTCATTTTTTTTTATTCCTATTAGTTTGACTTTAAAAAAAAATGCAAACCATTAAACTAGACTTTATATCAATTAATTTTGGTGGTGACGACAACTGGGAATGTTTTTATGCCACAAAATGCCACATTCCCAATGCCACCATCAAGTCAAACAAATACTTTAATTTTACGAATGAAATTACTAGAAACGGTTTTAACCCTCAACCACTGACGTACTTATATGGTACGTCAACCAAACGGTTTTCCGTTCAAAACTTCAGTTTACGCAGGAATTTCTGCGCGTCCTTTTTGGTAGTTTTCTAGTCGCCAGAGACGCGTGTGCACGGTGGGGAGCGGATTCCTGCCACGTTCCTAAGCAGGTGAGTTAGCCCCAGGTCGGTGGTTGGTTACTTCCTGCCCCAGATCTGTGGTTGGTTACTTCCTGCCCCAGGTCGGTGGTTGGTTACTTCCTGCCCCAGGTCTGTGGTTGGTTACCCAAATGTTTTATCTGTTTCTTTGGGTTCTAAATATATTTGTCTAATATAAAAAAGTCTCCAACATGTTTGATTGTTGATTACTTTAGCAACGTACGGACGTGGGTTCAGTCATCAATCTTTATTCCGCAGTTATTCAATTTTTGTAAAATTAGAACAAATGACCTAAATATTACTTTACTGTTTTTTTTGATATGTTAGTGTGTGTTAGTTAATAGTAAAATACATGGAGTAGTCCATTTAATCGAAGCGGTCGCACTTTGCGAAGCCCTCCGCCCACGCCGCGCATACGAGCACGTGGCCACGCGTCCGATCACGTGGCCGCGCCTCCGCCACCAGCGCGACCGCCGCCGGAGGGACCACCAGCACACAACAACCAGTATTAAGGATATTTGTACAACCGCAAGTGAAGGTAAGCTCAACACGGATCACAAATTAAAAATAAATAACACCAGCAGAGAAATCATGCATGGCGTGTCCCAATTGGCAGTCCGTCCGTCACCAAGTCATCCGGCCAACAAACACTAGACAGCTATTTTGTTGATTTAAACAAGTACAATCAAACCTAAATCAGCCCCTAAAACAGAACAGACTGTCACTTCATCATTTGCTGACATGGTTAAAGGACGAAATAACAGCTCCCTTCGCCCTTCAACGACAGCAGCATTGCCAGATATGTTGCAAATAAAGATGTAAGTAGTGAGGACAGCAGCATTGCCAGATATGTTGCAAATAAAGATGTAAGTAGTGAGGACAGCAGCATTGCCAGATATGTTGCAAATAAAGATGTAAGTAGTGAGGACAGCAGCATTGCCAGATATTTTGCAAATAAATATGTGGCAAGTTAGGTGAATATATCTACATATATTCACCTAACTTCCATCACCGGCAGTGACCATGATTAATGATTAGTTTAAAAGTTGTAATTGTTCTTGTCTTAGATTATTTTATTTTATATACCTAATTAATAATATTGTTATTATGGTATATAAACATAGTTCATCTGTTTTTTTATTTTATTTTTTATATTTTGTTGTTTCCTTATTAATAATTTGTTGGTTCACTTTTTTATTGAACTATATACTTTATTATTTTACAGACTGTGGGTATTTACGAATACTTTTTGTTGTTGCTTATTTTGTGTTCATTTTCGGTTGAATTGTGTTATTTATTTATTATCTTATTTCATATTAAGTAGTTCTAATATCGAAACTGTAATATATACCTAAATATTAAATTGTTAATTCGTAGGCCGTTTACTTGAAACTAGAAAGAGACTAGTCACCACAACACAGGGAATCCTGGTGTGGTGACTAGGGCTCTATATCAACAAAACTAATACTTATATAACTATGTATATTTTAACACGAAATTTTTGTCATGTATTTCTGAAACTTCGAATAAATGTAACTTTTTTTTTTTTTTTATAAGTTGAGGACAGCAGCATTGCCAGATATGTTGCAAATAAAGATGTAAGAGAGTACACCAAAGAGGACACCAAAATTATAATCCAAAGAATAATTAAGCCCGAAGAACTGAAACTTCAGCTTAGAGGATTCCGAAAAACAAAAAACGGAGGGATTATTATTAGTACTGATGACAAAGAACACCTAAAAAACTTAGCGCAAGTGAAGGAACTAAAATCATCATGTTTTAAGATAGAGGAACCGACGAAACGTAACCCTAGGATAACAATTATCGGCCCAACAATTTGACAGAAAACGAAGTATTTGAATGTTTATATGAACAAAATATAAAAGAAAAACATCCATCTATCACCCGAGATGTGTTTAATAGCTCGATCAATAAATCCGGGAAGAAAGAAGCTTTAGCGGCTAATTATATCATAGAAGCGCCACCTAATATCCGAAAAATACTTATTAATCAAGGGCGAACTTATATAAAGTGGACTCCCTGTGCAGTACGAGACTTTACTCTGGTTTCGCGGTGTTTTATATGCCAGCAAACGGCCATACAGCAAAGTTTTGTCGAGAGGAAATGTCAACATGTGGTCATTGTGGAATGCCACTCCATTAAAGAGTGTCCGAAGAAAACAGCTCCATGCGTATGTGCCAGCTGTTACCGCTTCAAGAAACCCTCAGCTCACAAAAAAGACGATGAAAATTGTGACGAGAAAAAATGCAGAAACTAGATAAATAAATTATGGAGGTAACTAGAATTGAACATCAGGAATCTCAATACCTAAGTGACGCCAAAATGCAATAGAAGCAAATTTTTTGAGCGAACATACAATTTCGACGTCATCAAATCCTTATTGACACTATTGCTGCATTGAAGTCTATTGACCTTTTATTTTACTCTGAATAAGTGAATCACAATTTTTTATTAATAAAAAACTTAAAAGTAAATATACATAAAAGTAAATTAAAATGAGAATTAATAATATAGTTGTAAGAATATTATAAATGGGAATTAATAATATAGTTGTAAGGATATTATAAATGGGAATTAATAATATAGTTGTAAGGATATTATAAATGGGAATTAATAATATAGTGTAAGAATATTATAAATGGGAATTAATAATATAGTGTAAGAATATTATAAATGGGAATTAATAATATAGTTGTAAGAATATTATAAATGGGAATTAATAATATAGTTGTAAGGATATTATAAATGGGAATTAATAATATAGTTGTAAGAATATTATAAATGGGAATTAATAATATAGTGTAAGAATATTATAAATGGGAATTAATAATATAGTTGTAAGGATATTATAAATGGGAATTAATAATATAGTTGTAAGAATATTATAAATGGGAATTAATAATATAGTTGTAAAAATATTATAAATGGGAATTAATAATATAGTTGTAAGAATATTATAAATGGGAATTAATAATATAGTTGTAAGAATATTATAAATGGGAATTAATAATATAGTTGTAAGTATATTATAAATGGAAATTAATAATATAGTTGTAAGAATATTATAAATGGGAATTAATAATATAGTTGTAAGAATATTATAAATGGGAATAAATAATATAGTTGTAAGAATATTATAAATGGGAATTAATAATATAGTTGTAAGTATATTATAAATGGGAATAAATAATATAGTTGTAAGAATATTATAAATGGGAATAAATAATATAGTTGTAAGAATATTATAAATGGGAATTAATAATATAGTTGTAAGAATATTATAAATGGGAATTAATAATATAGTTGTAAGAATATTATAAATGGGAATTAATAATATAGTTGTAAGAATATTATAAATGGGAATTAATAATATAGTTGTAAGAATATTATAAATAGGAATTAATAATATAGTTGTAAGAATATTATAAATGTGAATTAAATATTTACACCCTAGTTTAATAGGTAGGTATGTAGTGTCCGATATTGTAATAATTTAGTATTACATAATTTATTTTTAATTACGTTATGTAAATGTTGTCTTTGGATAAGGGATGAAGCTGCTTATATTATTCCCTACTCTGTTGGTTCCATCACAGGGTAAGTAATGTTATTTAATCGTTAATATTTCTGTACAAATATACCCCATACAAAATGTATCTATTTCCACCCCTTTTAATGATTATAATAAAATAAGAGAAATAAATGGTTTGCTGTTATCAATCATTAAATCATTCGGACTTTGTATCCAATAAATTCATATCAGTCAGTAATCCTTTATTTCTGAACAACCTCAAAATAATAGTCAACAATTTAACCGCAGTTAGCTTCCAATATTGTGTCTGATTATTAAGAGAGCGTCTGAAGAGTCTCTTGGATGCGCATTATCGCTCATGCTCTCACGCTGATTCATCTGCAAACTATTACATAAAACTGTTTCTATCCCTAAACTTTAATGGATTTGAAAAAAATGCTTTCATTTTATTAAAGAAAAATTAAACGATAACTGATTTATTATACGTTTCCTTTTTTTTTTAAATTGTCTTAATATTTTATAAAAAACATTTTAAGAAGGTATTCTTTCCTATATTGGTATAGGAAATAGAAATGAATTTTGAAAAAAAATGGTAAAAATTGTACCTGCAGGAAGGCGCCGATGAAGGCGAACACGACGATGAGGTAGGCGTTGTTGGGCGCGGCGCGCTCCGTCTCGTCGATGAGCAGGTAGAGCGCGCGCGCCTCGTCCCGGTAGCGCGTGACGGCCAGCAGCGCGGGCTTCAGGTCCTGCAGCACGTCCATCGCGCGCCGCGCCAGCGCCGCCTGCGGGGAGCCGCGCCACCACGCCGCCAGCGACGCGCCCATCCACCACACGTACGCCACCTCGCTCGCCGCCAGCGCCGCCAGCCCGCACACGTACTGCGCACAATCATCACGTGAAGTTAATATACAAGTTATTTGTTGAATAACTTTATTTTATTGAAAAATCAGGCCCAAGGCGACAATGAGCTTCCAAGAAATATTTTAAAAACTAAATTTTATTTTAATTAACAAAATTAATATATAACTTGAAAATAAAATTTTATTTTTGATTTCGGAAATATAGGCTAAAATAAAAAACTAATTTCGTTGTTATCGATTTAAAAAACTGGTTTTAAAAATATTAATGTTTGATAATTTTAATCTATCATTTTTGTGTGACGTCATTATCACGAGAGCAAAAAACACAGACTGCTTAAAAAAAACAAAGGTAATGCGAAGTTGGCATGACTATACAAGCAAGCGTTCTAATGGTTACGCCGCGAAGAGATATGAACATTTGGGTCCGATAATACTCTACATTATACCACTTGGTATACGTGTTTCTAGAAACTCATGAATAGCAATCAAATTTAAAAATAATACTTTTATTCTTATGACCATGCTGCAGGATACATAAACAAAAATAGATTATACTAAGAGTTGATTTATTAAAGCCTGTGGTAACAACACTATTTAATCGACTTTAAAAATAGAAGAGGTTCTTAATTCGGCGCGTATGTATTTTTCTTGGGAAGAGGTTTTATCAATATTACACCATATCTTTCTTCAAATGTGAATCCATCATTGTTACTTTATATAAAAGCGTAGATCACTAGTTTGGTTTCATATAAATTTGGTTAAGATTAGAAGTGCAAAGTATTAGGCAAAGTATCAGAAGAACTCTTTGACGGCAAACTGCATCAGCATATATATGGTGACAAAGTATTGGAAGAACTCTGACGGCTAACAGCATCAGTATATATATGGTGACAAAGTATTGGAAGAACTCTGACGGCTAACAGCATCAGCATATATATGGTGGCAAAGTATTGGAAGAACTCTGACGGCTAACAGCATCAGCATATATATGGTGGCAAAGTATTGGAAGAACTCTGACGGCTAACAGCATCAGCATATATATGGTGGCAAAGTATTGGAAGAACTCTGACGGCTAACAGCATCAGCATATATATGGTGGCAAAGTATCGGAAGAACTCTGACGGCTAACAGCATCAGCATATATATGGTGGCAAAGTATTGGAAGAACTCTGACGGCTAACAGCATCAGCATATATATGGTGGCAAAGTATTGGAAGAACTCTGACGGCTAACAGCATCAGCATATATATGGTGGCAAAGTATCGGAAGAACTCTGACGGCTAACAGCATCAGCATATATATGGTGGCAAAGTATTGGAAGAACTCTGACGGCTAACAGCATCAGCATATATATGGTGGCAAAGTATTGGAAGAACTCTGACGGCTAACAGCATCAGCATATATATGGTGGCAAAGTATTGGAAGAACTTTCACGGCTAACAGCATCAGCATATATATGGTGGCAAAGTATCGGAAGAACTCTTTGACGGCTAACAGCATCAGCATATATATGGTGGCAAAGTATTGGAAGAACTCTGACGGCTAACAGCATCAGCATATATATGGTGGCAAAGTATTGGAAGAACTGTGACGGCTAACAGCATCAGCATATATATGGTGGCAAAGTATCGGAAGAACTCTTTGACGGCTAACAGCATCAGCATATATATGGTGGCAAAGTATCGGAAGAACTCTGACGGCTAACAGCATCAGCAAATATATGGTGGCAAAGTATCGAAAGAACTCTTTGACGGCTAACAGCATCAGCATATATATGGTGGCAAAGTATCGGAAGAACTCTTTGACGGCTAACAGCATCAGCATATATATGGTGGCAAAGTACTGAAAGAACTCTGACGGCTAACGGCATCAGCATATATATGTTGACAAAGTATTGGAAGAACTCTGACGGCTAACAGCATCAGCATATATATGTTGACAAAGTATTGGAAGAACTCTGACGGCTAACAGCATCAGCATATATATGGTGGCAAAGTATTGGAAGAACTCTGACGGCTAACAGCATCAGCATATATATGGTGGTAAAGTATTGGAAGAACTCTGACGGCTAACAGGATCAGCATATATATGGTGGCAAAGTATCGGATGAACTCTTTGACGGCTAACAGCATCAGCATATATAAGGTGGCAAAGTATCGGAAGAACTCTTTGACGGTTAACAGCATCAGCATATATATGGTGACAAAGTATTGGAAGAACTCTGACGGCTAACAGCATCAGCATATATATGGTGACAAAGTATTGGAAGAACTCTGACGGCTAACAGCATCAGCATATATATGGTGGTAAAGTATTGGAAGAACTCTGACGGCTAACAGGATCAGCATATATATGGTGGCAAAGTATCGGAAGAACTCTTTGACGGCTAACAGCATCAGCATATATAAGGTGGCAAAGTATCGGAAGAACTCTTTGACGGCTAACAGCATCAGCATATATATATGGTGGCAAAGTATTGGAAGAACTCTGACGGCTAACAGCATCAGCATATATATGGTGGCAAAGTATTGGAAGAACTCTGACTGCTAACAGCATCAGCATATATATGGTGGCAAAGTATCGGAAGAACTCTTTGACGGTTAACAGCATCAGGATATATATGGTGACAAAGTATTGGAAGAACTCTGACGGCTAACAGCATCAGCATATATATGGTGGCAAAGTATTGGAAGAACTCTGACGGCTAACAGCATCAGCATATATATGGTGGCAAAGTATTGGAAGAACTCTGACGGCTAACAGCATCAGCATATATATGGTGGCAAAGTATCGGAAGAACTCTGACTGCTAACAGCATCAGCATATATATGGTGGCAAAGTATCGGAAGAATTCTTTGACGGTTAACAGCATCAGGATATATATGGTGACAAAGTATTGGAAGAACTCTGACGGCTAACAGCATCAGCATATATATGGTGGCAAAGTATTGGAAGAACTCTGACGGCTAACAGCATCAGCATATATATGGTGGCAAAGTATTGGAAGAACTCTGACGGCTAACAGCATCAGCATATATATGGTGGCAAAGTATCGGAAGAACTCTGACGGCTAACAGCATCAGCATATATATGGTGGCAAAGTATTGGAAGAACTCTGACGGCTAACAGCATCAGCATATATATGGTGGCAAAGTATTGGAAGAACTCTGACGGCTAACAGCATCAGCATATATATGGTGGCAAAGTATTGGAAGAACTCTGACGGCTAACAGCATCAGCATATATATAGTGGCAAAGTATTGGAAGTTCTCTGATGGCTAACAGCATCAGCATATATATGGTGACAAAGTATTGGAAGAAATCTGACGGCTAACAGCATCAGCATATATATGGTGACAAAGTATTGGAAGAACTCTGACAGCTAACAGCATCAGCATATATATGGTGGCAAAGTATCGGAAGAACTCTGACGGCTAACAGCATCAGCATATATATGGTGGCAAAGTATTGGAAGAACTCTGACGGCTAACAGCATCAGCATATATATGGTGGCAAAGTATTGGAAGAACTCTGACGGCTAACAGCATCAGCATATATATGGTGACAAAGTATTGGAAGAACTCTGACGGCTAACAGCATCAACATATATATGGTGGCAAAGTATTGGAAGACCTCTGACGGCTAACAGCATCAGCATATATATGGTGGCAAAGTATTGGAAGAACTCTGACGGCTAACAGCATCAGCATATATTTGGTGGCAAAGTATCGGAAGAACTCTTTAACGGCTAACAGCATCAGCATATATATGGTGGCAAAGTATTGGAAGAACTCTCACGGCTAACAGCATCAGCATATATATGGTGGCAAAGTATTGGAAGAACTCTGACGGCTAACAGCATCAGCATATATATGATGGCAAAGTATCGGAAGAACTCTTTGACGGCTAACAGCATCAGCATATATATGGTGGCAAAGTATCGGAAGAACTCTGACGGCTAACAGCATCAGCATATATATGGTGGCAATGTATCGGAAGAACTCTTTGACGGCTAACAGCATCAGCATATATATGGTGGCAAAGTATCGGAAGAACTCTTTGACGGCTAACAGCATCAGCATATATAAGGTGGCAAAGTATCGGAAGAACTCTTTGACGGCTAACAGCATCAGCATATATATATGGTGGCAAAGTATTGGAAGAACTCTGACGGCTAACAGCATCAGCATATATATGATGACAAAGTATTGGAAGAACTCTGACGGCTAACAGCATCAGCATATATATAGTGGCAAAGTATTGGAAGTTCTCTGATGGCTAACAGCATCAGCATATATATGGTGACAAAGTATTGGAAGAACTCTGACGGCTAACAGAATCAGCATATATATGTTGGCAAAGTATCGGAAGAACTCTGACGGCTAACAGCATCAGCATATATATGGTGACAAAGTATTGGAAGAACTCTGACGGCTAACAGCATCAGCATATATATGGTGCAGCAGCATTATTTTAAAAATCAATAGAGAAGGTGGGGAGGTGCAAAAAATGCGTGATGCTTTTTCTGTAATATTATGTATATATATATACCTATATTAGCCTATACTGTGCCACTGTTGGGCAAAGGCCTCCCTTTCCTCTTTCCATCTCTCTCTATGGTTTGCTATTTTGGTCCAGTCCCTCTCATCCCTCCAATAACATAATATAGTGCGCTCTTGTTACAAAGTATATAATATTAAAATTTGTATTTTTATAAAACTAATAGACAAAGTTTTAATATTTAGGTTTGGTTCCAAGGTTTAAGACGGTCATCATAGATGCACGCTTCTGGAGATCGAATGAGAAGATGTGAATGCGCGCGCGTGCGCAGTGTGTCTCCGAGACGTTCCTCTGGCGGAGGTCGCCGACCGCCCGACCTTGCCTTACGTCACCTTTGTTAACTAATACCGACGTCAGCGCCGCCCGCTCTACTGGTCATTGGTCAGCCAGGATCGGTCGCTGCTTAGATACGGCTCGTTACCGCAAAAGACATTTACAATGGTACCCACCACAAATTCTATGAATAATTTGACAGTCTCCGTAGACTAGTGGTTGCACCTTTGGCTTTGTATCCGGAGGTAATGGGTTCGATTTCCCACCCATGGTAAAAAATATTAGTACGTTTTTTTCTGTACAGTTAGTCATGGTCTGGGTGTTTATAAAATATAATATGTACTTATTATATCTTTGCTTCTGGTACACATAGTACAAGCCTGGAGCTTAGTTTGTGACCAGAGCAATATGTGTAATTTGTCCTACATTACAAAATTTAATATAAGTATATATATATATATATATATATATATTACTTTTACAAAAAATATTTAAATATCATCACTTAAGTTTGATTATATTTTTAGCCTTTTCAAACCTGGGGCATGATTCTAACAAATGTTTAATTGTTTGAGAAACTCCTGCATCACAAGGACAGTTATCATCATCAATAATACCAAATCTATTTAAATAATATTTATGACAACCATGTCCTGTCAGTACTTGTGTGAGATGAAAGGTACTATTATTGGTACTATTTTCCAAAGTTTGGAAAATAATGAAGGTTAAATTTGGACCATCTTCTTGTGTGATCACCTTGATCTGCTGACATATAAAAATATTGACATTTGTTTTAATTTTTTCTAATCTTTTTACATAAGATATAGGAAAATAAGTGTTATCTAAAGATATATGTAACTTTGTAGCCAATTTTGCCGCCTCATTACCCTCGATCCCAACATGTGCCTTTACCCACGAGAAATCAATACTTCCCCTGTATGGTATATAACCTTATCAATACTTCCCCTGTATGGTATATAACCTTATCAATACTTCCCCTGTATGGTATAACCTTATCAATACTTCCCCTGTATGGTATATAACCTTATCAAACATTGAAACACCTAAAGGATGAGTGTTACTTCTATTATTTAACGATTGCAAAGCAGATAAACTATCGGTCCTTCCAGCAAGACTCGGCGCCGGGTCATAAAGCTCGGTCCACGCAGTCTTGGTTGGAAGCGAACGTTTCGGACTTCATCAGAACTGAAGACTGGCCGTCGTCTAGTCCCGATCTTAATCCGCTGGATTATGATTTATGGTCAGTTTTAGAGAGTACGGATTGCTCTAATCGCCATGATAATTTGGAATCCCTAAAACAATCCATACGATTGGTATTGAAGATTTTTTCAATGGAAAGAGTGCGTGCTTCTATTGACAACTGGCCTCAACGTTTAAAGGACTGTATTGCAGCCAATGGAGACCACTTCGAATAAGCTTTTTATATTTTAAATTGTTTTATATTTACTCGTATGTATTAAACTAACACACTGTAAAAGTAATACATGTTATTTGCAATAGAAAAAGAAATGTTTGTTTGTTAAAATATTTATGGCAAGACTTCAGTACCGCGTCAGAGTGCGGTTTACGAAACGGAATTTGGTGTTTGTCGCACCCATTTCGTAATTGCATACAACCAAAAGCATGCTACGGGTATCATTATTCCTTATTATTAGATATGGCAACCCCGAGCATTATTACAAAATGGGCGTGCCGCCGTAGAATAGTTTTTGCTTTTTGTATTAAAATGTGTGCAAATAAATGTTAAAACCATAAGAAACAAATGTTTTACTCAACATGGTGTCAGAAGTGATGTTTTAAAAATAAAAGAACCACAAATGGATAACAAAAATATGAGTGTGCCAGTTCGCGGCATTGGAGAAATGCAAATTAATGGCGCCGAAAGTTACAATATAGCAAACGTGGAAGCGATGGTTGCAAAAATTTCAATTATTTTTAACTGCGGGAAACCTCGAAGGAGAAACAGATAAACGCAAAAAGCCTTATTACTACATAAAATATAGGTGACTATGGGATTGAGATATATAATTCATTTAACTTAAAAGATGACGCAACCTACGAATTAGTCGTGAAAAAATTTCAAGATTATTTTGTCCCAAAAAAAAGCATCACAACAAACCGTTATAAATTTTTCACAAGGGTACAGGATTCTGCTGAAAATCTTGACAGTTTCGTGACGGATCTGCAAAATAAAAGCTTACAGTGTGCAGTTTGGCGACATGCGAGAAGAATTAACCAGAGATATGCTAATTGTCGGGCTTAACAATAATATATTAAAGGAAAGATTGCTACAAGAAGAAAACCTAACATTAACAAAAGCTATTAATATGTGCAAGTCTGCTGAATTGTCTCATAAACATGTCAAGGAGATGTCACAGGACGCAGTACTGTCCATTAAAGCCTCAAATAAAAATTTTAATACCTACAAAAGACAGTGTTTTCGCTGTGGAAACAATTGGGACCCTAACAACCACAATTGCCCAGCCTACGGAGCTACATGCCGAAAATGTAAAGGAAAAAATCACTATGCGCAAATGTGCAAAGGCCGTAATAACAGGGCACGACGAGTAGCCAACGTGGAGGAGGTAGCAGAGCATTCCCAGCAACAGGTAGACCTCATTGAAGAGACGGAGGACCAAAACGAATTCTTCATAGGCAGTATCGAATCAAGTGAGTGGTTAGAGAGTCTATATGTAAACAATAAGGAAATTAAAGTTAAATTAGATACAGGAGCTCAAGTCAATTGCATGTCAATTAACACTTACGAGTATCACAAATTAGGTTTAAATACAGAGTTTATAATGAAAAGACCCATAAAATTAGTTACTCTAGAAAATAATAAAATATCTGTAATAGGTGTTTGTGAAATTAAATGTTACCTAAACAATAATAAAACATACAATATAGAATATGTCATTATTGAATCAAATTGCATAACTATTTTAGGTTTAAAGTCATGCATTGAATTAAAACTAATAAGAAGAAATTCATTAAATAAAGTATGTTTAATCAACAGTAATGATATTGTAGCCAAATATGTGTTTCAAGGTATTGGATGTTTTGAGCAACCATATACAATTATGTTACAAAATGATGCTTGTCCCAGAGCCGATCCACCCAGGCGTGTTCCAATTGCACTACAAGATTCATTTAAAAATGAGTTACAAAACATGTTAAAACAAGATATAATTGAAAAAGTTCGGGAACCAAGTCAGTGGATTAACTCTGTGGTAATCACCAGGAGATCAAATAATAAAATTCGAGTTAATTGAACTATTAATTCGAGTATGTATTGATCCCCGTTATTTAAATAATTTTATTATACGACAGTATAGGCAACTCCCAACTGTTGAAGACATAGTAGATAAATTAGTTGGTGTTAAATATTTTTTTAATTTCTTGGACTGTTTTAGTTGGACTGTAATAGTGGTTTTTGGACAGTTAAATTGTCCCCTGAGAGTTCTAAGTTATGTACTTTTTCAACGCCATTTGGAAACTACCGTTATAATTACCATTTGGTGTATGTATATCAACAAAAGCATTTATGGAAGAGATTTATAAAAATATTAATGGTGTAGAATTCTATGAAGACGATTTGATTATTTTTGCAAAGACTATTGAGGAATACAATAACATATTGGAAAATGTATTACTTTTAGCTAAGAAACATAATGTAAGATTTAACAAAGATAAATCCGTTATTTTGAAAGAACAAATTAGTTTTTTAGGCATGGTAATTAGTAGCAAAGGTATCACTCCTGATCCTTTAAAAATTGAGGCCATTTCCAGGTTAGGAATCATAAAAGACAAAAAAGATCTTGAGCGGTTCTTAGGAATGACTAATTATTTGTCTAAGTTTATTAACAATTATTCAACAATTACTGCACCCTTAAGGGAATTATTAAAAAAGAATATTATTTTTCAGTGGAATGAATCTAATGTCATCTTTTAACACATTAAAAGAAATTTTGACTAATGCACCTGTAACGAATGATGTTAAAAGTACAAGGATATGATATTAATGTAAAATATGTACCGGGCAAGTATATGTACATTTCTGACTATCTCAGTAGGTCATCATTACCTTCTAATGAAAAAGATTTTGATAAATTTGATGAAGAACTTAGATCCGAAATTATTTGTCATATAAACCTAACTAAAGATTACTTGCCAATTTCTGAAATTAAAAGAAATTTAATTAAAACTAAAACAATAGAGGATGCTGCCTTGCAATAATTAAAAGAATATATAATAAATGGCTGGCCCCAATCTAAAACTATAACTAATCATTTAGTAAGACCCTTTTGGAACATAAGAAATAATTTAGTGATTATAGATAATTTGATTTTCAAAGACAATTCTATAATAATCCCCCTTTCTCTACAAAAAAATATGATAAGTATTATACATGAAGGGCACTTTGGCTACAATACTTGTTTAAGGAAAGCCAAGAGTGTCATGTACTGGCCCGGTATGTATAGTCAGCTTAGGGATGTTTGTGAGAACTGCCAGACTTGTGCAACATTCAGACCCAATAATTGTAAGGAACCTATACAGTTTCATAACATTCCCAAGTTACCATGGTTAAAGTTAGGAACAGATCTGTTTGAATATAATTCAAACTGTTATTTACTAGTTGTAGATGATTATAGTAAATATATTGAAATTGCTAAACTTTCAGATACTACTTCTAAAACTGTAATAAAGCACTTTAAATCTATTTTAGCAAGGCATGGAATTCCATTAGAAATTGTATCAGATAATGGCCCACAATATACAAGCAAAGAATTTGAACAATTTGCTATAGAATATGGCTTCGAACATATCACATCTTCCCCCCATTATCCTAAATCGAATGATTTAGCAGAAGCTAGTGCTAAAATCATAAAAACTATGTTAAAGAAATGTTTTCATGATCAAAGTGACCCATATTTGGCGTTATTGGATCACAGGAATTATTCTAAAGATGGTAGTCCATCGCCTGCAAATTTATTATATAATAGAAATTTAAATGATAAATATCCAGTGTCCCAGACATATCTTCAACCAAAATTGTACATTCATGACAATCTAAAACAAAATATTGTAGAAAACTATTATAATAAGAATTGCAAAAATTTTAAGTAGGTCAGAACATAAGATTTAAAAAAAAGCCAGAGGACAAGGTTTGGTCACTTGGAAAATTAATAAGCAAGTCTAATTTTCCTCGTTCTTACATTATAGAGGAAGATGAGACTGGAAATGTAATAAGGAGGAATCGTCAACATATCATGCCTGCAACAATGAGTGATCAAACACCTGTTCAATATTATGCAACATCGGATTGTAACAATGAGAATACACAAAGTGGTGTTGGACACTCGTCCGCGGAGCATGATTCTGTTGGGCAAAATACTAATAACAAGTACTCTAGTTCTGGTAGATTAATTAAACCTCCAATTAGGTTTATGTTTGATGAAGATATGTCACAATAGTGTATAAGTTTTAAGTTTATAAAAAGGAGAATGTTACGGGTATCATTATTCCTTATTATTAGATATGGCAACCCCGAGCATTATTACAAAATGGGCGTGCCGCCGTAGAATAGTTTTTGCTTTTTGTATTTAAATATGTGTGCAAATAAATGTTAAAACCATAAGAAACAAATGTTTTACTCAACACATAATGTCTGTCGGGTACGTACGAGGATGAGCGCGCGGCGCGTGTGCGGCGGCGGGTGCAGCGCGCTGGCGGCGAGCGCGACCAGAGCGGCCAGCGCCAGCGCGGCGGCCAGCGTGAAGGCGGCCGACACGCGGTACTGCGCCGCGCACAGCCAGCGCAGCCAGGCGTACGTGCTGGGGTCCCACGCCAGCCGCGCCGCCGTCGCCAGCAGCGCGCCTGCGTACATCTGTGCAAACATCCCATACACATATAAGTACCGATTCACAGTTTTACTACCTTCATTTATATTGTTACTTTAAAATCAACATTGTTAAAATTTTTGGTTTTTAAATAAATTTTATATATATTATTACTACCTACCTATTAATTACCTATTCACAACATTTCAAATGTTAGTTTATGCTGAAATGAAAAAAACCGTTTCTGTATTATTGTCCTCTCATTGCTATATGATATTATTGTCCTCTCATTGCTATATGATATTATTGTCCTCTCATTGCTATATGATATTATTGTCCTCTCATTGCTATATGATATTATTGTCCTCTCATTGCTAAATGATATTATTGTCCTCTCATTACTATATGATATTATTGTCCTCTCATTGCTATATGATATTATTGTCCTCTCATTGCTATATGATATTATTGTCCTCTCATTGCTATATGATATTATTGTCCTCTCATTGCTATATGATATTATTGTCCTCTCATTGCTATATGATATTATTGTCCTCTCATTGCTATATGATATTATTGTCCTCTCATTGCTAAATGATATTATTGTCCTCTCATTGCTATATGATATTATTGTCCTCTCATTGCTATATGATATTATTGTCCTCTCATTGCTATATGATATTATTGTCCTCTCATTGCTATATGATATTATTGTCCTCTTATTGCTATATGATATTATTGTCCTCTCATTGCTAAATGATATTATTGTCCTCTCATTGCTATATGATATTATTGTCCTCTCATTGCTAAATGATATTATTGTCCTCTCATTGCTATATGATATTATTGTCCTCTCATTGCTATATGATATTATTGTCCTCTCATTGCTAAATGATATTATTGTCCTCTCATTGCTATATGATATTATTGTCCTCTCATTGCTATATGATATTATTGTCCTCTCATTGCTAAATGATATTATTGTCCTCTCATTGCTATATGATATTATTGTCCTCTCATTGCTAAATGATATTCAGTATTGACGGCTCATTTTTTAAATATTTGAAAAATACTAAAAGAAATGTAATTTTAAGATTTCGAGGCAGAATGAAAACACAATATAAACGTATTAAACCGGTATAAATAATATTGTGAGGTGGATATGGCCTGAATTCGCCTGAAAATAAAATCGTTTGGGTGTGTAATCCAAGACAATTTGTGAGCAAAATCTGTGAGTAATGTCCCTACAATGTTAATATGATATAACAGCTTGTGCTGGAACATATAGGATTCGCCAAACAACTCTTACAACAACGTATACCCAAATTCTGACAAATAAATTATTCAATAATAAACCCAAAACAAAAGTGAGACTAAAAAATAAATAAAGATGCGACGAAGCAGATGAATATTTGTGATTCGTACTTTACAATTTTCGTCCATGTTATTATTACTTTCAGATTTACGTTTCATGTCAACTTGACTAACAGCTTGGTTTATGTTGTTTAAGTTAATATATTTTAGGACATAATTATGTTGAGCGCCGCTAGAGGGCACGTGGCGCGAATCATATTATTGTACAATCATTTTTCAGTGAAAACTTTTCACACCTGTTCACACACCGAGTTACGTTCAAAGAGTACTTTGTTATACTATAAATAGAGTGATAACTCAAGGGTTTTTTTGAGTAACGAAATAGCAGCGACATCTTTTATTTATAGCCCGAACAACAGAAAAAAAAACTAAATGTTTAGACCTTGCTCCAATAGATGGCGCTGGTGGTCTACTATTTATATTCGTATATACGTGTATATATATATAGATCTTAAGGCTGAGTTGTACGTACCAGTCTGATAATGTAATGTAACGATTAAAATTAAAAATGGCGTCGAAAGTACCAATTTATTTTACAGTTGGAATGACAGCAGTTACATTCGACGTCATTTTTAATTTTAATCGTTACATTAGATTGACAGACTGGTACAAATCAGACTATTTTTTTTTTATGAAACTTATATTTGTAAGTTTCATAAAAATATAATATATATATTGGTAACTATAAAAAGGCACTACACTACGTAAGTCTGTTGTAGAGAGAATAAAACAAACAAATACTTTTTCTCGATTTGTTAAAATGATTTTTTGCTAAAGTTATAAAACTATTGTAAAAATATAAACACATATAATGTTGTTTGAATTGTTGAAGAAATCGGATTTTATATATATCCAAATAATTATTTTTTTATTGTTTGAAAGCCTTTTATCACTATAATAGTTTTAATTTTAATTAGGTACATATTTGTTATTTATTTTGTTAAAGAAGGTAAGTATTATTATTATTATTAACTTAAATGAATGGCCTCTGCGCGTGCGCGTAATTTTGCCAGTGTCGAGTGGGTAGGTTTAAAAAAACTTTTTTATTTGTAGTAAAAGAGTAATAATAGGATGGAAAGGACTAGGGTAGAGAGAGGAATGGCGACATGACCGTATGCAAACATACGGTATAGTCCTGCCAATGTCAAGTGAAGAAGAAGGAAAAATCTACAGTAGAATGGGTACCGCCATTTTACTGAAGATTGTGGGATTTTTTGAGATAACACAAACACCGAGATCACTGCGTAAATGCTACACTTCTCACACTTAATATTACTATACGAATGCTTATTCTACAAAATTAGTACACTTTTGCACAATAATATTCAATAAAATTAAATTTGAAAAATATAATATAAACACGCGTCTACAGTGTTCGGGCTACCCTCAAAGAATCCCTATATTATGTTATAATTGAACAAATCAACTAACAGATTATTCTTTTTTTTTATTTCACAATACAATCACCAAAGTTAACCGAAGTTCACCGAACGGCCGGCCGAACGACAGATTCGGCAGGATCCGGAAACTAATTTGTTATTTTTTGATTAGTAATGTCACTGTATTTTTTTTTAATCTGGCAAGTTTAAAAAAAGATCAGAGACATCTATTACGAAAAGCCCGAACTACATTATTCTCCTTGTAGAAATTTGTTACCATATTTTTTGTTCGAAGATTGCACAGCATGGTTACGTTATACGTTGGCCATCCCGCGGAGCCGCCGCGCACACGGTCTCTACCGGGCCTTTGTATACCGTATGATAAGCAGTCTGCGTGTGAGATTGCTGTTTATTGTATGGGGTTCATACTTCTTCCCCCGTTATACACAATTTCCGTCCATTTGGTTAATTTATTTATAATTTTATTATTGCATACAAGGTTTAATATAATTTAATTTATTACATTTTTAATTTTATTTAGGATATGTTTGTGAATCCACTTGGTTTAAAATGGTTTTTTTTAAATAAAATATTATTTAGAACTCATGTTACATGTATTTATTTATTTCAAGAAAATCGACAGCGATGCAATAAAAAAAATATATACATAAAAAATACAACATATATATGATAAAGATTGCAATTAATTTATATAAATGAGTTTGTGCACATGTGTGCGCGTGTAAGTGAGTGTGTGTGCACACAGGTATGTGCTCGTTCATGTATGAGGGCTAGTGGGTATATGTGCGTGTGTGAATGATTGTTATCCATCGCCAAACAACGAACAACCCAAATGATCCATAATCGCACCTCCAAAGGCTCGCCTACTGCCATTATAAATGCATAATTAGTGTGGCAGTTGGGAACATTAAATAGTGCCCTCGAAGATACACGGGTCCGACGAAGTGATACTTGGCCAACCAATTCCTTACAGTCCATCCTTCCATTAACTATATCGTAGCATTCCGAGCAGCTGGCGTCGGGCATCGAGGGGAAGAAGGTGATGATTCCGACATGATTCCGTGTACTTTGTACATGTTGTTCTTGTTCTAAAATTAAGATGTTTTAGAAAGATGGACTGTATACGCTCGATTCTTTCCTTATATTTCGAGTACCGAGGTCACCAAATCACACTCGCATATTCGAGGACACTTCGTACGTACGCATAATACACTATTTTAAGACAGTGACCATCGCTGAACACCTTACAAACTCTCAGGACAAAACCCAGATTCTTGTAAGTCTTGTTCGTAATAGCATCAATGTGTTAATCAAAAATCAATTTAGAGTCGATATGTACGCCCGAGTCGCGCATTACATCGACCTCATCAATAATAGTATATATGCTTCAATAATAATATACCAATGTTGTAATCGTGTTTGATAATATTTGTGTTCCGAGAGAATGTCATTTGAGCACATTTAGCGATATTAATATTAATTCTATTTCTATTGTAATATTCAAACAAACCATTTAAGTCGTTTTGCAGCATTATGCAATCACTTAAAGAATTAACTCTAATAAAAACCTTGGTGTCATCAGCATACATCAGATAAGATGAATTTTGTATAACCTCGTGTATATCATACAAATATGCATTATAGAATAGAGCCTTGAGGCACTCCAGACGGTATATTCACGAATCCAGACCTATAATTACCGATACGAACTGCCTGAGATCTATTGTCCAGATAGGAGCAAACCCAACAATACAGATCGCCGCAAATACCAAGATGCTGACTTGCGCAGCAGGATGACGCGATCAACCCTGGCGAAAGCTTTTTCAAAGTCAGTATAGATCACATCAACCTGACTGCGTTTGTCCATAGCAGAAGTTACATAGGACATCAATTCCGCAAGATTTGATGTAGTGGATCGACCTCGCACAAAGCCATGCTGGGCGTCGGGAATACCTCTAACTATGACAGGGTATATCGAATCATAAACTAGTTTTTCCAAAACCTTACTAAAGACATTCAATATTGAGATAGGTCGGTAGTTAATGATTTTGGATTTAGAACACTTCTTGTGTATCGGAACTATGTGTGCCTCCTTCCAACAACGAGGAAACACACCTTCGCTTAACGATCTGTTAAAAATAATGGTCAGAGGCACACACAGCTCCATCGAGCATTGACTTGGAAAGGGGGGTATTTTGTCACTTCCTGGGGGCTGCCGGCTTCATCAACAAACGCAACCCTTGCCCTTCACTGACGACAACATTATGAATGGCTGCGTTACAGAAAGGTGAAGCTAATCGACTTGTAACGTCATAGCAAGTAGCGGGCTCAGAGAATACACTCGAGAAATACTTGTTGAAGCCATCACATATGTAGTGTGCCGCGCGCCCCACTATACATTGGTGTACATTATTTGTAGTATACGTTTTGATGTATTTCTCCTTATAGTTCATGCATTTTTATAAATTCCTTATTAGGAATCTTTTTTTTTTTTTTTTATATAAATTCAATGAAAAAATCCTGGTGGGCGGGACTCGAACCCACGAACCTCTGGCTCAACGGTTATCAAGCGCCTTGCCGCAAAAGCGAGATTCGTGGGTTCGATTCCCGCCCACCAGGATTTTTTTCATTGCATTTTTATCTTTGTAGTTCATATTTACGGTAATTTTATTATCTATCAATAAAAAAAGACAAAGAACAACCATCGGGCGGAGTCATAAAGCAGTAGCGTAAGCGAATTAAATAAATATGTTTAATAATGCAAAATTATAATGTCTAATCATGAAATGTATGCGTCAGGGGCATGGCCGCACAGTGGATTCCACGAGATGCGTATTGTTTATTATAAAACGCATGTAACGGTGAGTAATGACGCGTGACAGATAAGTGCAGGAATGTGCGGCCACAGGACACAAGGAAGGCGTTGTTCCGCGAAGCCGATCCGGTCGGCGCGGCGCGGGCGAGAGGGGGCGCGGGGTGCGGGGGCGCGGGGAGGACAAACAAACGTTATTGTCTTCATCATCATAAAAACGACGCCAAATATTACAATATCCGCCTCTCCATCCCCGTAACAACAATATACATAGACTGTCTTTTCCACGCTCTGAGGTACAATTCCACTAATACCTACTTTGTGTGTTTTGTTCCGGTGACCCAAAACATCTCAGCATCGGCACATCCATAACACCCTACTAATATTGCGAAAGTAACTCAGTCTGTGTGTTACCTTTTACGCTTAAACCGCTCAACTGATTTAGAAACATTTAAAAGATAGCTTAAACCCGCAGGATGCACAGACTATACATTCCGGGGTGCAGATATACAGAGTGGATGTGTTGCAAGAGACTCATAAAAAAAATTTGAACATAAAGCCGATACCTATTTTTACCTACAAAAATATATTCTACGAAGCAAGTTGGGTATATTAAAAGGAACTGCATTAAAATGTCTTTCAATTTATTTTTTATTTACTTTTTGATAAATATTTACTATATTGTATAATTTATTTATGTCACCACGTTACATTGACTACTTAAATGATTGGTTAGGTAAGAAACTTACTAAAGCTAAAATGGTTTAAGCTCCTACTCCTTTTGTTTCCATAAATGTTAATACATATAGCGGTCAGGTGCGAGTGCAACAAAGGATATGGTTACATAAATAATGTCTGCGGACGGACTGCGCCTGCGCACAGCACAACTACTCAACCCGGATTTCTTCGTTATTTACATTATTTGATTTTCGTTCCTTTGTTCTACCGTGATTGTGTATATATATGCATAGCTGCAAGTTTACTACTTAAAAACTTATTTGTATATAGTGAGCATTAGTATAACTGTATCGGCCCCACATCGAGGCATCCCTAACGAGTATAGACAAGTGTTATTCCCGCTATCAGTGCATTGATACAGACGTACAAAGCAGGTCTGTTGATGCCGCGACCTCCGCGCCCTCGTGCGGCGCTCCGCCACCAACCTCGCACGGCATCTGTCACGGCTCCGATGGACGCTTCCTACTGATGCAAGTATCTCCTTACACAATGCACATGTAAGTGCTAACGATCTCGACGGTCACAAAGTTGCGCCATCGTCACTACTCGCGCGCGCCGTGCGGCCACACTCCGCGGCGCTTGCTCCAGGGTTCTATTTTGGAGGCCTCGGACCTTTTGTCATTCTTTAATAAGATATGTATCGTGACTCATATAACCTTATAACTATACTATAAAGTTCTGTAGTTGTGTGGAGACATCATTTGGGTGCGATGTCTAGTCTGGTGTAGATAACAACACGGGGGTGATCTCTAGTAACATTTATTTATTTAATCTAAATTGCATACATGGGTAGAATTAGTATAAAATACAAAATTACAATCAATTTCACAATACCAACACCACACATGCACCCTGTAAGGCACAGCAAAAGCGTGAAAAGAGAGAGGCAGACACTGTTATTCTTTAATTTTAGTTTTACATACTTCATTATTATTATTTATATTATTATAATTTATCATTTAAATACTCATTTAAAGAATAATAGGATTTTTCATTTAATAATCTTTTTAATTTAATTATAAACAATAATAATATGTAGGACAATTTACACAAATTGTTTTTTGGTGACAAACTAAGCTCTAGGCTTGTACTATGTGCACCAGAAACAATGATATAGTACATATTATATTTTATAAACACCCAGACCATGACAAACTGTACAGAAAAATGTACTAATATTTATTTGCCATGGGTGGGAATCGAACCCACGACCTCCGGATTCAACGCCAAAGGCGTAACCACTAGTCTACGGAGGCTGTCAAAATGCCTTATCATTTTTTTTTTTTTATATAATCTGGTAATTTATTATAAACTTTTATGGACATTGCGTACGGTCCGGTATAATGTAAATTAATTTTGGATACAGCAGGTACTAAATCAAATGGACGTCGCGTTTGGTAACTGCGGGGCATATCCTCATTTCTTTTGTATAAACTGGGATAATTCCTCACTAGCTTACATAATTCTAATATATACATACAAGGGACAGTCAAAATGTTAAGATTATTAAAATGTGGTTTGCAGCTCTCAATCTGTTTAATATTTGTTAGAATCCGAATGTTTGCTTTAATGTTTTTAAGTTCTATTAGTGCATATATAAATTGAGACATACACAACACGGGGGGTGATGTCTACTTTGGCCTAGATAACAACACGGGGGTGATGTCTATACTTTGATCTAGATTACATCACGGGGGTGATGTCTACTTTGGCCTAGATAACATCACGGGGGTGATGTCTACTTTGGCCTAGATAACAACACGGGGGTGATGTCTATACTTTGATCTAGATTACATCACGGGGGTGATGTCTACTTTGGCCTAGATAACATCACGGGGGTGATGTCTACTTTGGCCTAGATAACATCACGGGGGTGATGTCTACTTTGGCCTAGATAACAACACGGGGGGTGATGTCTACTTTGGTCTAGATAACAACACGGGGGTGATCTCTAGTAACACGGGGAGGTGATGTCTACTTTGGTGTAGATAACAACACGGGGGTAATGTCTAGGTTGATCTAGGTAACACCACTTTTTTTCTATCTGGTAGGTATATAAATATCCTAAAAGACTTTTAAAACAACAACACCATCTGGGTTCCCTGTAGGTATATCAAAATAGTTTTACCCCCAGAGATAAGATAAGAACGCAACTCTCTCATTATAAATATATTTTAGACATACTAATAATATGTAGGACAATTTGCCCAAATCGCTCTTGTCCCAAACTAAGCTCTAGGCTTGTACTATATGTACCAGAAATAAAGATATATACTAAATATTATATTTTATAAACACCCAGACCATGACAAACTGTACAGAAATACATCCTAATATTTTTTTGCCATGGGTGGGAATCGAACCCACGACCTCCAGATATAACACCAAAGGCACAACTACTAGTTTACGGAGGCGGTCACATGAATTCCAAATACAATATAAGTACCTACTTAAAAAAATCTTATTTAGTCCATTTTGCCTATTTTTTTTATGAAATCAATGTACAGATTTTTTAATTGGAGATGATAAATAACTTTTGACTGCTGCGTGATGAGGCGCCGCAGTCCCGCGCCCGCCGCGAGGGGTCGCTGCGAGGGGTGCAGCGTGCAGGTAGCGAACATCCCAACATCCCTATTGGGGTGGTGCGGCGGCTTTCTTCCAAATGTTGTTTGTTTGGTCATTCGTGAGCTGACGGCACTTGGCAGTGACGGTAGGAGCATGCACCCAGGTACTCACAAGTGTTAAAAAAGCTTACTTAAGTCATATAAGTAGGTAATTATTTTTATTAGTCCTAATCGAGTGTAATTTAATAAATAAGTAACATGACGTGTGTGTGAGTAAACAAGTAGATAGCAGCAGATCGGTCACTCACAAAATTACGAGAATACAAAAAAAAACAAGTGGCAATAAGTGTGGAACAGCTGGTATGACAGGTATAGTGGTACTCACAGCAAAAGCCACGTTCACCAGGATGAACAGTTTTTCGGCGACGCAGTATCCTCGGCAGCCCATGTCGGCAACAGGTGGAGCACTCTGCAGCGCGGGCGGACACGCGTGCGGTCGCTCGGGCGGCGCGGAAGGCACTGGCGCGCGCCCGGCCCCGCGCCCTCCCCGGGCTCCTCCGGATGACCCAATTCCCGGATCACCAAAAGCTTGTGCTGGTGGCGGCGCGATATATAGCCAGACGCGACCTACATCAACTGCTATTTGCGGGTCTCCTAAAAATAATACTAAAGGGTTTTCAACAAGAACTTTGTTTTCTAAAACAAAAAAAATTTGATGAAGATGATTAATTTTTTATTGAATTACAAAGAGAAAAGTTCCGCAATTATGAATGAAAAATTATATCTGGCAAATGTCCACCAGAAGCACGCTGGAAATGCGGTAACGATCAATGGATTACGCTATCGAGAGATGTTAACAACTCAATTTTACAATTTACTTTACACCTACTGACGAACTTTACACTAAAACTAAACTTTTTAATATTAAACAACTTTATACACTTAACACTTGTATTCTAATAAAAAAGATTTTGTTGAACCAAGTACATTCCAACTTAATTTTCAATAAGGAGAATCCAAAATATAGCTTTAGAAGAAGAAATAACATCCATTTAAGATGGCCAAGAACTAACTATGGTAAGAAATGCATATTATTTGAAGGAGCACAGCTACATAATAAATTACCAAATGAAATAAAAAAATGTGAAAACATCAATGTATTCAAGAATAAACTTAAATTATATATACAAAACAATGTTAAGAATAAAAAAAATAAAAAAAAAATGTTTATGCATGTCGATGCAGCTTCTTTAAACTTCCCCTGATAATTGTATTACAGTAGAATATTTATTAATCACTGTGTTATCCTATATTATACATTACTTACTATATTATGTTATATATATAAAGTATCTACTTTATTTTAAATTACTTTCTATGTTATACTATGTAAATTACTAGTTATGTTATGTTATTATGTTACGATCTCGATGCAGATACCTTAATGTAAGAACACTTTGTAAACTCAAACAAGTGAACTTAATTGTTTTTATGAGTACCCAATAAAGATCTTTGAACACAATTTTGGCCTATTATTGATGACGTGGATATCACTGACATGTGGATTCAACAGGACGGTGCCACATGTCACTCAGCCAATGAAACGATCAATTTAGTGCAAACCAAATTTCCCGATCGCATAATTTCACGAAACTCAGCTGTTAAGTGGTCAGCCAGATCGTGTGATTTAACACCACTTGGATTTTTTTTTGTGGGGCTATGTTAAGGACATAGTCTATACGGAGCCGGGCTACTAGTGGCTACGGAGCTCACATAGCGACAGCCGGGCTACTAGTGGCTACGGAGCTCACATAGCGACAGCCGGGCTACTAGTGGCTACGGAGCTCACATAGCGACAGCCGGGCTACTAGTGGCTACGGAGCTCACATAGCGACAGCCGGGCTACTAGTGGCTACGGAGCTCACATAGCGACAGCCGGGCTACTAGTGGCTACGGAGCTCACATAGCGACAGCCGGGCTACTAGTGGCTACGGAGCTCACATAGCGACAGCCGGGCTACTAGTGGCTACGGAGCTCACATAGCACCGGTATCTGCTTATACCAAATACAATATTAACAAGCATACCAATAGGTACTTACCAGTAAACAAAACAAATGATTTCCAGTTAAATATAAAACCCATTCAGGTCCAAGTAAAAAATAAATTAACTTTTCTTTTTAACTTGTCATGTTATGCCATCATATTGGCGACTTAACTGTAATAAAAGTAGTTTTACCTAAGCAATCATGCTTAGGTAAAACAACTTTTATTACACAAATAATTTATATTCTCAGAAAGCATTTTTATAAAAGCAACACAAACATATTTTGTTTTTACTTATGAATGCGAAGCCGCTCGCAGAAGCGGTCGCTAGATATATTTGTGTACTAGTATTGGTTGTCTCGCGGCAGATGCTAAGGCACACGGAAAATAACATACCAAAGTAAATTTGTAAAACAATGAGAAAATTAGCTTTGTCTCCGCAGGCAATTGTGCGGAAGTTTGTAACGAAGCCCACAAGACTATGGACAAAGTCCTCACTGAGTTCGTTATGAGCGTATTGTGTCGGGAGAGGAGCAGGGGGGCCTGAGGGAAAAACTGTATAGACTTTGGCAGGCGACAGCGTACCTCACGCCTACTGTCACTGTCAAAATACATACATTTTTGACTGAGGCGACGCGTCATGTCGCCTCGCCTGCTTTTTCTCTAGAGCCTCTGGTGGGATAGTCACGCGACATTACGGACTCGGCCTCCACCACAATCTAACAGTTTGAACGATTCTGTAGTTGTTGCGGAAGTGGCTCTCGAGGCCGCAACCAGGAAATATCTACATTTTTTACCATATTGAAGTTGTTTAAGTATTGTTATGTATCATTTATTAATATCATCAATAAAATAATTACCTATTTTACGAGCTTAAAGCTTTGGCTATTTTTAAAATAGCTAAAGCTTTAAGCTCGCCCATGTACAATGTTAAATCAATAAATAAATGTTATTATTCGTACGTGTGTGGTTTGTACGTGTGTGGTTCGTACGTGTGTGGTTCGTACGTGTGTGGTTCGTACGTGTGTGGTTCGTACGTGTGTGGTTCGTACGTGTATGGTTCGTTCGTGTGTGGTTTGATTGTTTTATTTATTTTTATTTAGGTACAATACAGTCACAAACAAATAAGTAGAACAAAGAATATAGATAAATAGACATTGATGTTATTTAGGTACAATACAGTCTCAAACAAATAAGTAGAACAAAGAATATAGATAAATATACATTGATGTTATTTAGGTACAATATAGTCACAACAAATAAGTAGAACAAAGAATATAGATAAATAGACATTGATGTTATTTAGGTACAATACAGTCACAAACAAATAAGTAGAACAAAGAATATAGATAAATAGACATTGATGTTATTTAGGTACAATACAGTCACAAACAAATAAGTAAAACAAAGAATATAGATAAATATACATTGATGTTATTTAGGTACAATACAGTCACAAACAAATAAGTAGAACAAAGAATATAGATAAATAGTCATTGATGTTATTTAGGTACAATACAGTCACAAACAAATAAGTAGAACAAAGAATATAGATAAATAGACATTTATGTTATTTAGGTACAATACAGTCTCAAACAAATATGTAGAACAAATAAGTAGAACAAAGAATATAGATAAATAGTCATTGATGTTATTTAGGTACAATACAGTCACAAACAAATAAGTAAAACAAAGAATATAGATAAATAGACATTGATGTTATTTAGGTACAATACAGTCACAAACAAATAAGTAGAACAAAGAATATAGATAAATAGTCATTGATGTTATTTAGGTACAATACAGTCACAAACAAATAAGTAGAACAAAGAATATAGATAAATAGACATTGATGTTATTTAGGTACAATACAGTCACAAACAAATAAGTAGAACAAAGAATATAGATAAATAGACATTTATGTTATTTAGGTACAATACAGTCTCAAACAAATATGTAGAACAAATAAGTAGAACAAAGAATATAGATAAATAGTCATTGATGTTATTTAGGTACAATACAGTCACAAACAAATAAGTAGAACAAAGAATATAGATAAATAGACATTGATGTTATTTAGGTACAATACAGTCACAAACAAATAAGTAGAACAAAGAATATAGATAAATAGACATTTATGTTATTTAGGTACAATACAGTCTCAAACAAATATGTAGAACAAATAAGTAGAACAAAGAATATAGATAAATAGACATTTATGTTATTTAGGTACAATACAGTCTCAAACAAATATGTAGAACAAATAAGTAGAACAAAGAATATAGATAAATAGACATTGATGTTATTTAGGTACAATACAGTCACAAACAAATAAGTAGAACAAAGAATATAGATAAATAGACATTGATGTACC
Source organism: Monopis laevigella (assembly GCA_947458855.1). Lineage (NCBI taxonomy): Eukaryota > Metazoa > Arthropoda > Insecta > Lepidoptera > Tineidae > Monopis > Monopis laevigella. Next base: position 24,050,901 of record OX381586.1, on the reverse strand, counting down.
CTAAACATATTTCAAGTTCATGAAAAACAAGTTCGTAGCCACCGCCAAATAAGAATAATTTAATGCACCATACAGCTGAGTGTATTATGTGTATCTCTCAGAACTTGCCGGTAAATTCACTCAAGCGCGATGAAATGTATCTCAACCTTGTAGATTTTTTAAATATTGTAAATATAGCGCGAAAATATGGATTAAGTATCAATAGTTTTTAGTTTAAATTTGCAATGACGAACGAAAAGGGTCTAAAAATGCTAATGCATATGCAACGGGCAAATGTATATAACCCGGTCTCTAGATCATCTCGAATACTATTCTAGGTTTATGCAAGGGTTTAGTTAACAAATCAGCGTACTGATATTTTCTTGACACATGCTAAATTGAAATTGTAGGTATAGCAGTTTCAGTAACCAGCTCTTGCGCATAAAAATATCTCAAGAGCTATTGTTCAGTTCTCTAGATGTTTTACTAGTGGCAGCTGTGAAACATCAGCGTATGCCTAAAGTATTATTAGATTATTTACAGTATTGACTTCAACTTAGTTTTGGGGGATTATAATTTGAGTTTATATAGACCTTATATATATTTCATCACGGGTGCCTTACGGCGCCCGAGACCGCCTAGACGGCCCCAGGGTACCCAGCGGAGGGGTTTTTAATCCCACCTCGTCGTAGCTGATGGTATGAGTCACACCGAACAAGTGGCTAGCTCGTCGCGATGTTTTGAATAGACTCAATAACCATCTATAAACAGTTTCACAAGTTGGTATAGTGAAACCGGGACCGACAGCTTAACGTGCTCTCCGAGGCACTATAGTGGTATTGTGTAGGCTTTTGGCAATCAGACAACGGGACGGTGACAGTTCGTACTCAGTGGCGTATTTATTAGGATAAATCCTGCTAAAGCTGTATATTGAAGGCTAGCACTGTTCGATTTTGATAAATAGTGTGGACGCTAATCTGTGGTCATGACCTTTTGACAGGTCAAGTTAAGAAAAAAAGAGTGTCGTCGTAAAAATTGTATTGAGTCCTTATTTTAATTTTGTTTTTCTATTATAGTTGTTTGTCTGGTAGATTTGTGCCGTAATGTGATTTTGTGCGGCCTTCTAGACAATCAATGGAAATTGTGTAGCGTCTTGTTCGCCATGTGTTAGGCGCCTACAAGTGATTCAAATAGTTGCCGCGTTGTGTTTTGTTGTATGTTTCCAACGTCGTATTTGGATGGCATTTTGGTGGCTTCAAAGAAGAACGGAGTTATTGCATACCTTGGGTACCCAGGGTTCTCGTCGCTGAAGCCCCATAACAAGCCTTACGGTAAGTTTAGATTTTAACAATAGCGGTGCGAAGCGCACCCGTGTGAGAAGCCTGGACGAGTTTTGTTTCCTGGCTTCTCGCACAAGCACCTTCAAGTCAAGTCAAAAATATTTATTTCATGTAAACCTTTACAGGCATTTATGAAAAGTCAAAAAAATAAAAAGTATATATAAGATCCTGTGTGCACTTGGCCAGGTCGCCATTCCTCCCACAGACAAATATTGAGAATATAATACAAAATAAACAAATCGTAAACTATTAAACTATTGTCCTTGCGGGAAGAAAAACAAAAAAAACAACCCAACCGAACACACACCACATAACCAACCAGTTTAAGACTATGTGGTTAGCTGGTTCCATTGACCTGTCAATCGTTACTGCCCTGCAAAAGTGCCACCAAGGCGACCAACCCAACAGACCATAGCTACGCCCCAAGTACCGTACTACGTACTACGTAAATACGTACTACCTTAAATCATTTTTTCAACTATAATAAAAAAAACAGATTAATCGTTTTAATCGAATGGCATTTGAATTTAAAACTATTATATGTAAGTACAAATATATATATCATCACGGGTGCCTTACGGCGCCCGAGACCGCCTGGTCGGCCCCAGGGTACCCAGCGGAGGGGTTTTTAATCCCACCTCGTCGTAGCCGATGGTATGAGTCTACATCGAACAAGTGGCTAGCTTGTAGCGATATTATGAATAGACGCAATAACCCATCTATAAACAGTTTCACAAGTTGGTATAGTGAAACCGGGACCGACGGCTTAACGTGTTCTCTGAGGCACTATAAACCTAGTGGTCTTGTCAAACAAAGGTACATACATTTTTTAATTAAAAACTCATTGGTACACACCGACATTTAAACCAGGGACCTGAGGGTTTTTTTTAAGTCCAAGGTTTAACCAACTCGGCCACCTCGTATATACGTGTGTGTTAATGCCATCCGATTGAACTCCCCCCGGCTGTCCCCGAGCTGTACGGACCTACGAACAGGGATGCCAATAAAGAATAAACCATAACTTTTCTACATTTTTAAAGCTTATAAAAAAACTAATTGTTTATAAAATACTTTTTAAGTAGTAGGTATAAATGTATAGCGTATGGCATTATTGTAATTTGAATTAAATGTCGGGTGAATTTAATCATAATCGGACGGCATTGATACATTATTTATAACAGTTTCCGATTTTGTTTGTTTTTATTATACCTAGTTGGGAAAATGGTTTTTCGGCGACCTTGAAGGATTGATTCTACGAAACTGCACATCAGGATCGGCCGGCAAATTGTTTCCAGCGTTTGGTGCTCTCTTTAACTCATCAATTTGTCTCGGTTGCCTCACATACTCTGGTGCGAATACTGACTGCGTGCTTCGGCAAATAATCTTTATTATATAATTAAGGTTCAAGAAAACGCATTTTTATTCGGTAACACATGTTTGACCTCCTAACCTAACTTCGTAAGTGCGTTTATTTTTTAATAAAAAAATACTCTTTGCTATCGTTTTTAAATAGATACCCGTTATTACTTAGTTAAGGTAACATGTCGACCATGCCCGCGCTTTATAATCTATATAATTGGTTATTTCCTACCAATTATAAGGTAGGTAAATACTTACTAAAATCCGTTGCTATGAAAGATGACAAAACGTGAACTTTACGCGAAAAAAAAACCTAAAAAATAATCGAAAATATTTTAATGCCGTTTGTATTCTATTCCACTGTAAAATAAACCCAACTTTACTACATAGAATACTTCCGAATATCATACCTATGATATCAATACGAGTGCCCTCTACCGGTCGTAATGGTCACTGATGACAGTTAATTATAACCTCATAGTCTCTCCTCGACGATGGAAGTTCACAATGTAGTATCGAATCGATGCTAGCGGCGTCACATAAGTTTTAAGTAAATTAAAAAGCAATAAAGGTTTTGGAACGCATCCTCCACTGTCGCTCTGCACTCCCGCGCATTGAAGTTTCATTCGTTTCTTATGTCAAGTCGGCGTCGCATCTTACAAAAAAATATTAAATTTTTTCCTATTTGATTTTGTTATTTTAAGTTGTGTTTCAGCATTAAAAATGGGAAAAAGAAAATATGAGAATAGTTTCAAATACAAGAAAATAAAAAATTAAGGAAACTCTTTAAAAAGGTGAAGAAATGGTTCGCTCAAAGCGATCATGAAACCAAAGGTGAATTTCTATTAGTCTTATTAAAATCCTATCGAAAATACATAACGCTCAACTATTAATGTAATCAACTTTGTGTTGTTGAGAAATACATATTGTTACCTGGGGCACTCATTGGGTAATATCTCGCCATTGCTTTAGAATGTTATATATCATTGAAAGAAAAGAAAGAAAGAAAAACTTTATATCATTGCGATACTGAATCAGAGTATTGAATGATTTTTGTAACCTGGGACATTCTTTGGGAATGTATAAGGTTAGATATTTCGCCATTGCCTCACTGTTAAGAGGTAAGAATAATTTTCACATTAAAAGTTAATTTTTATATATCATTGCGATACTGAATCAGAGTATTGAATGACTTCTGTAACGAGTCTAGTACTGTAAGACTCATACCATCGGCTATGACGAGGTGGGAATAAAAAACCCTCCGCTGGGTACCCTGGGCGGACTCGAGACCGCCTAGACGATCTTCATTATCAATTGAGTTCAAGAATATTTTGCAACACAGTCAGAATCTTATATAGCTAAATATGTTCAAAATAATAATAACAATTCCATTGCAATACTGTTGAGAGTATTGAATGACTTTTATAATCAGTCTGGTGCTGTAAATTATAAAAAATAAAAATAAATAAACGTAGGTAAGTAATTCATAAAAATAATTTTATGTAATTGATAAAAACAATTTATACCTGCATCTTCAGGATCAATTAAGTTCAAGAATATTTTACAACAAATAATTTTATATAGCAGAATTTGTGAAAAATACATTCTCATTGCAATACTGTTAAGAGTATTGAATGACAATGATTTATAATAAACCTAGTAGTGTAATTCAGAATACCTACAAATTCATAAAAATAATTTTATGTAATTGATAAAAACAATTTATACCTGCATCTTCAGGATCAATTAAGTCCAAGAATATTTTACAATACAGAATTTTATATAGCAGAATTTGTGAAAAATACAATTCCATTGCAATATTGTTAAGAGTATTAAACGATAATGATTCATAATAAACCTAGTATTGTAATTCAGAATACCTACTAAATTTTTATTCATTTTCAATTTTAAATGAACCAAAAATATTTTACAATACAATCAGAATTTTATATAGCAGGTTGTGTAAAAACTTAACAGTCTTTACTAGAAACTCATATACATGAGAATACACATACTTTAACCCAAAAAGATGTAGAATATTTGCTGTACTGGGGCCAACTAAAACGGACCAGGAGACATCCTTTATACAGGGGAATGGTACAAAGTAGTAATATAAGACCAGCAAAGTAGCACTAAGTAAGGTCCTACATTTTCACTTGCAAAAGAAAATAAATAATATATATTCATTTAATAAATTGCAATTTAGTTATTAAATGTCTTCATGAGGCAGTCAAACTGCTGTGCAATATTCAAAGAGGTTTTTTGATATCTGCTCTAATAAAAACTTGAATGTTTTCACGGAAATCCAGGTGCTCTTGTGTTTAAAAATTACCTATTAGAAATAATAAAAACAGCAAGGACTTTTCAAAGATCCAGCCAGGAGCTGTGTACTACCAACCAAAAATGGACAAATAACCAAACTAAATCTCCCTGAGACCCCTCAATCATCCATCTTTAAACTGGTGGGCCCCTCCTTGCTTTAACAGGAACGCATAGGGCAGACAGAACCGAGACAACTTTAAAAAAATTAAACCTGCAATATATTTAAACATTATATAATGTAGGAGCCATAAAACCTGTCCAATAAATTCAAATTATTGTTGCTCCCCGATTTCAATAATAATATGAATACTAGTCATTTTAAATTAGATGATACCTTACTGTATGTAAGTTAATAAATAGTAATGGGGTTTTTGGCTACTAATCCTAATATGCCAATTTATGTGATAAAAATATCATGGTAGAATTTGAATCCTTTTTAGATTTCACAAACTTTAACAGTTTTTCTGTTTTATTCTTATAAACTATAAGGTTTTCCTTTGTATACACAATATATTTTTTCAAAATTATTGAATCTAATAATGACTAAGCTTTCAATGCTGTTCAATGTCTAGATGACTGCCTTATATAAGTGATTCTTATTACGGCTCTATATAATGCATAAAATATATAAATATAGCTGTTATTTAATAGATATCTCATACTAATACTCGTTTATATATAATGCCCAAAAAGGAAATATTAATTCCT